>VZRO01005803.1:4715-49749 GCA_013397915.1 Daphoenositta chrysoptera | reverse complement strand
CCCGACCCTCGTGGACCCCGCGGGCCCGGGGCACCTTCCTCCCCCGGGGACGCCGTGGGTCCTGCGGGGCCGGGCACCGAGGCGGAGGAGGATGCCGGGTAGCGGCAGGGCAGAGGAGAGCACGGAAGGGGTGCCGGCATTGCCGGAGCTGACCGAGATGCTTCGGGGTGCAGGAGAGGGGCTCAGCTGGGCTGGGGAGCGTCTCGGTCGAGAGGCCCTGGAGAGGAGATGGTCCCTTGGGGCACCCTGCCCGTGCTGTTGGCACAACGGGGAGGCTGCAGAAAGTCCCTGCAGCACAGAGCAGCACAGTCCGACAAGGAGCTGCACCCAGTCCATTGCCAGCGGCGTCTTGTGCAGCCACGACGCTAATCCCAAGGATCTGGGTTTATGTTAAGCAATATTTACATTGCACCCTTTATCCCAGCTACTATTTGAGTGAGCTGAGCTTCTCACATGGCACCTGTAGA
Organism: Daphoenositta chrysoptera; assembly: GCA_013397915.1. Lineage (NCBI taxonomy): Eukaryota > Metazoa > Chordata > Aves > Passeriformes > Daphoenositta > Daphoenositta chrysoptera. The sequence continues at coordinate 49,282 of VZRO01005803.1, read as the reverse complement.
GAATAAATTTGTGGTAGTCATGGTTTAAGGGCATGGCTTTCTAGGTAACTGCACCAATGAGGATAGCTGGGGAAAGACGGATTTTCTGATGCTCACCCCCTTCTTTGGGACCTCTCCATGTACAACCCTGAAGATCCCTTGGCATGAACAGTGACTTTCAAGTTTGTTAGACAAGGAAATGACAGATGGCCAAGGGAGAGGAGAAAGTCACAGTTACTTTGAGTTTACAAACAGAACTGCTCGCAGCAGCACAGGAATACTAAATACCTTATTGAATGCTTCACAAGTTTAGAAAAGTTATGTAGACAAAATACCAGCTCTGCTTCCTCTTTCATTTGTGCATCAACGTGACCTGTCAGAGCCATGCTGCTGCATGGGCTCAGAGGAGTTTGCTGATAACAGGGACTTGGCACTCCTGACCTGCTGAGCAAACAGCATCCGAATTCTCTGTTTTGGATCTGAATGGGGGAAAGCATCAATGTGGGAGAATCCAAGTGAAAAACTGAGGGTGGTGTCTGCTCAGGAGCACACCATGGATTCTTTCAGGATATGGGAGACACACAGAGTGCATGAATTAGTCACGTTCTTTGGAAATAACACAACACAGACACACAGGAGTTCTACTCTGGGATCTTGATTTCCGTCTGGGAGGCTGCGACTCTGAACTCAGTGTTTGCAGAGAGTGTTTACTGTTTAGTGTTTACCTGCCTGGTTCTAATAGATGACACCTGTGACTGCTGACATCTTTTTGGTCTTAGAGATTAAGGATATTTTCTTATAGCTGCTATTCATCCCTTGCCCTAAGGCCCAGCTGTACACAGTGCTTTCTATACATGGGGTGCTCTGCTTCAAATGCAAGACCTGAAACTTCTCACAGCAGCAGAAAGAGTTGCTGCTTGAGTGTTTCTTCTGTAATAGAGGAAATCACCCATAAACTTTACAGCACGAAGCATTGAAGAATGTTTTGCCTCCTAGTAACTGAAAATGAAAGACATCACAGAGATTCACATCTTTTCAAACACTGAAAGACTGAGGATAGCACAGGACCTGGGTCAGTTAAGTGTTTTGCTGAGCCAACTGAAAGAGCCAACTTCCTTGTAAAGCCACAGCTACAGGGAGAAGTCTCACTGACAGGTGTAATGACTGAAATAACTTCAGGCTGACATCACTGCAGACAACAGAAAAATGAGCAGTGTCCCTGTTACTTTGCTAAACTAACATTGAAGCTGAGGGAAAGGTTTTGGTTGCAGAGGTGTTGTCATCATGACTATTTTTGGTCTCATTTAATTTTTCATTCATTGAAAATTTCCTTTATAAATAGGCTCAAAGATGGTCTACTGTTGGTATATTCAGAAAAGACTTCTTAAGTGTTATTGAATCTTTCTGAGAGATAAATAACATGCTTTCACTGGAAATAGCATGTAATTACCTTCTTAACAATTTTAAAATGGAAAAAATACAGCATTCTGTCTTTCCCTGTGGAGGAGTGGTTCCTTCATTTAGATTATAGGTTTTTACATTTTTCTGTGAATGCACTATGATTATAGATGCAGAGAATAATTGAAGTAAGGTCAAAATATATACATTTTGTATTCTATTGTAAGGATTGTGGTTGCTTCTGCTGCAGTGGCTGTGGGGAACTACAGCCAGAATTGGAGTTTTACTGTGTTGGATTCAATGTAGACCTAGGAAAGAGCCCTAAAAGAAGTCCTTCTCTCCCAGTGCAGAACTTAATTTAAAATGTAACAGGTGTCTCCTGAATTCCTAGGCCTTGCAGCTCCATTTTCCTGTTGTAGGTAGCTGTTGAAAAGTCAGAGCTCTGGGGTTTGTGTCTGGTGTGTGTCTGGTGAGCTCTATAGGCATGTGACAACAAACTCCAGCTGAACTGTTTGCTCAGCAGCAGACCTGAACAGGGAAGGCAAAGCTTGTGAGATGTGCTGTTATATTTGATCTATTTCTAAGGATTCTGAAGGGGAGCAGCCAAGGCCAGAAATGGATCTTAGGGGATGCCATCTCCTGACTTGTGTGCCATGAATACCTCCCCATCACAGATCCATGCCTGTGGTGTAACGGAGAGGGATTAGGCAAGGACTCTACTTTTGCAAATTCCAAATATAAATCTACCTTGGGGCTTAAAAACGCGTTCCCCGAGTAGATAACCTAGGTTAATAGTGTGCTGGAAGGAAGGAGGGAGGGAGGGAGGCTAATATCCAACATTTATTGTGAGTTTATTTATTGTAGTGAGGCTGCTGGCTGATTTACTACTGACAAAACCAGGCAGGGATGAAAGAGCAGCATACCCCAGTCAAACACATATAATGTCTCCATTGTGTATGAAGAGACATGCTTGGTTAAGTGTGATGTCTCACCTGCAGATGCATCTCGTCTCATAGAAAAGGAAACTGACTGTCTGCTAGTTCTGGGTGACTGTAGCATGCAAGGAAGAGACTTGGAGAACTGAGTTGGTTGCAGGATATTTTTGGCTGAGGGGTCAGGCAGTAAGAGATCAAACATACTACTGAAGTTCCACAGCAGTGCCAACAAAAAAGCCAGAGTATCCTCCTTCCCTTTTTGTTACAGAGTTATACTAATACAAATTGTGAATAAAAAATAACAGATTTTAAGCCTTGGGCTATTAAGTGTTTGGAGGTATCTTTTTTGTTACCTGTGCACACACAAGTTCAAGACATTATCACAATATAATTACATACTTAAAAAAAAATTATCAAGAAACATGGTTTTGCAGACTGTAGTCAGCTCATTACTGAGCCATTAAGAAACTGGTTCCAGCAGCTGAACTATTAATGAGCTGGTTTCAAGTAGTGCATGCACTGTGATTACTTGGAGCTCTGCCTCAGTTTAATTAAGATTTTAAATTTACATAGTGCTATTCAACCATGTGGTGCACTAGTGTTTACAAAAGTGAATAGATTTAATTGCCCTCATTTTATAGGTCAGGCCACAGTGTCATTTTGGGGTCAAGGAACAAGACTGAAGCCACCCATCCCCTGAAGCAGTCTGGATCTGTTGCTCAACCTGCAGGGTGGCATTTCTTCCATACGACTGAGAAAATGATTGGGTTGACGTTGACAAACCCAGAACAAAACAATTAAAATAATATTATTTAGTAGAACTACAGTACCTGGTTTAATGTATTCATTGAGATTTGCAGAGATCACAGCAAGGCTTCATATCTGTAGAAGTGCAGTGGCCAATTAAAAAATTTACCTTTGACAGGAAAATGATCAGAATAATTGAAGTGGTTTCTCAGAGCCTTAAAGAAAAAAGAAAGATAATAACGTAATAAGAAACACTATTGTTCCTTCTATCACACTGTCTTCATATTATCAGCAATTATTTGATGTTCTAATCCTGCAACCCTTATGAATATAAGCAGTCATGAGTAGCATGAGCAAAGTTTGCTGAAACAAATGAGCCTGGAAAGGTCAGATCCCTGCCTTGAATAAATAGGTACAAATGACAATATTGCTGTTTAATCTCCTAGGTGTGGTGTGCTGCACGGAAGTGCAGCAACTCTTGTGACATTTTGGGGTTTTACTCAATTTTAAATAAAATGTCCTTCTTGCTGTTTCCCAGCTGTGTTCTCTACTTGCTGCTGTGTTTTCATAAGCTTTTTTGCTCTGTTTTACGCAGGTGGAAGGTTGAGTGAGTTATGAGTTGGGTGTGTGTTCACCCACTTTCATAGCGTAACCTCCAAAGAAAATTGTTGGCATGGGAACCTTCCCCTAGAGGTTGACATTTAAAATAACACGCTGTGCTTAGCATGAAGTCACTCCTCAGGTTTATCTCTACCATGCCTCCACTTCTGTTATGAAATAAAACATTAACATTATCGGATTTACAGATCTGCACAGCAAGAAGTCTTTCCATGTTTTTGAGGTTACAAACAAAGCAAAGACAAAACCCAGGCATGTAAAGGCACCAAGCACCTCTTTCCTTGTTTTTCTCTCCCAAGAGGTCTCTGCAGAGCTAAGTGGATGCCTTCCACCAGTTTTATTAGACATTCAGCTCTCTGCTCTGCTTCCTTGTTCTTCCCAGTGGACTGATGAAACACACAAGCATTTGGAAAATCAGGAGGGACCTCCAGACTTTGTTACAGCTATTTAGTTACCAGGTTATAGATAAGCAAATGCTTTTAGGTCCTCTCGGTACCTTTCAGAGGTGGCAGCATAACAATAAACTACTCCACGATGTCTTAAGGTCCAGCAAATGGTCTGATAGCTGCCAGCTCCTATCAGGAAAGCCAAGAGCTTGCCACTGGTCTCAAGGTGCTGGTATCACAGTGGTGGCACACCAGAGACTCTTCTTGCTGTTACTGTGTTTATTCCTACAAATGAAAAGACAAATATGAAACAGAGAATTGTAAAACAGCTGTGGGAACACTCACAAAAAGCACCTTCACATCAATTTTGAACTACAAGTCACCTGCTTCAAATAAAAAGTAAGGTCCTATTGACACTGCTAAAGACTACTTGGTGCCAGAGCTTTCTAATGGTGTGCCTGATCTCTGCCTGACCACTCCATAATGACAGTTGGCATATTGAGTGGATGAAAGGAACATTCAAAAGTAAAGGAAAAAAAAGGATTTCACAAACCTCGAACTCAAGCCTCTGAACTTTGTCAAATACAACCCCATACACAACTAGATCTAAATTCTAGTTTAGACACAATAGTTTAGAACCCTTCTTCTCTATGTGGAGTATAGTTTTCTTCCTTCTTGTGATTTTTCAAATCAAACCCTATACTTCCTTTAGTTCTTTTTTCTCTTCAAGAAAAGAATAAAAATAATACCAGTGATGATGATGGCAGCATAATTAATTACTTATATTTTAAAGCACTGAGTCACTCCTGTAATGCAGTTAACAGTCTGTAGAAGACACAGAACCCCTTTTTTTGCGGGGGAAAGAATTGATGGGATTGCCATCCTTGCTTAGGGGACTTCCCAGTACAGGTCTCTGTTGAGCTCCCTGTGGAGCAGGGAGAGGCTGGGTGTCAGAGGTGGTGTGTGTGCAGTCAGCCTGAACACCAGCAGTGAGAGCTGCAGCTTTGCCAGGTCCTGCCATGGGTGATATGGGAATTCTTGCTGTGCTACCGGGACGAGGAGTGGGAGGGACAAAACATGGCTGTGGGCTTGGGGTTACACAGACTTACAGAGTTTTTATGTGCTGTGCAGTGCACTCAGTGACTTTGCAGTTCTGCAATCCTTTTCCCTTCATTAGTCATATCCCTTCGTTGATCCCTCATTAACCTCTTCCCATCATTAGCTACACTGTTGCCTCTGACCCTGTTTTAGAGTTCAGGCACTAAATAACAACAGGCTTCTCAGCTTGCTTGGCTCTGGGTCATCTCTAACAAGATGAAGTGCCTAGACTGAAAAATAAACAAAGAGAAGAGCTTTCCTTCTAAGAAGAACTGTGGAATGGGGAAAGCCTCACAAGAATGGATGATCTTTGGAAAAAATGTAGTGCATCATATCCACTGTGCATTATGGGGAGTATGATGGAGGTAGTGCCCTTTCTTCGTGCATAGACCCAAGACAATTAATCAAACATGTAGAAAGGAATGTTCTGACTACTTGTTGAAATGTAGGAAATGACAATATGATAATTCTGATTATAAACTACAACCATACTCTCTAAATTCTCCCTAGCATTTCCAGGCAAAACCATCCAAATCAGTCCCATTTCTATACAGATTAAATCACACACCCTGGTCACACACTTTCCTCTTTGGGAAGATTCCCATGCCAGCTCTTCCATCCATGCTGACATCTTACAGTGTTTGGAGTAATGGTATGGAGAGAGAGAATGAGTTTCCTGTAAATTTTAACAGCTCAGGAGCCAGAGGGCATGCAAGGGCAAGCTAAACCCATTTGATATTTGGTATTTTTCAGGTCCTGTGAGTTTGGAGGTCTGTGTCAAGTTTGGAAAGCTTGTGCCTTCCACTGCTGCAATAAAGGGCACAAACCCAGAGAGATGAAATCCTCTGGGCTAAACCTGGCTTTGCTGGCAGAACCTGTTCCATGCAGCATTGCATGAGAGACAATGGTCTAATGGATATAAACTTATGTGAGGTTTAGTACACCTAAACATAGTATTCAGCAAAACTGCAAGCAGAGATGTCTTTTTTTTTGTATATAACTAAGCCCTGATGACATAAAACATTAAACAAACCTAATGATGAAGCACAGAGATACCCATTAAAGGAGGGCTTATATGATCTCAATTTATTCTTCTTCTGTTGACGTGAGTTGAGACATGGAATAACGTGAGTGGCTCATGCCAGTGTGAAAAGTGAGATCTGACCCTCCACATCCATCTTCAAGGTGGATTGAAGGTCATATTCTTTGGTGCCAGCAGATGGCATCCATACACTTCGGGATCCCTGCTCCACACCTCCCATTGCAGCAAAGCAGCATTTTCTTTTCATTGGAGGAGGCCGAGTCTCCCTCACATCAGAGTATCTCCCAAACTGGTAAAGAACTTTGTTTTTATAAGGGTCGGAGTATTTCCTGCACGTTGTCCAACCTGATAAATTACTGGACTGTGAAGATTAGATCTATTATCTTGGAGATTAAAATTGAGGTTAGATTTCACAGAAATTAACTACTACATACAATCTGTCATTTCCAAGAGACTTAGATGGAAGTTGGCAGGTTTTCATGCAGTTGCTCTTTCTTGATCTTTCATATGAACTTTTTAAAGCTATTTCATTATTCAGAGTTCTTTGGATTAAGCAGAGTATAGAGATTATCTAGAAACCCAAAGATTGTACAAGCTAAATAATTGCATCATTTATCAAGCATTGCCATGGACAGTTTCCTTGGAGGAAAACAGCAGGAAGGTGCTTTAGAAGTAGTTTTTCAAGAGTGAATGTGAGGCCAGAAAAGATACTATTGTGTTCCTAGTTTTTCAAGATTCACAGAAAACAGTAGGAAATAGGTGAGGTGTGACTGGCCAGCTCATTTCCACTTGCATAGCAATGAATCTCAACAAGAGGAATTAAATCTTAAAACAATTTTGACATGACAAGGACTGCCAATAACGTACTAAAAAGCAAAATGACTGATGGGTCTCACAGAAACCAACAAAACAGATTCCAAAGGACAATCTGAGTATTTGAAACACTCATAAATGTAATATGAGCATACATTATTTCTGCCCTCTGTATATCTTTAAAAGAAGACAGTAATGAGGGAGACCTAAATTATTCCTAACCTTTTTGTAAGTGAAGATTTCATTAACTTTAGCGAGTTCCAGACTAGACTGTACATGAGCACAACTCACCAAGTAAAACGCCAGACTGGAAGAAGAGAAAAGCTGCCTCAAACATGCCAAGGATGTGTCTTGGTAAACCCAGTGTTTACTGTAAAAGCTGTAAGTGGAAAACCTGTGATGGAACTGAAAGTTAACCGTGCAATACTTGTTTATAGAGCTAGATGGCTGCAGTGGCACACTAAGAATGTGCAGATTTGCTAATTCATTGCGGATGTACTTTTGTTTTGTATTTTGCTTAATATAAAACAATCTTTTCTGTCTTCATTTTCTTGACATTTTTATTATGTACAAACTCCATCTACTTTTGTCATCTGTTTCTTCTAAATAAAGTCAATCAGCTTTAAGATTTGCATCAAGTGGCTTTGAGTACTGTTAATGTTAAGTCAAGACTATTTAATTTTTAAGTAAAATGTTCAGCCTGTATTTTTTCTACATAGCTGCTTCTTTAACTACAAAGAACAGAGGGAAGTTGAAAAAAAACCTAAGGTAACTACACATATTTAGAGAAACACCTTTTTTTAGAAGGAATTTTCTGGCAGGCAACCTGTTTTTACCATCATTTTATAACCTTGCAGAATATTATCTCTCAGGAACTCTCTTATTACCTTAGGCAGTAAATTGGCACAAAAGAAACTTAACAAAAAGATAAGCGAAGTGTTGGCGGGTGTGGGAGAGGGAATACATCTTAGTAGCTTACACAGGCATTTCAGAATTTTTTTTTGGGGAAGGGGGGTGTTCTGTGTTAGTTTAAAAGATTAAAGTTTGCAATCTGCACTAGAGGAGAGTTCTTGCTAAAGTCTGTATACCAAAGCTGGCTGTGAATTGAAGAACTGTTGTAATTAGATTACTGTAAATACAATAAGAAACTCACTCCTGGTGGTCTGGGGAGGAGTGTCATAGGGCACTGGAGAATTGTGTTGGCAGGATTTGGGACAGTTTGACTGAAAGCAGAGAATACAATCTCAAAATCCTTTTAATCTTCTCCCCACCTCCCCAGTTCTTTGGGGATTTGTTTGTCATTAAGTAACAGTCAAAAGATTAAGGAAGTATAAAATGACATTAAAGCTCACAAGGACTTCTATAAAATTATCAGTGCTAGTGTAGTCTTCAGCAGGGTTTGCTTCTGCCAAGACTGTCTAGAGCCAGGCGAAATGGAAAGAAAAGAGGCAGGCGGGCACAAAGCAAACGCCGTGACCGTGGGCTGCGGGCCCGTTGTGTGCCCGCGCCGCGAGCGCGGGGCCGCGCCGAGCTGTTGCTACGTGTCTGGGCTCAACAAGCTTCAACTTTGCATGGCCCATGCTAAACTAATTTGAGTCAATTTGTCTACATCATTTCAACAATCGTCCTGTGCGTTTTGAATCGTACATACAACACCGCATGATAAAGGCCCACCGAGCAGATGCCGACTGCTCATTCTGCCGTGGTCTGGCTGTTGCTAGTTCTTCACCATGGTTTCTCCATATCCTAGTGACAATGTTAGTTTTTCCATGTTGAGGTTAAGTCTGTGCCTGGCTAGTTAAGACTTTTCTTTACAGAGGACAGCTCCTATAACAACTGCCAGCTCTAAGCATGACCTTTAAAAATGAAATGAGGGAGTGTTAACTGGAGGGTTTTTTTTTTCTTTAATCTCCCAGGGGAGTTCAAAGGAATACAAGGAGACTTTGCAAGTGAAGTTTTAAGCCTGAACAAGAAAGAGACACCAATATCAGAAGATGTTATCATAGGAAAGCTGATCTAACCTGCTTACAATTAAATAGTTTCCATGTAATGGGTTTTGACTCACTTGTAAACGTGTACTTTGTGAGACAGTTTTATTTTTGAAATTGAAATCAAACAAGAATAAAGAATTAAAGCAGCTCCAGTCTGTGGCTAGGTAATGTAACAGGACTGATCTGCAGCCAGTGCAAATCAGTATAGCTGCAGAGGGAATTAGCTGCATGATCCCATTTTCTACCAGCTAAGGATTTAGTCTTTGAGAGCATCATGTTTGGAAAACTCCAGTATTTCATGAGTAAAAGAGCAAGAAGGAGCAGTAAAAAATATACCACATTCTCATGTGTGATAAATCCCTGCAAGAGGCATTAAAGTCCATGTGTTCTGCAGGGAGACAAAGCCTGTAATTAATGCTTTTATTATTCTTGGATTGGCTTGATAATTTCTCTGGAAACCTCTGCTGAAAAAGGATTACCTGGTGAGTCTTGCCAATTTGGAGCCCTGGATAACTCCAGGGACAGGGTGGTTGTTTTTGTCTCTAACAAACTATTGAGGATTTTTTGCTGTGCCCATTAAATGTGGCAACCATTTTCCCATAGAAAACTCTGAGATAATTTTCAGTTTTGACTCAGTTTCCAAAACAACATAGCTCTGCCCAAATTGTCAAAATCTGAGTTGGGATTAAACTTTACTGGTTTGGGGCAGGGGATTCCCTTTTTTTTTCCCTTTTTTTTCCTTAAACATAAGATATTTAGGGTACCCCCTCTGAGTTAACCAAAATTTTATTCTGATGAAAAAGAAACAAGGATACATTGCCCAAGGAGTCACTTCTTCCCTATCACAGAAATACATCAGTGAAAATCTTTCAGTGAGGTCCATATTTTGGGAAATTTTTTAATGTGGAGGTTTTTTTTTTTTTTTTTTTCAGTATTTGCTCTCCAGATGATAAAACCAGAGAGATGGGAAACATAGACAGCTCTAAAAAAGAGCTCAGTGGCTCTTTTTAAAATGCACATCCTCCAGGCGTGCGCTCATCGCTTTCTGATTTGAATTTTAGGGCTCAAAATAAAGTTCAGTATTTTATTCAAATTCAAATGAACTGTGCTATGCTCTGGCAGCCTGTAAGGATGTGTCAGGCCTGCAACACCTCAGAAAGAGGAGGGGGCAGCAGGAGCTCGCAGACTAAATCCTGGCTGCCCTAGGACAAAAATATTCTAAAATCTCTCTTTTCAGGTGGGCTGAGAAAAGGTGCACTTGAAGATCTGAGATGCTCCTTCCTGCAATGCTACAGCTAATAAAGATGCAGCAGAGAGCTGTATGTTGGAAAAGCTGGGTCTGAGTTTGAGCTTCCTGCTGATGGTGGTGCTGCAGGAGTGTTACAGCATTATGGCAGTTCCTGAATTTCAGGAGGGGGATGGACACGTTGGATACAGACGCTGAGCTCCCCTACAAGATCCAAGGGAACAAAGTTCTGCCACTGTTGATAAAAGCGAGCTGATTGCAGAAAGGTTTACCAAGAGACTTTGAAAGTATTGGAATAAATCTGAATCTAAAAAACGTGGGTTTATAAGATAAATGTGGGAGATGGTGAGTGCCTGAAGTTAAAAAAGGAGATGGTTACTGCAATAACTGTTGTACACCTCAGCCCAAAGGGCCACATCTGGCCTGAGCCTTGGCTCCAGTTTTAAATCAGAAATCTGCTTCCATTTTTTCAGAGGGATAACTGAAGTGAGAAATGTTAAACCCCACCCTCTCCTGGGCATAGGTGTCATGACAGGTACAAATGCTCTCACGGTAGAGCAGTATCTCCCATCCTCATAAAGCCACTTTAGTTCCCATGTGTACAACACAGTTCAGCACAGGAAGCCTCCATCCAGACCAGTGTTTTTCTAAAACAGATCCTTTTCTTTCAAAGTAACTCTTAATAAACAATACACCTCTCAGTAAGCACTCCCTTTCAGACTACTGATATTCCTGGTCTCAATAAGAGTGTTCATGTCAGTATTAGAAAAATCATCTGGGCATCTGTTTCCTCCAAGAACTACCTGGGCACAATTTTTGCCTTATTTAAAATGCTCTTTCACCCAGCTTGGTTTCCCAGACAGTTGACCACAGAGAGGAAAGCAAAAGCAGATTCACATGGGTAGAGTTAGTTATTAATTATCAACCTACAAATTATGCAACATCCATAAAGCTTGTCAAGGGAAAGGTGTCTGGTCTGGTCTTAGCATGGTGCTGGGAGCTGCAGGACCCGACTTGTTCTGTCCCTGGCTTACCCCCTCCTGACACAGGAACAGTCACAAATGTCAGGACAGAAAAGGCAAAAATTTGCCAGATTTTTCTCAGAAATGGAAGAGATCCCCATAGGGAGCCACGGACTGCCCAAGCCTGTCTCAAACAGTGCTTTGTTCCAGGGGGAGCAGCCCTGTGAGACTGCCAGGGCAGCGCTGGCCTTGCTCTCTGCTCTGGGCATCAGCCGCTTCAGCAGGCTGGGAATACAAAATATGACAGGGAACATCCGTCCCACAAGCACAGATCTCAGCAGCCAGCCCTCTCTGTAGCCCAGCAAGGCTAAGCTTTGTGCTGCAAGTGAGTTCTAAGTGCTTTTCTGCCAATGTCACAGCCAGCTTGATGCAGGCCAGGCTGCCACTCAGAGGTCACAGGGAGATGGGGACATGGGGACAGCCCTAAGCCTCCAAACCACAGCCAGCCTTACCCCAGGGCTGATGTTGAAGTCTCCAGTGGGGAAGCACTCCTGGCTGAGAGAAGGTTTTCCATCCATTGGGCATCTCAGCTGCCCACTGTGTGAAACAGGGGCAGGAGCCTCCTAGGAGCTCCTGGTGCAAGTCCTCATGGGAGAGGCTGTCCACTGCCAAAAAAAAATGGACATCAGCCCTTGGGCCACAGTGCTTTGGAGGTATTGTAGTCACAGAAGCAAGTGGAGCTGGTTCCCCTTTCTGCAAAAACAATGAAAACATGATGAGCACCTATGAAAAGGGAATTTGTTTTCACAGGATATTGCTCTTCTCAATGATAGTGACTGCTCTGAAACTCTCACAGAATATTGTTTCTTTCATCAGAGCTGTCCTTACCTTACCTTGTAGCTTCAGTGTGACTTCCCCCATGATGAGCAGCACTTGTTACATAGGCAGTACCCCTGTCTCCACAGGCACAACCATGAGGAACAGATGCTGCTCTTTGGGGCAAACTGAGTTCCCAGAACCTGGTTTTATAGACCAACAATTTAACCTGTTGGTACCATTCCCTTTTTGTCATACAATGAGCATAAAGCCATGCAGTTTTGCACAATAAGGCTAGAATGCTAAGATTTTTAGTGCTTCCTAAGGTGCCTGGGCCTGGCTAAATGTTATACTGCACTTTATCTGGGGAGCAAAGCACTCCTAACTTTTCCCAGAACTTGCAGAAGAACCCTCTTGCATTGAAAATCCCCAGCTAAGCAAAGAATCACTTATGCAGTTAGTGGCAGCCAAAGCTGAGAAACAAAACAAGGTGGGAGACTCCAGCAAAAGCTCTCTGTTTACTGCTGAGGGAATGAGGCAAGGAGGGGGAAGGATGACGGTGCTTTGAGGATGCTGAAAGAGAAAGGAACAGTATTTTGTCTCCAAAAGGCCAAACCCAGATGTTTCTATTGGCCACTGCCTTGTCCTGTCCCACAGTTAAAGTCAGTTTACAGAGAAGAGGCATTTGTGAAATTTGAAATTCCCCTTGCCTCTCTATACTCTCTATACTAAGTTTTGGCAGGGTGTGATGCTATTCCCAAGTGCTGGCCAGAGCCTGCCCAGCACACTGCAGCAAATGTGTTCTCTGTGCTGCATGCTGAGCACCAACACTGGTCTTCTTTACACACACAACCCCTCATATCTGAGCTGTGTAAATTGCTTCTAACAGTTCCTTTCCTTTCTTTGTTCAAGCAAACAATGGTCTTTGGAAATTTATTTTAATGGCACCGAGACAAAATTGTTTCTTAATTTACAAATTAATAATTCTCCCTTCCAAATCCCCTTTAGCTCTGCATGTATATTAATTCAGAACTTATCTATATGCCTATCAAATTCTTACTCCTCTGAAAGAATACAAGAAGTGTCCCTTTGCTTGTACAGCAGGTCAGGAGAGGGAAAGGTGGATATGGCTCCTCTCTTCATTTCCATCTTGCAGAGAAAGGACAGACTTTGGTTTTCTATGGACCTGTTTGCCAGCTTTTTAGACCACAAGACAGCAAATTAGAAGCTGCTTCTGGGAAGACCTTTGTGATAAAGAATGCAACACATGAAACCCTGCTAATAGAATAAATCATAAAGATATAACTTATAGTGTCATTTACCTTAAAAGTTACTCAGTTGGACCTCTCCACACCATCTTTTGTGGCAGCACCAGCCCTGGGGAACTTTGCTTTCCAGAGGGTGAACCCTGACCCTCAGCCGAGGTGGGAGCCCAGTGAGGTGAGCCTGCTCTCACCTGGTCTCTGTGGCCTTTGAGTTGGCTCCTGAGGATGAAGGCAGGCAGGAGGTGATGGCAGTGCTGGGCCAGCTGAATAAGCTCTCTGCCTGTCTGGAGGGGATAAAACCCCAAAGGTTATTTTAGGGAATTAAAAGGCTGAATGAAGAGGATGGACAACCTAGCTCAGCTCGATGAGACCTTGTTGCCTTGGATATGGAGCCTGCATGGCTGTGGGAGCTTCTTAGTAATGGGTCAGGACATCTTGCATCTTCTCTGTCTTTACAAAAATTACCTGTGGGGCTGAGGGCAGTGGAAAGCAGCAGCTGAGCTGCTCTGCAGGTGTTTCAGGCCTTGACAGGGTGAAAAGGTGTCTAGGGGGGACCAACGAGCAGCACTGGGGGAGCTGTGGGTACAAACAGCACTTCAACCACTGAACTCCAGAGTTTTCCTTATCCTTTCTCTTCTACCTCTCCGGCTTCTCTTCAGTCTCAGGCTAACTCCTGGATTCATTCAGCCCCATTCCTCAGATCTACAGAAAGCATTTTCCAAGGCTTCTGCCATTTTACTTTGCAATTTTAAAAATGGCCTTCTGAATAAATGAAACAATGAAGTAATACTAGAGGCTATATAGTAGGACCTACCCTGTCAAATTATAAATAAATTGAAAACATTTAGCTCTGAGAACAAACACCCCCATCACACACACACACACCCTTCACCCTGCAAAAGGCAGCATTAGAAACATTCTTGTATTTAGGTAAAAATGTGAGGCCTAAGCAGTTAAAAGGCAATGTGCTCTAAAGCTTCCCTAATCTATTTTCCTTCAATTCTTTCCACCTCTAAGAAGCTTGTGGAGTTAGTTGTCGATTAACATTCAGGAAGATTGTACTCTGTCTTCAGTTCATTGCTCTCTTGTTGGCTTATTGTTATTCAGAGCCCATTTATTGTAGATGAGCCATTCATTTTCCTCTAATTGGATGGGATTGGATTTCACTTTCATTGTTGGATGCATTGAAAACCCTGGAGGGGCTACAGGGATCAGACCAGAGCTGGGGAGATTTAACTTAGCACAAAGTTTAGGTTGCAGCTGAAAGAAGCTACGTTTTTGTTTTTTTTTTTAATTTTGGTGGTTTTTACATGCAAATGCCTCATGGCTAGGTTTGCAAGGTCTCCCCTGTGACCCCAAACACCTTATTGCATAACATACTTTTGGTATTTTTATATAGTTCCTCACCAAAGCATTTATGACACAGGGATTGTTAGGAAGATTTCTGAGCATCAGAGACCCAGCAAGGGCTTTGCACCAATGTCCCTCCTGTCAGGATCCAACTGGCTGACTCCTTCAAATGTTTGGATTAAATACTTTCATCGTTCTGGGATCCTGCACTGTAACATCCTCCCTGACAATCTGCTCAGATTCCTCTGGGGCAGTACAAGGGTCTGCAAGCAGAAGGTATTTCAGAGCTGCATGCTGCAGTTACTCACACCACAAATTGCTCCTGCAGCTGCTCTGTCCCCATCTAAGGGCAAGCTGAGGGTGGAAGAGCCTGCCCAGTGCTGATCCACAGCCTGGCTTTGTGGCAGAGACACAAGTCTGGACCAAATATGTCTCAGCCATCTCATAACTCACTCTGAAGGGCTGGCAGCAGAGCTAAAAATACACCCAGGTACACACGTGTGTGTGTGTGTGTCTCTCTCAGGCTGCTGTGTGTGGGAGCTCCTTTCCCATTGGAAACACGAGGTGACCATGGTCACAGTGTGGACAAGGGTGGCACAGTCACTCTGGGCTCCTTGACTGCAGCATCTCCCACCTCACCAGGCAGTTCAAGGGTTGCTGCAGGGCAGAAGAGCCCTCCTTGTTCACCTGGAAAAACATCTGCTGGGAGCAGGTCTCAGGATTTAACTACCAGAGTTAGAGGCAGCATTAAAATTAAACTCGAGGGTTTGATTGTCTGAAAAACAGGTCTATGAGCTGCTGCAGGTTGCTCTGGAGTCAGTGTAGAGATGGGAAGCCCTGGAGGATGAGTGATGCCTCCCAAGACAGGTCTCCTGGGTGGGCTGACCTGCCTTCTAGAGCAAAGAAGCCAGGAGATGCCTGCCTTAGGTGCAGCCCTGAGCTCTAGCACATCTCCCAGATGTCCTCTGAGCATCCCTGAACTCACCTCCAAACATCATCTGGCATGGTAAAGCCAGAGGCTGTCTTTGTGGGAGAGAAGGGAGAGGGAGAGGAGAAGGAGCAGGGAGGAAGCAGAGAAAACCTACTGTGGTGTGCCAGCAGGGTTAACATCTGGCCTCCTGCAGATGTTTGTCTGATGGGGACCCGGGGGCTGGCTGAGCTGGGGTATTTGCATGGGAAATTCTCCAGCAAACTGCAAGCATGTACTGGAGCCCTTCCCTTGGAGGGGGCCTATTTTGCACCTCTCTTTTCTTCTAGGGCACAGGTTTTCATTAAACGTGGGATTGATGTATCTCTGACACCCTAACTGTGCTGACAGATGCATTTCAAGCTGGCCAGAAGGTTTAAAACCACCAGAAGGCACACAGGAAAGGACAGAAGCACACATGTGCCTCCACACAGTGCTGGTGTTATTAGAAGGATGAAACAATTACTGAAGAAACTGTTTAAAAAGACCCTCTGCTCCTGCACACAAGAACCAGCAAAACCCATTTCCTACAAACCTATGCCCAGGTCCTGGTATAAGAAGGTACCAGCTTGACCCCAAACCCTTTTTCTTGTTTTATAAAGGCAAAGGGTACACTTGAACCCTTCCCTCCCCTGTCCCTGCCTCCTTTAGTTAAATTTTAGGTGACTTGACACTTCTGAGAAACCCAAGTGCAGTGGAAGGAGACCAGCAGAGGACAGCAGAGCCTGGAGGGAAGCAGAGGCACCCACACACTACATGGGTTGAAAATAAGAGAACTAACACCAGTCCCAAAGGTCAGGCTCTGGCTGAGACACAATATACTGACAACCTTAACCTCTAAAACTGACAGACCCAGAAATGAGGACAACATCCAAAGGTGCCTGAATTTATAAATAAATATTAAAAGCAAGAGGAAAAGTTTCATCTGCTGCTTGCTGAGATTTTTTGGTCTAGAAGGACTATGGGAGACACCATACCTGAAAGTCTTTAACATGAAAACCTCCATTAGAAGTAGCTGGTCCGAAGCACAGACAATTTGAGAGTCTCCAGACCCCTCACAGCACATGGAACATCCGGGACAGTAGCAGGCAGGGCTGCCCAGGTTGACCAACCAAAGCAAGTTGACCAACCAAAGAGCTTCAGATGACAGCAAACCCACCAGAGCTCAGAGTCTGTCACTTCAATGTCCAATTATGCACATGAAATACTATTTTGAGCATTTTTCAGCTCCATTAAGTAAATGAAAGTTTTACATACCATCTTCCTACAGAGATATTTAGTGGTTGTCAGCCTCTGGCTCGGTGGTTCTTGGGGTCTCCAGGCCCCTATTAAACAGTCTGCAAATGATAATTAAACAAAGCAACTCTGTTAGCTCAACAGCCACTATCCTGGGCTTGCATCTCCCCTGGAAAATTGTGCTGGTCTGCAAAGAAAGATTACAAAAACCATTTGCTCTGGCTCCCACACAGCCTCTCTTCACCTTCCCCTGCGTGTACTGAGCAGCACCATCCTAAATCATGGCCCTGGGTTTTCCAGGCCTCTGCAGATCTGTGGGTTAAGGGCAGGGAGCTGGCCACAGCCATGGTCTCTCCAGCACTGCACAGAGGGATCAGCTCCCTCTGGCAAGTGGCACTTTCACACACACTCTGTGCAGGGACTGTGCAGCCTCTGAGTACCTTGTTGGCTCTGACCATCACACACCAGCTCTGTGCTGTATCCAGACCCTCCAGGTTGTTTCCCAAATCATGGGTATGTCGAGTCCCCCAGGACTACAGGTTTTCCAGAACCCTGTTGGATGTTTTCCTTTGGAGAATGTTCTCCAACAGCAGCTCCAGCTCAGGTACTGCTGAGTTACTTTACAGCCGTGCTGCATGAGCCACACCAACTTAAGCATTACTTCTTCTCATAACATGACCTCTTAGTCCAGCAGGGTCCTGTTCCCACCTTCAGCCCAGCTGCAGGGGAACCTTTGCCTGTGGAATCACCCCAATCCACACCAGTGGACACATCAGTCACATCACACAGTCAGAGTTCAGGCATTTTTCTCTTCTTTTTCTCCATTTTTTTCCTAGCTGTCAACTGCAAAGTGGCATTGGGGTTCACACAGTGAGTCACTGTCACAGGCAAGGAGGTTTGCTTCCCAAAGTTAGTCCCAATTGTGCATAGGGGAATCTCTTAACTCTTCTGTCCTTGGGTACAGCTACTTTTCAGTTTTTCCTCTTGCACATCAGCCATACCAAATCCCACTCTTCTCTGGAGATTTTTTTTGCCAAACTGTTCATCCCACAAACACAGAGTCACTGGTATGGAGGTATTGACCTCTAATGATGCAAGAGCCTTACCAAGTGAAATCTAGCAAGAATAGTAAAAATTATGGCCTTTTAAAACTCTTTCAAACAATTACAGAAGGAAATGAGAAGTTTCTATGCCATTTTAATGTCCTGCTGCTTTAGTAAAAATTTGACATGACTGTTTCATTTAATTTCAGGATTTTTTTCAATTTCCTGATTTTGCCTTGTCTTGTTATTTTTCCTTCCTCCCATTTTTACAGAATTTGCAGAGGTTAAAGGGAATACATACACACATGCAAAAATTGAGAAACAGAGAAAACAGATAACTCTTTTTTCCATTTGACTACCTTTTCCAGATGTTCTTGAATGGGAACAACACACCACAAAAAAAAAAAAAAGAAAAGAATGAAAAATAAATAAAAAAGCAGTGGGAGTAAAGAATGACAGAAGCGGGAAAGTGAAAGAGAAGAGCAGACAGTTCCTCAGAGCAGGACATCCCACCCCAGACTGCATCTCCTCAACTGCAGAAGCAGAGGCTATTTGCAGGCTGACCAGCTCTCCTAGCCTTGCCTGCTGCCACGGGTTTCTTTTCCAGGAAGCCTCTTTGCAGGCCCAGAAGAGGCAGTGGGAGTGCCTGGACCCTGGTTCTCAGCAGGTGGATACAGCAGCTCTGGTGGCACTGGTGCAGCCAGCCCATACTCTCAGGATACCTCAGGGAAACACAAGCCACACTTACAGGGACGCTTTGCCTAAGGCTGGGAAAAACTGTCCCCATCTTCCATAATTGTCCAAGAAATGACAATGAACAAATGGCTCCCTGCCACTTGTTATTTTGTTAGGAGTTTGCCTCCATGCAAACCAGCTGCCTCATGACCCGGGGAATGAAAACCGCCTGATTCTTGCAGGTTTGCACCCAGTATTGCCATTTCCTCACTGCATTAATTCCAGCTGCTCATCCCTGCAGCTCTCCCAGCCCTGCCGCCGCTCTCTCCGTGCCTCAGGAGTGGCCCCAAGCCGTGGCAGGGCAGGAGCCTTGGGGACAGCCCAGCCCGGCTCCGCAGGGAGAGACAGCCACCATCGCCCCACTGCCCTTGTGTCCCACTCTTATTGCTCTGATAAAAATAATCCCAGCTCCCCTTTTCCCTCCCTGGCACAGAGCTGCCGGCTCCCCCAAAGGCGGCGGTGAGTAAAAGTTGTTGCATCTCCATTAAACTGTACGCGCTCCGCCCGCCGGCCACAGTGCACTTCAGATAATTCCTTGATGCAATATATTTTCCAGGATAGGCTTTTGTTTTCTTTCTTGGCTGCTCACCCTCTTTCTGTGGTCAGTTTTGCTCATTTCTCTTGTAAGCTGTCTAGAGGCAGAGAAAAGGCTTTCAGTTTTAAGCAGTTTCCTTTTCAGTTCCCCTTTATTGAATTCCAACCTCCATTTTTTTTTTTTTTAAGCATAGGGACATCATTTATCTTGGACTTTAAGTTGCAGGGGCCTTCAAGGGGCTTCTTTTTTTCTTTCCCAGCTGCATTTGTTGACACACAGTCAATCTGTTTTTTGCCTTCGTTCCCCCTCTTCCCCCCAGCAGGCCATAAAGTATCGACAGCTGTGCCCTTTATTAGCATAGCCATTTTAAGCACAACAAGGGGGAAGAGACTAAATATATTACAGCCATTACCTCTGTCAAAAAGTGACAATTTTAAAACATTTTAGCTTTTCACTGGGAAAGCCAGCAGCACAAAAGAAAGTGCTATAATTTTATTGTAAATGCTTTTTAAATATGGGTCACTTGGCCATAATCAATAGAAAGGATGGAAAAGTTCAAAGCCTGAGAACAGCTCAGGCAGATAGCAGAATTTTTTTTTTAAAGGCTTGTCTTTAAAATATGCTAATTGGGGCAAAAATACAACAGTGAGAAGCATGCAAAATAAGATCTTGTTCCTGGCGGTTTTGTTTTCTTTACAGCTCTGTTCATGCTTTTCCCATCTACTTATAAGTGTATTTTACAACTTGGATGTGAATTATTCCTCCCCAACAGGGTGTTATGAACATTTGGGGACTGAGAAAACAGGAGGGAATCCAGACAGTCACTAGTCTCTTCTTAAAAAGGAAAGAAACCACTAATAAACTACTGGTTTTTTCAAATGCCTTTGGAAGTGTGATGTGCCACAGCACTGTGATTTACCAGGCAAGATCACTTCTTAAGCATAAAATAATCCTGAAGCCTGAGAATCCTGGTAGTTTAGGTTCAGGTTTGAATTCTTACACTTGTTGGCTTTTATATGGCAGAAACTTGTATTTTAAACTTCTAGAATAAGAATTGGGCTTTTTGATTAGACAAGAACTAAAGCCCACAGTCAGCATTTGGTACAAGCTCTAAAATGTAAAAGAGGGCTAATGGATGTCCTGAAGCCTGATGATCTTGGCTGCTTTTCTTTCAATTTGTGATGCATTTATCAGGCAAAGAGGAAGGGACAATCTCAGCTGGGTTTATTTTGAATGGCCTTACCTTCCTCTCCATTTGTAACTTCCAGAGTGAAATTAGAAGTCTTCTCTGTTATCTGTCCCTCTCTAGTTACAATTTTTGCTGGAGTTTTCACTTTGCTTTTCCAATTTCAGAACGTATGTAAAACTTGTCTTATACCAAGCCAAGCTGTTAAACAGGCTCCCAAAAGCAAAGCTGCTTTAAAGAACTTGTTTAAGCAGGAAGTCCGTGAAATCCTGCACACAGCATTATACAGTACCTGCCAAAGAGTGTGATGCAGCTTTTGTCTTGTGGTGGCTCCTGGGGGCCTGTACACCACTGCACCGAGCAGTCTCCAAATTTTCAGGGGAGAGCAAGCAAGCATCCTGCTGCGGGAAGAGTGTGGTCCACGGCAAAGGGGAAAACTGGAAGGAATTCTCACCACCCATCTTTTGGCAACCAATTTAGCAGTTAAATGTAACCAGCTGGTCTCCCCAGGCTCCCTCTGTAGTCGAGGGAGGGAAAGCAAAGCTCCTGCAGAGGGTCATTCAGTGCACCCAAATTAGCCTTACTCTGAATTGTCCTCTCTCTCATCCGTGACTGGAAAAGGAGTTAGAAGAGACTACCCGGGTAATTTAGCCAGCTAAGATGGGTGGTCTGAATAATTCCTTCCTCACCAACCTCTGAAAGCCTGCCTAGGTACCCCACAGAGATTGGCATGCTGTCGGAGGGATCGATTCCCAGGCACGTCAGCGGCGCAGCGATCTGTGCTCCCGCCTGCTCTGGAGAAAGCCGGGACACTCGAGGAACTTACCTGGTCCTGCTGGACCCTGTGACTCCCAGCCAGGACAGAGAGCTGGGCTGCCCCACGTGCTGTCAGATGGTGCTGTAGGACTGCTTGTGGCAATGGGCAGATTTGCGGTTTGGGGTTTTTTCCCTACCTGACAGTCTGCATCTGCTGTCCTCCAGCCTGGCCAGAGACCACTGAGGTAGCAGTAGCTGCAGGTCAGCCTGGCCCTCGGAGCTGTCTCATGGTGGAACTGAAAGTGGCTCCAGCATTGCATAGAAAGGACAGAGGGCTGCTCCGACCTCCTTCCCAAGAAATTAGTTTGGTTAGTTTGGGACCCCTTCCTCCTCCTCATACAGAGCGAGGAAGAGGGGCTTGCTCTCAAGGAGGACAGCAGGGCACAGCAGCACGGTGCAGCTCCCACGTGAGGGACCGACCTGCAGCTGCCTCAGGCCGACCCTCCGAACCGAGGGCAACACCCTGAGGCTGCCACAGCTTCCACAGGGGCGAAAAGCAGAGGATTAACAGGACTCACCTGCATTGCTGCGGTGAGAGGAGCAGCCCTGAAAAACACTCAGCTTTACTACGAGTGGTCAATCACCGCCTTTTTCCACGCCTCGTATCCACCTGGGCCTCCCGCTCGGCCCGGGCCCGCTGCGGCCTCGGGCCTGCCCGGCTCCCTCAGGCGGCGGGGAAGGCGGGATGGGCTCCCCGCCCCGCTCAGCCCCGGCCGCCGCCACAGCTCGGGAAGGAGCTCCAGCCCGCCCTCCCAGGCTCTTCTGCCTGCCCTTCCTCCAGTGCTGAGGGAGCTGCCTCCCAGGCACAGCTGGAGGATACGTGGAAAAGCCAAAAGGACATCAATTCCCCGCAAAATTCCTGGTCTAAATATTGCATCACCAGAGTGACATGTATTTTGGAGAGAACCAACTTCAGGCTGAGCAAAAGCTTTTGCATGGAGAACAAGAAATGTTCCCTGACACTTTCCGTAAGGACCGGATCCATGCAAGTAACTAAGATGTTAATGCAAGAAGGATTTTCATTTGTAGGATTAAATTGCCTTTTTTTGTCTAAAAGTGAGCCACATCTTTGCACTGCTACTAAATCAATGCTTTTCCATACTTGACTAGAAAAGAATCTGACCTGGGCAGCTGTTTAACTTGCTGCTCAAAGACCAGCAAAGTCTGGCTCTCAACTGTTTGAACAGTGGAAGAGTCTTTTTACAGCCAGCCTTATTAAAACACAGGATTTTATTAGCTGTTTTGTGGTAATAAGGTGAAGTACAATGTTGTGGAATGCTCCTTCAGGAGATTTGGGATCTTGTATACTTTGGGGTTTACTTTCCTCTTTCAGACTAGGGTGCTTGGCAACCCACTAATGCTACAGCTTTATTGTAATGTTCTCTTCCTTAAAACCACCTTTGACAAGTGATTTTTCACCCAGGTAGGGGGAAAGTTACAATTTGAAGAACTGCAAGAGAAATATGCTATTGCCTGGTTGTTCTCTTTTTAAAAAAATTTTTTTAAAGCCTTTACTGATTTTCAGGTACTTGGAAAAACTCAAGATACAGGGTAAAAAATCTACTTTGGCCACACACAGAGCAATGTTGTACATTCAAAACGTCAAAGCTAATGTAGTTTTCCTCTTTGGCAACTTTCTTTAAAGTTCTGGTAATTTTCTCACAACATTTTTAACAGATTGTAAACGACCCTGTTTCCTGAAAACCAGTTTTGGGACACATGAAGTTTCAATTAGGATTTGGGAATACCTGCCAGGAAGTTTTCACGAACATTTAAACAAACATGTCTGTATTATTTTGCAAAAGAACAAAGTATTCTGACAAATTTCAGCAATTTCCCATCATCTTTTGTTTCATAACTCTAATGGGAAACAAAGAGAAGCAAAGCTTCCAAATCATTGATGAGCTTTAATGAGAACTGTGCTGCTTTGGACTGTTGATGCCAAAGTAAAGACTGAAACACAAGATTTTGGGTTTGGGACTGACTGTGAAAGACTTTTTGGGAATGAAAGGCACATATCCTCAAAATCCACAGGTTAGCACCTTTACAGTCAGCACTAGAAAATCTACTGATATTTTACTCAGAAGGGCTCCTTTTCCTGATTACAGTATTTTCTTACTCAAGTGTTTTGGAGGAAAAAGTATGCATTTATGTAATAAATATTGATATTTCATATAATACAGAATAGCTCATACCCTATGGGATGAAATCATACATTCAGAAACATTTATGATGACTCTGTCAGACCTCCTGGTAGCAGAGGCAGCAGACCTTTCCTTGCTGTCCAGGCTTGGGACTCCCAGGTATTACAACATTGCAGGTTGGAGCAGATTCCCATGGTCAGTCAGACAGGAATGTCCCACACTCACTCAGAGCCAGAGGCAGCCCCTCTCTGCTCTGCTGGGGAGCAAAGAGACCCTTCCCCACACTGCCCTTAAACAGTTTGCCAGTTTAAGCAACTGCCCAGTTGGAGATTCAACTTTGAAAATAAATTCAGGAGCAAATCCTAATTTCACGGTACACAAAAAATTTCAGGGAGCTCCTTTTTTTAACCACCAAACCCTCACTTTTCTCCAGACTCCCACCCAAGACAAATCTTATCATGTGCACGCTTACTCTGAAAACACCAGCCAGCACAAAAGGAAGCAGAGGCACTGCTGATTTGAGGGAACTTTGTCTCAAGATATTCCCGCATCTCCAGCCAGTGCAGCTAAGGTTGGACCTATGTTACATTGCAAAGCCAAAAAGCCTGCAGCAGCCTTTCCACAAACTATCCCCTTGGAACAAGACATGCTCTGGGGCACTGCACTAGTGCAAGTTATTCATTTATCTACATTAACCTGCACTGCAGGCAACCCAGTTGTGACAGCCACTCTTGAGCTGGAGGATTCAAGGCAGGACCTCCTATGATCACTCTTCACTGTTTTCTTTTTAATTGAAGCAGCATCTCATGTCTGTAGAACCTTCTACAAGCATCTGTTTTCCAAGATAAACTAAACAGAACTATTTATTGCAAATGTTGCTGCTCTGTGGCAAATGACAGGAGGCAGACCACAAGAGCCTCGTGCTATACTGCTTGTAACGAGGTCCCTGGAGCCGTTATTGTTTTATTAATCTCTTTAGCCAGCTAATTGTAGGAGCAGATTCTACAGCTTGTAAAACAACAATTGAGATTTTGCTCTTTTTCAGGCTCTGTACTTTGTGCTCTATAGCTAGAAGCCCATACAGAAGCTCACGACAAACAACTCCTTCCCCACCCCAAAAAACAGCCCCAGCTGACAGCAAGACAGTTCCTCACTAACAGAGCCAGGGAAGTTTTGCTCCTCAGGGAGGGATCACAAATCCTTTGCACCTGTAGGGCACTCAATACTTGCCTGTGCTGGGCTCAGAGTAGTCAGTGGATGATGCTAAACCCAGAAATACATTTTTGAGACCCAGCTTAGATGCAGGCAACCACATTTCTTGGACAACTGCTCCCTTCCTCACACAGAACAGTTATGACATACAACATACGTACCAGGAGGGACATTGCTGTGGCTGAGCAGTGTCCTTTCGAAACACAAACTGAACTTCTGACAGGACAGCAGTGCATTATTCTTTTCTTTCCAGTTCTTTGGAAGACTAGTATCATCTGTAGAAGCTCCTCACATGAGCAACCACAGCACAATTTCATACCAAATCCTCCCTTTATAGGGTCTTTGAACACCAACTTCCTTAGTTCAGAGAACCAGTGTCAAGTCATAGGAAACAAACTGGAGAACCATCACCAACCTCTGAAACGTTCCCAGTGAATGGCATATGTAAGCTTCTGGACAAAATAGGGAAATTAGAAACTAGGGCATGGATTATTCTGCATGTAATTCATGCTGGGAGAAACACACAGAAAGAAACCAAGCAGGCAAATAGGAAACAGCAGCAGTGCAGCACGCCTAAAACTTTAATCTTTGTTTTTAAAGAGTACAGAATTGAAAGAGACACTTTCTTCTCCTTTTCACCTTCCCATTCCCTATCCCACTGCTTCCTAAATTCTCCCTAACAGGAAATATTTCTTTGTTGATTAGTTTGACTTCCCTTGAAGTGAGGCATAGTAGTTAATCTCCAAAAGTAGGCCCCAATTCAGTGAAACACTGGCACATGCACTCCAGTCCCCTCCCACTCACGGCAACATTTAAGTGCAATACTGGAACACCGTTTTCAATAGGGATGTTTTTACTTAACCAAGGAGGGAGGAGGGGTTATATTCGTGTGTCTTAACCAGGGAGGCAGGGAAGACATACAACATACATCATCTTGTTCCCAATTTAAAGGCAGTTTTAGAAGCAGTCTGTCCCTGACACATTGTTAAAATCTTAAGCAGAAGCTTAACTGGAGAACTTTGTAGCAGTAAGAAACCCCAGGGCACTTTTAAAACGGGGAGCTTTGAAATCACTGCTGAATGCCAGCTAAAGCAGCCTCACAAGGTCAGTCAGACTTTTAAGTCTAAACACCCTCTGCTCTTAATGCCATTAAGTAAACACGCTTCATTAATACGATTTATATAAAGAGGAAGACTTGCAAGACAATACAAAAGATTAACAAGAATGGGAAAACCTACAGAGTTCAGAAAACAGGATTCTGGAAAATGAAAGTGGACAGTATTTTACACTGTAGGCTTTCACTTTTTATCCCTTTGAAATACGTTTAATTTTAAATTAATAAAGATCATAAACTAATAAATTGATATGTTCTCTAAACAGACATAATAAAAATTCAGACATTACAGCACAGGACCCATCATTTAAATATGCCAATAATAGAACAGTTAAAGTGATGCTGGCTAGTGTGAGGATGAAAGATGTGGCTCTAAGGAGAAGTGTGGATTAGGGGAGAACTGAGAGTGAAGCAGGTGATGCCTTAGTCTGAGTCTGAGCTCTCTTGCTTGCTGGAATGGTACTGGCTGACTGCTTCCTCCAAAGGAGCCATTGTCCCATCCGGCCGCACTCCCATTGGCTTTATGAGCTCATCCCTGGGAGAGATTTAAAAAGAGAATCCATGTTAGCATGTGCACACATATCAATTCACATGTGTATAATACAGTCACATACAGTATATGCTTTGGTACATAATGAGCCTCTAAAAGGAAGTTATTTCTGCTATAGCCCTCTGTTTTGAAGAAAAAAGCACAAAAAACCTTCCCAAATAGGTGGGAGGGGAAGAGCAGGACAGATAAAGACTTCATTCATGTAGGCCAAACCTACTTAGCCAATTAAAGACACCATGAAAAGTCAGTGCTTAATAGGCTCAAGACAAGGAGCAGGTTCACTGTTTTGGATACACAAATTCACTGTTTTCCTAAGAGTTCTCTGACAGCCAGTTCTTCCTTCCTAAAATTTCACCTGCCATTTTGGCTAAGATATGCCCAAGCAATTAAAACAATGATTTGATACATATTCATCTTGTTAAAGGAAATAAATCAGTTAAGAGAACAGACTCTGCCTACATCACTGCTAGGGATGTGTTATGGACTTGCTGATTCATTTAAAAAAAGCTGACTGATTCTAATACTATTGCTTTTGTTTGTGGCTGTTTAATTACAGGATTTACAGCCATTTTAATCTCTTCAAAGCTCCAAAGGCCGCTCAGCAGTTAATCCAATTATATCTACTCCACAAACTACAGCCTCATCTAAGAGATGATTAATTATTGATTAAGCCAATCAAAAAGTATTAGCAAAGATTTATTTAATCCTTACTTTTTATCACCTCATTTATATGTGGATTATGGCAAAAGCTGTAAGGGCAAAGATAACATTTTGATTTTATGCTGAAAAAAAAGGGAAAATACCTCTAAATGTTCAGGAGTCACCTTAAATAAAGGAGCAGAGGTTTGATGTTAATTTACCCCTTGGTTGAAAGGCAGCCCAGTAAAACTGTCAATTTAACATAGATCTACCACCCACCCAAGCCACGGACAATAAAACTGCATCAGTCAGTGGGGAGGCAAAGGCACCTCACCAGCTCTCTGCCTGGTCTGCACTACTACCTTGCCTGAAAAAAGGGACAACAATTCCTTGTGCACAGCTGGCAATCAATCCAACCTTGATGCACCCACAGGAACAGCAAGGAAGGCAACATCTGAGTCACAAGGCATGCATATGCCAGACACTACAGTCGAGATGCAGTAAAATCAAGTCTGAAAGAGAGACCAGCAGGATAAATGCAGCTGCTCGTGCAGATGTGACAATCAGATCCTGCAGTGATAAACTCACAAATGCCACACCAGAAACAATTGCTGTGGCTTGGCTGACCAGGTCTGGTGGGAAGCTGCAGGCCAGGGAAGGAGGTCTGCAAGACCAGATCTAAGAGCACAGGCCAGGCTCTCCCTCAGTGTGTGAGGAAGAGCAGGATCTATCTTTAAACAGACTGGAGAGAGCTTCCCATTACTTAATGACTGCCAGGGAGTCCTCTCCCTTCTGGCAGTGCAATCCATAGTGTGCTGATTCTGCCCAAGTGACAGCACTCCTAGGGAATCTGCTGAAGATGTGTGGAAAGAGATCAAAAGAACACCTGAAATCAGAATTGAAAGGGCTCAGAACACAAAGACTGCAAATGTGGTATCGAAAGAGGACCAGAACCCTGCCTGCTGTAGGGGGTCCCCAAAGGCAAAGTGCTTTGGAGTTGTGTCTGATAGCAAAGACTTTTCTTTCCACTGAGAAAAAACCCTGTACATCTAAGGTCTTTTTGGCTTTCAAACTTTAAACGTCATACAAAACAAGTGTCCTCTAAAATGCAAAAATGTAGCCACGAAGAACAAAATCACCACTTCTTGCTCTTTAAGCTGAAAGCATCCTAGATTTTTGTTTTAAAAACCCCAAAGCATACTCTTAAATTGCAACTTTTAATATTGCAGCCAGAAGTCAGGGAATCACATAATTTTCTAGTCATTTACCATTTATTATTTGTAATAAATGAATTATAACAGTTAATAAAGGATAAAGAATTTGTTCATGAAAAAAGGAAAGAGAAACACAGGAAAAC
The DNA here is from genome assembly GCA_013397915.1 of Daphoenositta chrysoptera. Taxonomy (NCBI): domain Eukaryota; kingdom Metazoa; phylum Chordata; class Aves; order Passeriformes; genus Daphoenositta; species Daphoenositta chrysoptera. The sequence continues at coordinate 21,102 of VZRO01005803.1, read as the reverse complement.
AAGGTCCCAAGGTTCCTTTATGTGGGGACCTGCCTCTCCTCACAACAATTCTCATGTCTTTATTGTCAAGAAGTCCTGTCTCATCATTTTCCAATTATAAAGGCAAAGTTGTTTTTCTGAGGCTTCACTTTTCCAGCCTCACTTTCACATCCCGCTTTAGCTTTAGGCTGTAACGATGGCAGCCAGGCTGAGCTCACCTTGCATGGAATAACAAGGATGCTTATCCAGTACCTTTCTGTTCCTGCCTGAGCTTCCTGCTTTGCAAGTCCCTGAGCAGGATGGAAGAGGACTGGTAGGGGTTTGCTGTTCTCTGCATTAGGAGGCTGAGTTCCACACATCCTTCCTCAGGCAAGTGCTACCCAGTAAAACTGAACTGTGTGAGACAGCCAATATGCCAAGCCACCAAAGGAAAAAGGAGGAGAAGAAGGGATCAGCCTATTTTGTTTCTAACCATAATCTAGTCCTAAAATAGTGTCAAGTATGGTATCCTTTCACCAGTGACAACCTGACTGCAAGATCTGAACACCACACAACCTCACTCCTGGTTTTCAGAGAGGGAAAAGACAGAGGGAGGGAGACAGATGAAAAGGTCTGGGCTGCCTGCAAAGCCAGCTTGCTAAGATCAGAACAACTTTCTGCTAAATAACAGAATTTTGGGTAGGATTGCCAAAGGCACCACTCAGCCAAACTTCAATACCACCAAGAGCCCCCAGAGCTGCTCCTGACCTGGCAGGAAGGGTCTGAGCCCTGCCAGCCTCAGCAACTTGCCCATTTAGCTCTGGCTGCTCAGACACCTCAGCTGTGCTTTGACAGCCTGAGGATGTGCTCACTGTCCACAAGGAGAGACAAGGTGGGAAGGGAGGTGCCAGAAACTGACAGGTAGAGCCTCAGGAAACAGTTCACTGTCCAGAAACTGGATGTTTATAGCACATCCATAGGGCAGAACATCACTGGCCTCAGCCCATTAGATGGCAGTGGGAATTCTTCTGTATCCATGAGGATCTATACAAGCACACAATGTGTGTGTTTATACATGTTTGAACATCCATATGTGACCTTCCACATACTCAAGATGCACCTTGCAACACTCATTTTTCTAATGCAAACAAAACATTCTATTCAAGTGTACATAGAAACACATCATAATTAGACAGTTGGCAAAATGCATTCTCTTCTTCCACTTGCAGATCTCCCAAGAGTCCCTTCAAACATATCCATACAAGTTCTGCCTTCCTGCTTGCCATTTAGCTTGATAACGACTCAGAAATCATTGCCTTGTTTGGAAGGGTGACTCTCTCTTGCCTGCTGCCTGTGCTGCAGGGCAGCACTGCCACACACAATTAATGATGGTGTCTGTAATCAAACAGCCATCATGTAAACACCAGCCTGCCCCTTTGATAGAACAGCGTCTTGGGGACCCTATTCACCTCCTTATAATTGAGTGCCACATAATAGTTCCGATCCTTTCAGGGAACATTATTTTGTTCTATGATTAAAAAGGGGAAGAAAAAAACAAACTCGATGTAGCATTGCCTTCTTCATTGATCCTATGATTAATTTTGTGTTTTTAATGAGTAGGGTACCTTATTTAGACAGGTTCTCTTACTCGTTTTGTTGACTTCGGTTCAATGTACAACAAAACCCAAGCTGTGATAATTGGAGACCATTTTATCAGCAAAAGGATTCTTGCTATTAATACAAGGTTGGCTTGGAAAAAGCATCCTGACATTTTAAATTAGTCAATTAATATACAATTCTACCTACCATTTATAATAGAAAAAATGTTAGCATTTTTTTCCAGACATTTTAATTAACACGGAGTATCTCCAATAATCTATTATACAGACAGAATATCACACAACACTGACTTAAGGTTAACATCCACTAACTGGATGTTTTGCAAAAAAAATGGAAGGCTGAGTTAAATCCTTGCAGATCTGGGGAGTTTTTCAAAGCTCAAAGATGTGCATGATGTGCAGAGGACACTGATTTACAGTCACCAAACAATTCTCAAAGAACCAACAAGACAGTTACTGCAGACAAAACCAACAGAGTTACATCAGGGCCAATTTCAGGCATCCAGGATCAGCCTAAGTAACTTATACATCTCCCAAGAAATGCAGTAATCAAGATTTTTCATGTTCATTTATACTTATAATTTGTATATATTTAATGATTTTAAAAAGTAATCTCACCCAGCCAAATTTGAGCAGAATATTAATTTCTATAAAAGCTTTTGTAGAATCCAAGTCTGTGTTAAAGCACTGGATCAGGGGAAATGGGTTCACAATAAAATATTCAGCTTTCCTACAGATATTTTGAGAAATCAAAACTGGGTGAATTACTTTAATTTAGCCTTGTTGATGGTCAATTACCCCATAAACAGACCCAAACATCAGCAATCTGAAAGAATAGAAGAGCTTGGGAAGTATGACCTAAAATGACCAAAAACATCAATCAGTTTTACATGACCTCAAAAAGTTTAAATTTTTCAGTGCCAATGCTGAAAATAAAGATAAACCTGAAAAGCAAAAATCCACTGGCATATTATGGAACTAGGAAAAAGATGTCCCTTTGTACTTTTATCTTCAATAAACCTTCACAAAGGGTACAGTGTAAACATTTAGCAGCCATTAATGAAAGCTGTAATTTTCCAGTGAAGTAGTACCACTTTGCAAATTTGTCTCCTGAGTTCTGATACTCAGCCAGTCAAAGCCAAATCTGGAGTACCCCAGTGACAGACCTCCCTGATTATCCTCACCAGTCAGGGAGAGAAACAAGTTTGTCAGTCCTTCAACATTTTTTTTTTCATCCTTTTTTCAGTAAAAGTGTGGTAACTCTTTAAAGCTTAGCTTCCACTGCTGGGACAATACCAGTGAACTAAGCAAACCTGTTTTGCTGTGCATCACACAAATTTACTCTAAGCTCCTGTTCAGGTTACACAAAGTTACATAAACTTGTTCAAGATGAGAATGAACTGTTTGTTCCTGTTCAACTTTCTCTCCTTTATAAGCAAAGCACTGCACCAAACTGAACCTGCTTATGGCACATTTCCCCTCCTATGATGACAACAGAGAGCAGCAGAAGCAGGAAACCTGCCACGAGCTCTCTGCCTCAAAGCAAGATTCAAACCCCAGAATCAACCAAAGACTCCAACCAAGCAACCTCTGCTTTGTGTCTGCAGGGTGCAAACCAAGGGTAAGAAGTGCATTCCCTGTAGATTTAAGTCTGCAAACTCCCTGCACTGATGGCTGAAGCTGGAGGCAGCACAAGTATTCTATTCCAAAACCATGGAGGGAATCCCACTACTATCAGCATGTTACTAACTCCTTCTTGTATGCAAGACTGGCAACTTCCCATGTTGTTTAACATCTGCAAGGCCCACAATTGCACTCAATTACATTCATGAAACACATCCCACAGCCTCCCTAATCCAAGCCTTACTTTCTTTTTCCTTCCTGCCAGCATTTCCCTCCTCCCCAATTTTTAGTGAAACAAAAAGTGTGGGAAGAACAGTGAAATGACTTTATTCATGTTATCACAGCACCTAAAGGGGTCACATCAACAACGCTGTCCCACAGGAACCACAGTACTAAACAAACAAAAACCCTTCCACAAAGAGTGCCAGCCCTGAAGCAGTGTAAGTGCTATAGAAGGAGCTGCAGGTGGATCTAAGGGGCACAGAGAGCCCAAGGTGACAGCAATGCTGCTGGCCAAGAGGATAAGTGGTGACACAGGGCAGCAGCTGCTCAGTTATTGTCAGCCCGTGGCAGGCACTGCAGCAGGTGCCTCCGACCCTCCAAACTGAAAGGGCTCTTGTGCCACAGTAACCATTGGGAGTTTTTGTGTAACTGCTGCAGTGACAGCAACTGACTTTTCTGCAGTCTCAGCTTACCCACAGGCTCAATCTTTATTTCAAAACACATTTTAGACCATTTAGTCATTTTATTGTGGTGCCCTTGATGCTCAGCATCTTAATTCTCTAGTTTAACATGGCAAAGATTCCATTTCACGGAGTAGTTCAATTAAGATTACATGTGCATTGTATTTTCTTCTCTTTCCTAAGAAGATTATGACATACTACACTTGATTTCCATGCAAATAATGTGAAAAAATAACCAATTACTTCGTTGACAGTCTCAGATCAGTTGCTCTAAGTTCCTTCCCTGCTTTTGATCCTGCTTGTAATTCAGTTTTTGACAGCTAATGTAAAATCCAGATTCTCCTGTATCTTTTGCTATATTCCTAATCTTTAACAGAGATGTAAAAAACACTTGTTTTGCTGAATTTCTCTCAATAGATCTTGTTAATTGACTACCTATAGACTCTCACAAAACAAGCACCTGAGTTTTGCCATGTTTGAAGAATGGATGCACTTATATATTTACCTCCTACAGCTCAGTTCAATGGCAAATTAGTATTACATAAGTGTTTCTCAAGAACGTAACTTGCTCATGAATTACAAAAAACTACAAGCAATCATTCCAACATGGCTAGAAGCATGGGGAAAGAAAAAAGAGTAAATTCTAGGCATATTGAGCCAAAGAGGAAAAAAAGCTACAGATAACAGCATAGGTCTATGTTCTTTTGTACATAGAAAGTTATAAACCGAAGATCAATTCTCTGTATCAATACTGTACTGTAACACCATTATGTCACACTAAGTATCCATTTCTTTCATGGAATTACCTTCATCACATAAAACAAATTACAAAGGCTGATTTGTAATCCAGTCCATACTTAACCTAATAAAGCCACAGTAAGTCTTAACTGCAAATTCCCTTTTAATTGCTCCATTATACAATTTATTGTTTCTGACAACAACTATTTTCACACTGTATTTGTTGTTTGTATAAGCAGCAGACATAAGTAGTTACAATGAGATGCTGCTCATTAACTTGGGGAAAATAAGCACATTTGCCTTGGGCCTGGATTGTGTCCCATACTTTAAAAGAAGAAATTCTCTTCATTACCATCAGCCTATCTATTCAGGAGGCAAGTCCCCTCACCACCAGATCTTCCCAATTCTCTCCAGTCCTCTCCAAAAGAGGTTTCCTCTGAAGTCCTGCAACATACCATTCTTTGAAGTGCTAAACGTTTTTCTTTGCATATAAAGTGGTCCTAATCCTGCAGAGAAGTTGATTCTAGCACTATTTTGAAGCACTAGACCTTAGTAAAAGCCAGGATACAAGCTGCAACTATAATACAATACCTGGAAAGTTTATCAAACATGTTGACAAGCTTCATAGCTTCATATTCTTTTTGTTCTTCTGTCATTTCATCCATAGGATTGGGCATTGGTTCTTCTAAGTGACCAGTGATAAGGTTAATGCTGGAGGTGAAAAAACAACAGAGTTTACACTTCTGCAGGAATAGGTACATTTTCTATCTTCTTAAGAGCAGGAAAGAGGAAGAGGTCACAGAAACTATCAAGACTAAAACTGTCTGAACTGCACATGAAAGGTTTTGTTATAAATAGCCAAGGTTCATATTTATACTGTATTTTCTCATGAATCATGACTGTATCTTCTTGTTGATTCACTGCATTAATGTCTTGGCAGTGCTCAGAAATGCACAGGTAGTTCTTGCTGTTGGAACCCACAGAGGAACAGTTTGAAACCAGGGCAATAATGATGGTAACAATGACAATATCATTAGTACTAATGACATAAATAAGGAACTGAATGACAGATACATGTCTGTAACTAATTCTGTACAGGAACGAGTTTAAAAATATAGACAGGTTCCAGTTAATTTTCCGTTAAATTAGTTAACTGTTGGCCTTCCATGATCATGATTTTTTTGCTAAAACCAGATTAAGTTACTTTTATTTTGAGAATTTACAAAGCCAGCTTCATTTTCACTGTTAATATAAGTGAACAGTGATACAGAAATGGTATTAAAGAAAACAGGGCACATTATCCTTTCAAACATTTTAATCACAAACATTTAACAGCAATACAGGAAATCAGATGCATTAATCAACTGACAGTTGTCTTGAATGTTTCATTTAAGTGTTAGCTTTTAACTAAACAGATGTTATAGTTTTACTTATATGCATATAACTGAATGTCAGGCTTTTGAAAGAGGAGCAGAGAGAAAACAGCAAGAAAAAAAATCCTGAAGTGCAGAAATAAAAAGAAACCTCCTGGCTTAGAGTTAATTTCTTAGCATAGAAGCTACATAATTCCTCTAATTCTCATACATTTAATCCTGTCCTTTGTTCATGTACCTTAATAAGAATCTTTCAATAAACCACAAGCCCCCATCACACACCTAGCCATGTCTGTGTAATTCAAGGGAAACAGAGCAAAACAGAAAAATAATGTTAACACTTCAGATCTCCACTATCAACAAATTTCAGAACATCCTTAAAATGGCACCAAATCCTACATATAACATGACAAACTAAAGCATCTAACACCCAATCAGTAACAATTAATAAAGATCAACAGAGCTTCTATGTGGTCACTGAATCCTTCAAACAAATATGTTGGATTCCTGATGCATGACTTCTACAGAAGTTATTTTGCTCCTTCCATATTTACATATGCAACCTACTTGATTCTTTAGAAAAATTTTAGTACCAGGCAATCTGAAACTCGATCAAAACTGAAACTAGACCTACTGGCTTGCTCCTTGTTAACAAAGTTCTGGTGAAAACCCTTAGCCACATCTGACACCATTACAGAGATATACCCCACAAACAATAGTTAGCAGTTTGGCAATTTCATGTGAGCTCCTCAAAAATCTAGGACAAAACCCATTAAGTTTGTTACTATATTTTTTTCCTATTGTTTTCTTAAGAACCTCTTTCCACTCTTGAATTTTAAGTAGTTATTCAGACTGATGTTAAATCATTCTCATAGTGATTTCTTTTCCCCCCTGCAACCATATCTGACTACATGATGGTCACTATTAGAGGCTGGTTTCTCAATAATTAGACCATGAAATCAGCAGAAGACAAGTTTATAAGCATGTATCATTCCAAAACTGGCCTCTCTGAAAAGGTAAGAAACCAAAACAATTATGTCAAAAGAATCCAAAACGCAACAGGATATGTGGAATTGAAAACAATACTATACTTTGGCTTTGCAGATTTGTATTCCTCTGTGTCTGTATCTTCATCATCTGAGTACCAATGATCTCCTCTTCCTCCTGCTAGCAGGCCCCTGGCTGCCAGCAATCCTGCTGCATTACCATAGCCTGTGTATTTCAACAAGCTATCAACTGCAAAGAGGACACAGAAAATTATTCAGCTGTAATCAGCTACAAAACAAACCCCACCACAGTGCTACGAGAATTGAGAGTTACAGCAAGAGGCAAATACACCAATAACAGCAAAACCTTATACAAAAGAGAGAAGAAAAAGTAATTTTTACCTCTCTCTTTACAAAGAACAAAAAGAAACTCTGCTGCAATTTGCTTCACTCCAAGGTCAACGTGTGTCATGAGGCGCACGAGTTTGTTCCTCACTGTTGTACCAACTTCAGGACGGTTTGAGACATCTCTTAATGGAGGCAGCACCTGGCAGCACAAAAGAAAGGGAAGAACAGCATAAAATGCATGGGAATATCTACCCAATACTTGCAAAAACAAATGCAGTCAACAGTATAAAAAAATACTCTGTCCTTCAAAAAAAAAAAAAGGCAATAAAATCAGACAACTATGCCTACATCCATTAGCAATGTCTCTTGCTTCTTAATATATTTTAAGCTTTCTGGTCTATCATTTTGGGCAGAAAAATACTCAGTCTCAAATGCAGACTTTAAAAATACAATTATTAGGAGTTTATGAGCACAACTAGGTGTCCCAAAAGTGTTGGTCAACAGGCAGCCATAACCTCATGTTCTCTGTTTCTTCTGTTTAGCTCATGTATCTGGTAAAAGGAATAGAAATACCAGCTTAAGGAAACTTACACTCTTAAAGTGCTGCGTAGTTTATATAGAACAATGATATGCTTATAATGAAGAAGTAGGAAAATAGGTACATTGCAAGTTCTACTACAAGTTTCTACTATTAAATTTCAAAAATGGGCTCTACATATAGAAGAAATGCATGCTTCAACCAGAAAACACAAAAGCTTAAGCTAAATTCCAGAAATATTTGGAGTAATCACTAATTAGCATTTCCTCAAACACCCTATTTTTTCATTAGAGGTTATTACTATTGTTAACTTCAACCCTCGAGAAAGGCAAGAGATGCTTGAATGATGGCTTTTTTGGCAAACTAACTTCTGCCTCCTGTGAAGATGCTTTCAGACTCAAAATCTGTGTAAATTTTTTTGCATTCACAGCATATATGATAGGATCTGCAAACAAATCTAGGCTATAATATGAAATACCTAATGATCTGAAGACTCTAATAAGAATTATGGATCTTCAATATTTTATTAGGGAATCAAACGAAGTATGTCACTAATTGTCATAAGAAATTGCAGATCCTTTGTCTTCTAGGTGTCTAATGTAAAGTGGCATTTCCTGTGCAAAACTGCAGCACAATTACTACCGAAATTGGACTCACTGGGAACTGATCCTTACATGAATGCTACACTACTGACTACTTTGGATAAAACAGACCCTGTCTTTTTCAAGCTAAGTATTCAAACAATTAGCAAACACATTTTACTTTGTCCCTGCTTACTCCCCCCAATGGGGATAGTACCATGACTGCCATTTCCCAGTGTGTTGTAAGAATGAATTAATGTTTTTAGAGTACTCTAATACTAATACAGTGATGAGTGCCACAGGACAGTCCATGAGGAAATCAATCATCCTGTCTTCAGCTCACAATTTGAATAGCACACAATAAATAAAGCCCAAGGCCAGCACTTAACAATGAGGGTAATTCAAAATATCAAACATCCAGTCATGCAGTTAGCAACATCCATCCATTCTCTGCACTATATGAGGTAGTGGTCCTGTGGCAGGAGTCTGCATGCAATTATATCCTGACATCGAGATGCCGAGATGTCGTAAAAACATGCAGACAACTTCATTTTCTAGCTTCTGAACACTTGGCTCTGCAACTTTTTTTTTTTTCCTAAAGTTAACAGATCAGCAAAGTATCCTAAAAATGAACTGCTGTGAATGAAGACAAAAACAACAAGAATAACTTCCTTAAATTCCTCAAAATCACTTTTCTGGTACAGATGAAAGAGAGAGAAAATATATGCTCTTTTTCATTTTAAACTCCATTTATGAATTCAGGCACAGCTTTGATCTGGGAGCAGCATCTAGGATGCAACTCAAAAGTCACTGCAGCTTAGGAGAAAGACAGCAGAAACTAGAGGAGCAATTTCTTTCTCTTGCTCATCTTTTAACTTCTCTCCACTTGACCTCGGGAAAAACAGCAAACAAAGAGAAAACACCACACTCAACCACCAAGCTACACAGATCCTTTAGGTCTTTAACCACGGCACAGAAATCTTTTTCCCTGTAAAAAGCCATACTGTCCACACTGTAATAAAGAGCTCTTTTAAGAGACAAAGTGATGAAGTGTGCCTCTGTCCAGGGAGAGTTTTACTCTGACAGGACAGCTGATACACACTGGTACACAAGTCTTAATCCCAACAAGTCCTTCCTGCTGAGGTAAAACTAAACCTCAAGCAGAACCCATCAAAACACCTGCTTTTTCACTGGTCACCACAAAGCTCTGCAAAGTTCAATTAGAACTACAATTAGTTCAATTAGAACTGCACTGAAATGTTTTTTATATGCTGGGTGTCAGGGAACAGACCTTACTGAGTGTTTTACCCATCTCACACAATCCAGAGTGACTCACATTAACACAGCTTTACAATATCCCTGATGTTATTATTTAACAGCTTTACAAAATGTATCATGGAACTCAGGCCATACTATCTTTTGATTTACACGACTGAAAAATTATTTCTATAGCACTGTCCTGCACTGATGTACAAACCTCAAAGTTCATCATTAGCTTTGTATTCAAATTTTGATGAATATTTTACTTACCTGAGCTTTGATAAACTTCCTGATATTCCTGTGAGTTCGGCAGCAGTCAGTTAATAAACTGAGAACTGGAGTCAGGCCTTCTCTATAGCTGCTTCCCTAAAATAAAACCAAATACAAATAAAACATTTTAAGAGTAAACTTTTCCTTTTCAAATTCTATGAACACTTCAATAAAGTTCTATATGACAGCCAAAATATGGACTTTACATAAACACAGAGCGAAATGTTCACCCTAGGACACACATAAGCAAATAGCTTCAGATATTCACAGGAATTTGTTTATTTTGAGGTGTTTCACAATCTAGAAGGAAGTACATCCATATTTGTGCTAAGTACTGGCTGAAAGGTTTATACAAAGCTTGATATATGTGCACTTTTTGCTTTAGTGAAAGAGGCCCCTTTTGTGAAAAATCCCTGCAGTCCATACCTTGTCTATTCTCTTCTCCATGAAATCCAGTAAAATCTGAATGGCTCCCATATTCATACCATTGTATTTTATATCTGTTTCCTCTTGGGATGATGGATTAATAAGAACATCCAAGCAAGAAACAGGAACATTGCTTAAGAGGTTGATTGCGTTGCTGAAACAGATTTTAAAAATTCATTATTCATTTGGAAGAAACAATTAAAAACAGAGTACAACTCACCATAAACTGCTTGTACAACTGCAATCAAAAAGAGACCCTACAACTCAAACAATGCTTTATTTTCTCCTCTCTGGGTTTTAAAGAAGGTGGCCTGCATTATCGCCTGAGTGCTGGCTCTTGGAACAAACAAGGAAAAAGAAAGACAAAAAGCTGCAAAAGCAGCAGTGCAGTATTACTTCCAGCCCCCACAGTATCCCATCCCATGGCTAAGGCACAGCTTCCAGCAGCAAGCTCCAGCAGCTGATCCTGCAGGACAGCAGGGGGAACTCTCACATTGATTTGCAGTGGTCAGAGTTTTTTCCTCCTTGAAACTTAAAACATTTTACCACTCATCCACATTACCAGCATTAAATGTCACAAAATACAATATAGACAATATTTCCTCCTGCTGTAACAGGGGGGCGTGGTGGCCATTTCTTAGGTCCCCTGAAATATTTTCACTTTTATTTAGCTTGCAGTATATATGAAATACAGAAGGCTTTTGACACATGAAAAAAAGATTCGGGTTTATTTACCAAGCACCACCCTTCAGTAACTGGCAGTGTTCTCATTCTACAACACAAAGAGAAGCGTTTCCAAAGAGCCATTAAGTGATTTCAATTAGACCACAGGGTCCCTCCCTCCTCTTTAATGGAGTAAGGTGGGACTTACTTTGAAGGGTCTCTTGTGGGGTACACATCCCTTGAGTTTGCTACCTACCCTGTTCTCACTGTACAGACTTGGCCTTGTACTGTTCCTGAATATTGGGACAAATTACACAGATGCTGCAAAAATTAGAATTCTGTCATTATTTACTTGCTGATGTCCGACTAAATTTATAAATGGATGTATTTGGAAATAGCACAAAACTATTCAGGTTTAGCCATGCAGACCTCAAAGCTGCAATCAATGAACCAATAAGCACTGATGTTTCAAGGACTAGTCAAGTGTTCCAAGAATGGAGAAAACTTTTCAAACAACTTCATTTAAGACTTTTAATAATATCTACTTAGAAGCTAGCCTCTGTTTCTAAGGTAGTAATACAATTCTAACAAAGAATTAGCAAAAGAGAAAGCAAATCATGGCCATCAGACCATAACAGGATTTCTAACAAATGTGCTGGTTCTGGTTTGATCAGACTGGGTGGCTGTTCCACACTGTGCCATCTCCCTTTTGCTCTTTTAGTAATTGAAATTCAGACAACTATTACTTTTGGGAGCTCTTTTTCTCTTTGTTTTGTTTCTAATTCCTGTTCAAGATATGTCTTTTATATCATGGAAGTTATTCCTCTCCAATAATTCAGGAATAGTCAGAAACAAAACAGACTGAAATTTAACAAATATTTGGTGGCTTCAGGCCTTTCATCAAAAGTTCTCTTTTTACCAGTTTCTTATTAAACAACCAAGTTCCCAAACACCTACAAAATTAATTTTCTGGATCACTGTGTCTGAGCTATTCTTTTCAATAAATGAAGCCCGGCTTTCTGATCTTTGTCACTCCACTGACAGTTTTATTTGTGGCAGAGGAGTGTATGAAATTCTCCAGCTACCAGGAAGTCAGTGACTATGCACAGATATACACAATAGTGTTTGCATTCCTACTCCAGGGGGTAGAAATACTGCGTATATTACTCTCCCCTTTTCGGCTTCCTAGAGATCATTAATCACTGGGACATGACATCCACCCACTCATGCTCCCAGCCCCCTCCTGATATGCAAATTCAGAAGCAAAGGTCTATTTAGAGCCAGTGAATGCCTTGATTAAAACCTTGTTAGTGGGCAAAAATGGCACTCACTCTAATATGTGGTACCTTAAGCTGTTCATATTCACACATTAAGCAATGACATAACAGAACCAACAGTGACAGTACAGGCTACTAAAGCAGTTAAGATATTTTTATGGCTAACTTCTGCTTTTTTTATTAGAAATAGTCACACTGACAGTCAGTACATCATGGCTCAGGGCATGTATCCAACACTCAGTGTTCCCCTAAAATAAATCCTCAATTTACACATTCAGAGTGCAGGCATTCAAACGATGTCCTTTAACAGGCTGCCCAAACCTTCCACTGAAGCATCTTAGGTTCTGCAGACTTACAGACTTAGGGAAGTGCAAGTGATCAGCAATCCTAAGAAATATATTTCTATCTCCCTGATGCTTCTTAAAGTTTATTCTGCATTCACCGCTGTTTGTGTTTTGTTTTATTTTATTTTTAACACAGTTCTCATAATTGCCTTACTGATGGGCTCCAGGTGGAAAGCAGAGCTGGAAGTTGTGCTCTGCTCTCTGACAAACACCTCATCTCTGGCAGTAAAGATTGCATGATCAGAGTCCAGCCTGCTGAACGGCCCAATGATGACACAGCCTCTTTTTTTTAGCTACAGACTGCTAACAACAGTTCACTCATTTGTTAGTGAAGCTCCTATCAGGAATTAAGTTTTGCTTGTCCAAATAAATCAGTGGACTGGAGTGGGGCCCCCTGATGCAGGCCCCAGTCCCTCTGAGGATTTGCAGGGGCATTACTCCTGAGTATAGCTTTTCTATTCCAGAGTTGCCTTGTGATGAACAATCTTGGTGGAAAAGCCTATTCAATTATTCAGCTTTTCTTGCATCCTTGTAGCACTCAAAGACAAAACTCAGGTTCTGCAAAAAGGCTGAAATATTTGAATCATAACAGTCAAATCCTCCACAGTGCTCTTGTAGCACGTAAATCCAGATGGAATACCATGTGCAATGATGCTATACTTGCTTCTTTACTCTTCAGCTAACTTTACCAGCTACAGTTTGCTAACTGAGGGACAAAGTTGTTTTCTCAGCATGGCAGAAAGACTGATGCAGTGCTACACTGAGTCTGCTGGAGAAGAGGAACAACTGAAGTGACTCAAGACAGTGATGTGAGTCCTCATTTCTTTTCTGCTCCCCCTCTCAGAATTATGGAGAGCCTTTACTTCGACTTGGTGTCTCCATAAGGCCCAATGTGGGCAGGACTGCTACAAAAAATCTCCCTTGTGACTGAAAAAAGCAAGGCCAGAAATCACACCAAAACTGCATCATCTTCACAGCTGCCTACTTCTTTATGTAAAGCCCTTTCTGGATCTCATCTGCAAGTGTTTGCAAAAGCTAAAACCAAAAGGACCTGCATAACTTCCATCCCTTTGCAATAGCACAAGACAATTAAATTTTACAGGCCAATATATTTAACAGGGTGATCAGACTAGTCAGATTTCTGGACAAGGAAACAGACCTTAGGAAGAGCATCAGCTGTATAATAATTCTCATAACTGTCTCTTGTAATTGTTGATTTTAGCCAAAACTGTTAAATTCTCCCAGAAGCAGGGATTTTATTCCTGCCAGTCCCTCCCTTAAAGGAAGCTGAGAGCACAAAACACCCACCATAAGCAGCAGCAAAGAGAAAACACTCACTGCCCTTAAGGACACAGCACTACCTTCAGTCATGGCAACTACTGCAGAAGTATCCTAAATTATTCCAAACTAGTCTGCACCAGCTGAGAAGGGCTCTGATGTAGGATTTTTGTGTTCACCTTCTAAGATTGTTGATCTCTAAGAGCTTTCCAAGATTTTAATCAAGGTCATTTAACACTTTCAAGATTGCTGGGTGTGAAAAACTCTATCCTTCTTCCTAGAGACTGGTTCAGAAGACCTTCAAAAGACCCTACAGTTAGATATACAGACATATCTGAAGAAGAAAATGGCAACATTTCATTGCTGAGAGAAGCTACTGTACTGTCAGGCCCAGTGAACAGCTGACCTACTTTGTAAAAATAAAGGTGTCATGGAGAAAGAACAGTAACACTAAACGAAGAACCACCACCTCACCACAAATAATCTGAATTTTGATTAAATTACTGGCTGCCAATACATAACAGTTGGGTGCAGGACTGAGAAATAAAAAAAACAAACCACACACCTAAAACTGTGATTCACTCATCTTTGAGAAAAATATTACCAAGGAAAAAATACTTGTACTTCCAATAACGTAGCCTAGAACTATTGGGATAAAATATCAGCTTGTTACTTCCACCCCAATCCATGAGAATTGCAAAACTTACATATAGAAATCTCAAAATGCAGTGTTTCCATCAGCTTCTGTGCAGAACAACAGAAGTTGTATTCCACTTCAATATCAACTACACCTAGAATTTCCATATGTATTTTCATCCTCAGATACACACACATGAACATAAAAACAAAATTTTTAAAAGGCGAGCTTTATTATCAGTGATAGAAAATAATCCTGCCAGCCACCTTCTCTCTGGAAAATGGGACATTGTTTAAACAATATTTAAGGAAAACAGCTTTAATCAAAAAAAGATTAAGGATATTAACTCCAAATTAATAGTTTTTCATTGTTTCTCAGCTTTCCACTTTAGATTCTGGGCAAAGTAATTTCTATTTAGGAAAACCAACCAAACAAAAACCTTTTAACATAGACTGGTTCTGCAATTCTACCAACCTGTGCAACTCTTCAGTTTTTTCTTCAGTAGGGCCCGTGGTTAATAAGCAGTGTCGAAGGATGGCAGCCATGTAACGAAATTGATGAGATTCATTCTATATAAATATAAATTATGAAGATATTTTTTCATTTTGAAGATTGCAAGTGAGGGTTTCAGGTCACTAGAATAATAAAAATTAAAGATGGAAAATACCTATTAGATCATAACATCCATCCCTATCAATAAAAGGACTGTACCTTAGTGTTCACTGAATGCTTAATGCTACATAACTCTCATAAACTGACTTTGAACTTGGCCTTGTAAAACTCACTGGGGAGGTTTTTCCAGTTAAATCAGCCTTCATTACCAGAAAACCCAGTTACAAGTGTTTGCTCAATTCCATACCACTATTCCTAACATACCACTCTCTTCCTTCTTGCATTTACACCAGGCCACCTCCTCATCCACGTAGATTATGTATGTTCTTCATTTAACTTGTCTTCTCCTCATTTAGGCCTTTTGCTGCCAAGTTTCATTCCCTCCACCCAGTCTGCTTCTTTTTCTAATTCCCCTGCTTCTGCTCCCTTGATACCTTTCCTGCATTCCATTAATAACTTCTCAGCAACCTTATCTGCCCTACTTTTTCTTCTCTCCAAGCAATCGCCCCTTCCAGTCTCCCACCAGACAGCAGGCACACAGAAGTACACCAGGAACTGCTATCATTTTACTGTGTATCATTGTCCTCCCCCCTTTTCCAACTGCTCTTCTTGGCATCCATCATATGTTCTGGAGTGTTTGACCTGGCACAAAGCACCCAATGCATCTTTGGTAGCATCAGCATCCAAATCAAGCAACTGTACCACTTGCAGCTCTTGTCTGGCTTTGCTACTTTGAAACCATCTCCAGGCACTAAATACTGGTGTTTCAAATGGTTCTCTCCACATCAGGGTGGATCTTGTTTAGCTTTCTACCCACATGCCCAACCTCTGTGCTCTCCTTTTATTTTTCACGTGTTCTGCTGTCTGGAATCTCTTAAAATTCTGCATCTTCAGCTCACTTTATTAACACACCTTTCACTCTTCTTCCAGACCATTAAAACTGCCACTGGATTATTCACTAAGTAGAATGTCACCTAACATACCTGGCTAACAGCTAACAGCCACTGAAAAGTTCCTTAATTTAAAGGTTCTCTGCTTTTAGGAATTTCTAGTAAAGAGTTATTATCTAAGCTCTAGCTCAAAACACAAAATAAGCTCCTCCTGCCCTGGGATGTCTTAAACTCTCATTAAAAAAAAAAAAAAAAAAAACGACA
The DNA here is from genome assembly GCA_013397915.1 of Daphoenositta chrysoptera. Classification (NCBI taxonomy): domain Eukaryota; kingdom Metazoa; phylum Chordata; class Aves; order Passeriformes; genus Daphoenositta; species Daphoenositta chrysoptera. The sequence continues at coordinate 4,734 of VZRO01005803.1, read as the reverse complement.
TGCAAGTTGGGGTATTTAA
>VZRO01005802.1:508114-578309 GCA_013397915.1 Daphoenositta chrysoptera | reverse complement strand
TTGTATATTGTGTTTTAGGATCAACCACATCTATGGTTTTTAATATGAACACCATACCAGGACTTTGAGCCTGTTCAAGGACCTGAGGATGCCAGGTAGCTTGGAAGTTGGGATTAGAAAACTGACCAAGTCCCATAAGAACATCTACCCCAATTGTATGCCTGGGATCACCTTGTGGCATGCACGCATTTTCTGCAGCAGCCTTTTCAGCCATCTTTCTCCAATTACTCTCAAAAACTGCGAATTGCACAGGTTGAAACAACACCTGACCTAAATGCCTAATATCAAATGGAGCAAGCAAATCAGTATTCAGCACTTTAATAAGTTACATAACTTCAGGAGAGCCAAGGCCATATTGTGCCACTTTGGATTATATATCCTGGACTATCTTCCATGTAATAACGTCATGCTTGTCACATTGACCCGTATTTGGGACAGCCTTGAACACAGGATAGGCTTGAACAACCTCCTGTGAGGCCTCACCATTTACCTGATCAGCAAATACACCTTCAGGAGGTGTTGTAGCAGCTGCCTGATCTTGCACAGGTACATCCGTAGACATCCCTATCTCCTCTACTAAATCCCAGCGTCCCGCCTCCAGAGCCCGCAGTCTTACCGCGTCCCAGAAATGCCTCGGGTGTCTGGGATGCACCGTCACCCTGCAATCCGGGAGCATCCAAGAACTGTCCCTGGGCCACCATCGCACTGATTCCTGGTGTCTGGCCGCCGCCCTAGCTCTCTGATCCCCTGCATCCCCGCCTGCAGCAGCAGACAAGGGGATGGGTGAGGGGGACGGGCTGGGCACAGACACCAGGCCAGCGGGCGACACAGCAGCCAAGGCCGTGGACATAGCAACTCGCGGGGGCGCCTCTGGGCGCGCGGTGGCTTGAGGGTTCAGCCCTCACCCGGATCAAAAGAGGGAGAGATCCCTCAGTCATCAAGCCCAGTGGTCAGGGAGTCCCTGGGGGCTGACGGGCAGCAGAGCCTCTAGCCAGGGAGCGCTGACTAGGAGGATACACCTCAGCAGAGGGAAGCAGAGATGCGCCAGAGGAGAGAGGCTATATAGAAGAGGTGGGGATCTGATGTGGCTTTCAAGAGTTTATTGCCTCGGGAAAGTCAGGGATCAAATTCGAGGATCTGAGGGNCAAATCCGAGGATCTGAGGGCTGCACATGGTTTATAAGGGGGGGGAGTAACAATGGGCGTATTCAAAAACCAACCAATCGGAACAGAAACTGGGAGGGTCCAGGGGTTGACAATCACAGTAATAACCAACCAGAGAGGGTTCAAAGGGAGGAACAAGAACAGCATCCAATGGGGAACCGAACTGGGGAGAACTTTCTGGAAACAGGGGATGGTTCACGGGGAATTGACACACAGATTGACAAGGGTAACGGCAGGAAAGGAGTTCAGGGTGAAACCAACCAGGAATGGGGGAAACCAGGAACAAACCATTTAACAACATAATGCATATAAAGCAATAAGAATAAGCAAGCACACTACAACAGGCGCCGGCCACGCCGCTGCCTGCCCAGTTTGCCCTGGCTCAGGCTCGGTAACGCCCTCTGCCGTCAACACCTCTAGCTGCCAAAACAACTCCCTCAGCAGACCCGCGAATACCGACCGCGCTGTCTGCGCACATGCGGAAGGGCTCCTTGACATAGGCATCCACGCATGCACAGGAGGATATCCTGCCGCGGCCGGAAAAGATCAAAATGCTGCCAAGGCATATGGCCACTCCCCATGCCAACTGCAGAACGTGGCTTTGGCGAAAATGGCACGGGCATTCCGGACAGCGCTGCCGGTGCCGGCTGTGGTGTGGGCATTCCGAGGGGCGCCACGGGTGCCGGCTGCAGAGGACCAGGCGGCGGTGGGACAGGCTCTGCCATGGTACCTCCCGCCGCTTCTGGCTGTGATGGAAAAGGCGGCGTGGCACCCTGTGGTGGGGGCGCGGTTGCCGTGCCTGACAGCAGCAGTGGAGGGGCTGTAGTAACAACAGGTCCCGCTGCACCGGCCAAGGGCATTGGCGCGGAGGGAGTAGGGGCTGCTGGAACAAAGGGTGGGGGGCGATCCCGCTCTTTAACCAGTTTCTCAAGCTGTTCCGCGGGCGAGGGGGATTCCAGCATAACAAAGTCATATGGAGAAGGATATTCAGGGGGCACATAGTCTCATAGTAAGGACCCCATAATCATCGATGCAACCCCCACCAATTCCTGCACCGAAGACGCCCCAGTTGTGTCATCCTCGAAAATGTCGTCTCTCTCAGAATCCTCTACAGCTGGAGTTTTCCTGTCGCCCCCATGAAACTGTCATAATATGCCAATTAAGGCAGCCCAGGTGCTGAGCAAACTGCTTATGCTCGTATTCCCGTTGCCGGCCTCAACAACCAACTCACGTCCCAGCTGCTGCCATACTTCCACACTGAACGCAGTGTCTAGGTCTACTAAAAAGTTGTGTTCCGCCACCCAACATATAAGGCAGATAGAGAATCTTTAGAAATCTTAGCATCCATAACAGCTAAAACTTTTTGCCAGGCAGAAAGCATGGCATAGATTTGCGAAGTTCCATGCCCCATTTTCACAGATTATCAGACCCTGATACCGTGACTAGGGTCCTGTCCCCGTAGCGAAAGCTAGTGTCTCAGCCAAACCCTCCCCATTCCTGGGGGGGGTGGGGGTCAGTTACCTCCCTTAAACAGCCAAGTCCATCTGTTCCGTGCAGTTGCAGTACACGTAGGAGGTCACCAGGTGTCGCTGTTGTCCCAGGGACAGCGGACAAATGACATAGACTTGATCCAGGAGGAAATGCAATTATTTATTAATTTACAGACCCGTTTATATATCTTAGTTCGCTTGAATGGCTTAGGGCCATTGGTCACTGACCATCCACCTCTCTAACATGATTAGTGAAACCCTACAACATTCATTTCAAAACATTTTCCCAAAGAACCATAACAAACTTGGAAAACAAGCTGCAGGTGTTAAGATAGAGAACTCGTTTACAAAATCCGTCTCACTGCTTCTCATGGCTTGTGTGAGAAAGACAAAAGTTCTCACAGAATACTGCAGAAAGCTGGGAGATCTCTCTGCTAAGAGCTTTTCAGCATCCACACTGTCATGCCAATCTAAGAGGGAAATGGCCTTGCAGAAGAAAATCTGAGCATATCTGTGCCAAAAGAAAAAATGTCCTTCCTCTGTAACTACTTTGGTGTAGACTGATTTTGATTTTAAATCCAGGTAAATATTGCCTCAGGACATACGTGGGGCCAGAATGGCTATGAGAAGGTAACAACTTCTTGGCACTGTAACAGCTCAAGTTCTGACAAGTGTTGCCACAATCCTGGGTAATACGCCACGGACACATGAAAGATGGCACAGACCTGTAGCTGTAGAACAAGATGAGGCAGCAAGGCCACTGGGAAAAATGCTAAATTCCAAAGTGGACAGGTGCTTTCAGTTCATACCCATCAGGACCCTTCCCTTTGCTCAGCTGTCCAACATGTGCTTACATTCTTAGTCAGTCACAGGTTCTGGTGGCTGCGGAAAGGGTGGGTGATTCCGGAATGGCCAATTATAAGATTCCTGTTCCTGTACAGAATAGATATGCATAATGCCAGTCGTAGTCTAACTGCTTTGTCAGATTCTAAAGTAATTAAATTTGTTAATTGTATTGGCTCTTTCTGTCCTCCATGGAAGACTGCAATGTTGTCAGATTCATTCTAGCTTTGGTCCATGCAGCAGGCAAAATATATGCAAGCAAAATGCAGCTCAAAATTCTCATTCTTGGAAGTTTACTTGAGTAACTCTGTGCTACAGTTGCAACCGTACTGTGGACCAATCCTAAAAGAAGGTTAAGAAAAAGTATTCTTTGGGTGTGGAGAGTGGAGAGAAAACTTCTGTTCCACAAAACCACATACAGACCAGAGTGTGTCAAAAGGGTTGAGTAATTCTGTTGCATATGTATGGAGAAAATGGGACTTACAGGACTTTAACTGAAGGCCTCACAAGGGGACAAGCAGCCAATCAAAACAGTGCAGAATAATAGACACATACTCTGACTGAGGTGTTAAGTCTTGTTTGCTCTGATTTTACTTTAAAAAAGAGGTTGCAGGAGCTCAGAGTACTTGACAGGTAATCAATTATTTATTTCATTTTTGTAGACAATAAGTACAACAAAATCGTTGTTGAAGATAAGGTTCTTTGTTTTGCGTACTTAACCAAGATTGATTTGATGATGACGCAGGAAAATGTCAGCATTTGTGGTTCCATCTGGGTATTTCGCTCTGATTTTCATATGTGGGTCTGTGGTAACTATATTTATTTTTTAAATGATGCAAGTGGTAAATTGTACTGTTGAAAAGACTGCATTCAGGAACTGAATGTTTATTGTCTCCCATGATCTTTGTAGGTCAGAAAAAGATAACTCTGTTCCCACCTCTGTTTAAAAAATAGGTATGCTGCAGGTAACTGTTAGAAAATAAAACAGTGCATGGTTTAGGACACTAGAAGTGGCATGGAGAAAAGAATGAAAAGTAGACTCCTGTCACTGGTTGTTGCCCTCGTCAGGAAAATAGGATACCTTTCAGCTGTACATTTACTTAACTGCTGAATAAACTATTTTGCTGGGTATAGAAATTACAGAAGAGTTAGCCAGTTCTCTTAAGGTCTTCATCATTTGAAAGCAAAATATGAGTAGTTTTGTCTGCAAATATCTGTGTCCACTAGTTATGGAGGCTTTTATGACTGCACAAAACTCTGATAAAGGGCTGTTTTTTACTGCTTTTTCTCACTTACCTGACTGGCTTGAGAAGTATTTTAATGTTCTTTTCAATACTTATAATTACAAACTGATGGTGTTAGACTATCAGTAGTGGCAGCAGAGAGGTCATTACTGGTCAATATTGTGTCATTGCCATAACACTGAGTGGATGTGCCCAAGAGCCCTTTCATCACACTTTGGACTCACTTTTATTGCTTAAGAAGTGCCTTCATCCATTCTGTTAATTTCTTTCATCTTCTGATCTTTCATAGGCAGGAAGAGATAAGGAAAATTACACAAATTGTTGCAACACTTACAGGAATCTGGACCTTTTCAAAGTAAGAAACAGAATCAAGTCCTGCATATGTTGACTGAGAAAACAACACTGCATGAGAAGAACTAAGTATATTGATAATGTTTTCAGCTCTAAGACACTAGGGTCTGTTCTCAAACAATGGTACAGCTGGGTCACGACTGAAAACGATGTTGTCAATAGCATACCTTCACCTGACATTTAAGCAGTTTCTAGCTATTCTGTTAGGTGACTAGATTTATTAAATTTGCATGTTATTCTTATGGTACAGACTTCTGCTCACAAGAGAAAACCATAAGATTACACTGCTTGTTTTCAGAAGTGATTCTTTCTGATTCATGCTGAAAGGTGACTATCTTGACATTTCTGAGTGGTAGCATAAGGAACATAGGCATATTTTACTGTGCTTTGGCAGTAGACAGATGGAGGCAGGATTTTGAGCCCTAAGTTGCTAGACATACCCTCCAGGCAGCTTCCAAACTACTGAATGTTCTTGAATGCTAATACTTGCCTTCTGACCTTTGCTGGCAAACACAAACAGCATATATGTCTGCCATGAATGGATTTTATGAATTTAGTTCAGCTCCTGTCTTTGCCCAGGCCTATGGCAGCAGGCAGGAGATGTATTGAAGTGACCAGCACCCCAAAAATCCACTTTATCCACAAGTTCTTTAATAATGGCTGATTCGGTCTATTATGAAATGAATTATTCATTAATAGACAAGAAAACTGACAGACAAGACTTAAAACAAACTATTACTACACAGGGATAAAACAAAAAAGAAATACTACTAGTAGATTGACATACAGTGCATGATAAGGTACCCTTTTAAATTACCGCTAGCAAAAAAATAGTATAAGCTTAGGATTCAATGTATCTCACCATCCGAAGGTTAGTGGCACACATACATTGAGATCCTTTCCCTCAATCCGTGGGGAAGTAATTGCGAAGCTGCGTCCAAGCTTCGGGAAGAAGTCTCCAACATTTTCGGGGTGGTNCAGTGATAACTTGTGTATCTTTTATAGTCGTAAAACGGTGTCTCTTAAATCAGAAATATTTATTATCTCTCCCCCATCAGCTTGCCAGACTAAGATGTTAATTCTTAGGTGGGTGTGAATTACTCTTGGCGCCAGAGATAACCGGATGCTGGGCCTTTCCGCCTCCGGGCTATCTCTTTATCCACCAGCTATTGTGATACACAGAGTGGGGCGGGGAGGGGGAGGTGGGGTAGATGTCCTGCCACAATGTCCATTCTGTGACTCTACATTCAAAGGGGCTGATATGTCCCTCACAAAGAAGGAATGGCCTTTAGCTTGAACCAGTATTGACTGAATCTGTATTGGGAACCCAGTAGCTGAAATAAGGCACTGTAGGTCTAAAAGCAGTATCATTTATCTCTTGTTATAATGAAATAACTAGGTTAGTAATTCAGCTATTGAACAGCAACTCAGACCAGAAGGGACATCAATAAAAAACATAAATATTTCCAAGCCTTGCCAAAAATGTAATAACTGTGGCAGCTGACCTGAACAATGCAGAATGTTCCCCTCTTATTGATACTTGTGTTATCTTCTAAATGTGATTTAACCATATGAAAACACAGAACACCTTTTCATCACAAACCTCTGTGGAGCACTAATAGCTTAGAAAAAAACCTCTGCATAACATCTATCTAAAATAATAGCTAAGGAACAAAGTCTTCGTGAATGTCTTAAGAGCAAGATAATACATTAATATAAAACTGAACTGCATGTCTTACATTTTTTTACACTGAGCACCTGTGAACCTAAGATGAACTTAAACCATAGAAAAAAAAAAAAAAGACAGACCCTAACTGGACCAAAAAAGGTTGCATTTTCAAGCATTGCTGCAGTTTTTTATTCCTCCTGGATTAATTGTAGGTTTAAGGACTGTTTCAGTACTGTATTATGGAGGGCTTTTGGAATATGCATGTTTGTTAACATTGTTCAACCAAAGTGTATCAGCACACCTGAACATTCTTCTTTCTTTCCTTACCAAGCAATATTTTAAAAAATGCTTTTCTCTGAGGTTGGTAATGCAGTATTTTGCCTTTGAGTGAATAACCTTCCTTTCTTTGACTGGAGGCACAAGTGTTTGTGACTACTCAAGATGGCAGGTTCATTATTTTACTTTTTAAATAATTTTTTAAGCACTAAATATATATGGAAAAGTACTCGAAAAGCACAATTACATACAGCATTCCAACTGCCAAAGAAGTACCACATGAAAAAAAATGGAGGCGGCAGGCTTAGAAAATAAAAGGAGTAGTCAGAACCTAAAAAAATCCACCCATCAGAAATGTATCTCCAAAGTCTAAGAACTAATTTATATGAATTGCACTGGGAAAGCGAGGCAAAAAAAAAATAAAAATCGGGGGATGGAAATGGGCTCAGTAGTGTAGGAGAGTTTGGAGAGTTGTGAATTTATTTTGATTAGGAAAGTTAAAATAGGAAGTGCAATATGCATCAAAGGTCTAGGCAAGATAAGGATGGAAAATGCAAGAATATTTATTCAAATGGCAAAGTATGATGAAGAAGCAAAGGCATTAAGCAGTGATGACATTTTGGCAGCTAAGCTCATGATCAAATTTCTTCATGTATTTTTTAAGATTGCCAGTGTTTGAGCATTTTTTTCCAGTCCAAAACCCACTTCTGGCCTTTCCAATTGATAATTTCAGCCTATTCCCTTTCTTGCTTTAATTTCCTTTCAGAGTATGAGGAAAGAATCACGAGCCTGAATAATATAGGACTTCAGCTCTGAATTAAATTTTCAGGGAATTATGTTTTTTCTACTTTTTGAGGAAATTCCCATGAAAGGAACTGACATAAGAAAATAAAGGTCCTTATACCATTTTCTGCTCACATATTATTGACAACAGCAACATCCTTAGGGGAGGCAGGGGGAGGACACTGACATTCTTCCAGAAGCTCTTTAGCCCTAACTTCTCAGAAGGAGACCTTAGGCAATTGCAGAAAGACCCCAGACCTTTCTTCTCCTTGCTCTGTGACGCTTCCTTGTAACTGCTTCTTCCCAAGTTTTTTTTCAGAGACAAAATACATGGAACTTAGGAAGTGAGGGGAAAAACTTTCCACCTCACTCACACTCCTTCTTTCCATGAGAAACAGAAATCTGGTGTGAACCTAAATTAGCCTTGGAAATGGATATATTTATTAAAAGTAAACTCAATTAAGTCAAAAACAGGCAAAACTGTGGTAGAAACCCTGGCACTGCTTCCACACATCCTTTCTGAGGCATGGTTGGACCTTAGGTTTGGCTGTCTACAGGAACCTGTCAGCCTGAAACACAAGGAACATACTCGAGTGTTTGGTGAAGGAGACAAGGTGGGCTTTGAGGGGAAAGCAGTGTTTTCTCCCCGTTTTATGTATTTGGTTGTCTGCCCTCCTCTCAGACCACACTTATCAAGGATTTAGTATTGTTACAACCATAGCTGGTATAGTAGTCTCAAGATCTCTGGAGTAGGAGAGCCAGGAACCTAACGTCTTTTTGTGCTTCATGGTAAAAGCTGTCAGGATATTGCTGCTTTTCACCTGGGAAAGACCTTTCTATTCTTTCTCTGTCCTCTCTGCCTATACTTTAAGATCTCATTACATACAGGTTTGATTTTTAACCTAAGTCTTATCATAAGGTAGCTCATGACTGTCTGTATCTTTACCTGTTATCTATTTTTTCAAAAAATTATATTCTAGGACATGAATTTTAAAAATCATAGAAATTGTATATATGTGCACCTGTGCATTCTTGTTTGTTAAAAGAAATGTGAAAAATTTATTCACAAGTAAAGCTCTATCTCTTGTGTTCAGAGAACCCAAATTCAGCAATGTCAGGAAAATGCTAAGAGAAAATGCAGTTTTTAATAGCTCTGTCAGTGATTGCATTGTAATAAAATTCACTTTCATCCTTATATACAAACATTAAATATATGCTTACGACAGAAGGAAATGACAGAATAAAGTCAACTTCTATAATTGAGAAATGTGTTTTAGCTACAGACAAACTGAAAGAAAACTTTAATCAATATAATCACAAGGAATTTGAAAAAGGATAATTATAAATAAGCAGAAAATGCCAGGGCTTATCCTTACTTTTTTCTTGCTTCAGATTAGGTATGAATCAGATGACTGCACAATAAAACTGTGTCTTAGGGGCTGTTCCAAATGCAGTACATTTACATTGTGGCATTAGATAGCATTTAGTTTCTCATGCTAATGAACTCCAGTGAGCCTCGTTTCTCTAACAGGATTAGATGTATTAGCCATAATCACTGCAAACTAAAGCCATTGCTGGGCATCTGAGTAAAGAATAACCTTCTTTTGAGGCATACTAAATACCACTAAAATTCTTTTCATGTTAAAAAAGGAGTGAAGGTTGCTTAACCAACATGAAATTAGTCATTTACACTTAGTGTTTAAGAGTGGATTATACACTACCAAGTCACCTACAGCTAATTTCATGACCCTTTTCTGCCCCCATTGATGCAAAACTGTGTTAAATCAATAGAATCACAAAATGATATAAATGATATCCATATTAGGATTGATTCAGACTTCAGTGCTATAGGAAAATTACTGTGTTGTTAAATAATCTATTTGGAACAGGGTCAAAGTTATGTTTTGCTTGGTGTCAAGTTTTACTGCATCTGATTTACATAACGTACGGCTCTGCATTGCATAACGGGACCTTCTGCATTGCTTCCCTCAAGTAGCAGCAAAACCCAGACACAGAAGGTCTGGCAACAGCTGCTGATCCACTCACGTGGTTTTTCCATAATGCATTTCCTTGGTGCTCATCACTGCAGTGCCTGAACATGGTATATCACATGAAGAAACTAATTTTTGCACTCAAGATAAGGAAACAGTAACTCAACCTGAGGTAGCGAGGCACTGGAGGACCGCCAGACAGGCTGCCTCCTGCTCTGGGCTGTGCACAGCCTGACAGTACATCCCACCTCACAGTGAAATCAGCACACTTTGAGCAATGAAGGATTATTGGCAGAACTTCTCAGACTTAATTGCTGTCAGTGTCAAGTATGTTGCTGAAAGAGTCAGTGATTTTGTAGCTCAGGAGAGGAGTGAGAAGAGGAAGCACTCAAAATTAATGTGACGTTTTGCACAGTGAGGCATCACGAACCTGAGCAAAAGTGACATGATTTGGTCCTTGAAGATAGTCCAAGAGTGATGCAAACTGATTTTATGAAAATGCGTGTAGGAGTTGTGTGGGAGAATATAAAACATTTCAGTGAAATGTGGTCATTTGCATCTTGGGATCTAGCTAATCTTGGAATAAGGATGTTTAAGGGTAAATGAGTATTAGTAGTTTTGGGCAAATACTTGAATACTTTATCAGAGAGCTCCAGGTAAGATATTATTCAATAGGGTTTTTAAAAATTATAAGAAATACCTTTTGAATTAAGTCACATCTTTTTGCAAGGTCTTTTACGTTGTCTCAAAAGCATTTTAAAATCATGACCAGATTAGAATTAAGTCAAATGTAACTCATACAGATCCAAGACAAGGCTTATAAACCTTATACAAGATTTGGTCACACATTCAGAATCTTCCCAGTCAACTACAAACTACCCCTGTAACACACAGGCTCCAGAGATACCTCTTGTTCCCGATATGCTCTTTCAGCCCCCTTCCCTGGACACCCTAAATGTATTTCAGTTTTGATGTGGTTGTGAATCTTTCCTTCTTGTCCCCACAGTGCAGGACAGAAGCCAGGGTTCACAGAGAAAAAGAGACACGGTAGGATGGCAGCCTGCACCTTTTCCTGGGTTCTGCATACAGATTCTGTTCTGAAACACTGTTTCAGCATTTAATAATGAAGAGTATCCTGCATAAAATGAGTGATCAAGCCTAGCTCCTACAGCCCAACTCTCCTATTCTTTCAAATGAATACCAAGTCAAGAGTCTGATGCATTTTTTCAGCCCAGAGTAACCTGAAGTTTTTGCAGAGTTAGATTTTCAACAGGTGAGAAAAGCAGTACCCCTCAAGTCTCAGAGCAGCCTTTTGCCAAGGGGTAAGACAACTTTCCAAGAAGACAGACGTGCACTTAAACGCTCTTAAGGCAAGTTAACCTGAATGTGCTGGTTCTGGGTTGAAAGCTGTGGCCTGGCTAATGAATCCTTTTATAAAAATGTTGCTTGCTTCTTCATTGTGCATTAGAAAGACAGCATTACTTTCTTCCCTTTAATTTTCATTAAATAAAAGGTTTGCTGCTGTATTCATAACACTGAGCTTTTACTTTTTTGCCTTGGGAGTTATATGGAGTGGGTCAAGTGCTTAAGCTCAAGAATGGGCTTGGATTTATTAAACACACATGTCATTGTTTCCCTTAGTAGTGGAACACTGGCATGGGTGGATTCTTTCCTAACTTACACAGTATGTCATGTTTCCAGAATTAATAATTTTTTATTTCACAGCTCTGTGCTGTAGAAAAAATAATACTAACTGGAGTCAGCCTTGGTGCATTTCCACAGATTATAAATGTCGTGGTCCGTATGTAAACCAGACATCTACTAACCAAATAATTCAAGAATTAGTTATGGGGAAAAAAAATCAGAAAAAAGGCTAACGTTAAGGCTTCCAGAAAGAAGGAATTTTCTTTTTCAAGTATTAAAAAAGTTAAGTGATGTCACAGATAATTCTGATGAATCCTTTCATGTCTCTATCTGTCAGTGCTGAACATTTTCCTACTGCACTAAAAGTGGTTCCCCTAGTTAACTGGAAAAAAAAGAGATCCAGGAAAGGACTTGGGCCACTATTTTTACAACTATTTGGTCTAAATTTTCTCTTTGCTGCTTTTCACTTGGTACTTTTATGCCCTCCATTAATAAGTTAAATAATGCATTTCCTTCCAGAAGTAGAGCTTCAGTGTTTCTTCTGAAAACCCATCTCTTTCATCGCAGATAAACTTTGGAGCTGCAATAATTATTCTAAACCTCTTTCTATCCATAGATTTTTTTTTTTCAATAATGGATTTGAGCAGGAAAACACGGTCCTTTATATCATTTTTACTGACAGAAGAATTACAAGTTGAATCTCTTTTAGATAGACCATGGTCTCTCTGTTCCATGTAAGCCAGTCCTAGTTTGCTATACTTTACAACTCTGCAAACCACTGATTTTTTGAAGTTTACTCATTGAAAGCACCACATTCTTCTGCTGAGTAGACCATTAAAAACCTTACCCTCCGAGGTCTGCAGACAGAGGTGTGTAAAAGCAGATGGCATGACTTACAGCATTGCTGCGCAGTGTCTACAGCGCTCAGACAAACCCACGTCACTCTGTTACTGACCTGCTCTTCCAGGGAGTGGAAAAAATCTTCAGTGGTGTGCAGTTACACGAGTTGGAGGGCAAAAATATTTGTGTCTACTCCAGAACCTGAGGTTATAGACTCCCTTAATGTTAGATAGAGAATTTCTCAAAAGCACAGTTTGTCTGTATTGTCCTTCCTGTGGTAGGACCACAGGGAGATCAAAGCTCAGTAAATATCAAAGCCCAAATCTTCAAAGGCTATCTGGGTTCCTAATAACATTCCAGAAACATAACTTGCCATCATGGACCTAATGTTTAGATTTACCTCTGAAAAAAAAATCTCTGAAAAATTTGAGAAATTTCCCTTGAAAAATAATTTAAAGCAACATAATCGAATACAGCAGGTGATGAGCTATTAATAGGCAGCTATGGCCGGACATTCCCTCTCTCTCTCATGTCTGAGGCATTTGGAAGAACTTAGGCCAAACTAAAGCACAGCAGGGGGTCAGGTAGCCAAACGAGGGGCTAAAGGCCCCATCAGGGAGGCATTCCCCAGGCGCCTGAGCTGTGTGAGCCCCAGCTCCAGAACGTACACTTTGGTATTGGAGCAGATGTGGAAAAGATAAAACCCATTAGAGAATCATCCCCCAGGTGCCTGAAAGTCTGAAGACCCAGCCCTGAATACACATCTTAGCAGAGGAGATGTGGAAAAGAAATAAACATAAGTGACTGAAAGACATGGTTTTGTGTCTATAAAAGCCCACACAACTATCACAGAGGCAGAAGCTTCTTACACGCCCCTTGGGATGTGTGAGGGGATTTCTCCCTAGAGCTTGATCAACTCTGGGCCTCTTCTTTCCTGGGAATTGAGCGAAAGGAACCTCGATGTGGACTCCATCAAAATTGGATGGTAAGAAACATTGAATCCTAAGTTATACAATCTCTTCGCTAGCTGTAATTTTATTGGTACCTTTAAACTCTGCGTGTATCTTACTAGTAAGCCCTTTGTTTCATCCCTGTGTAGTAATAGTCTGTTTTAAGTCTTGTCTGTCAGATTTTATGTCTATTAAATAAATAATTCATTTCATAATAGACTGCATCAGCCATTATTAAAGAACTTGTGGATAAGGTGGATATTTTGGGGTGCTGGTAACTTCAATACATCTCCTGCCTGCTGCTATAGGCCTGGGTGAAGACAGGAGCTGAACTAAATTCACAAAATCCATTCATAATAGCAGCACGATGTGGTAGTTTAGGAACTTTTTTGTTCAGATTATATGCTTTTCTTAATATATATCTCAATAGCTTTTCACCTGATGTAGAGTGGTCATGCTGTAAGCCCAAGAAGCAAAGTACCTGGTGCAGATCTTCAATCTTCACACATAACCGATACTTTGATTTCAACAAAGAATTTGGACTCTTTGGACTGGAGTTTCTGTGGTGCTACCGTGACTCAGTTTTAATAGCACCACATTAGTAATCTGGAAACAGGTGCAAAATATAAGTTCTGGGTACAAGAAAGAAAAAATATCTCAATTGCAAGAAAATGTATGCAAAGAATAAAAGAAGATGACGCACATGGAAAAACATGGTGACAGAATATCTTAAAAAGAGGCAGAGTGGAACACAATAATACCACAAATAGCTCAAGAGAGATTGGCACAAATTCATTTTAATTTGTAGCACCTTCTGGCTCATCAGCTTGCATAGGTTCATTGGCCCTGCTCTGAACCAGGATTCTATATAATCCATTTTAATTCAGGACACCGCAGGCAAGATCACATATATGTCGAACGATTGTCACATCTGGCAGACAGTGATAAATATTACATTTAAAAAGCTTACTAATTTTGCAGACAGTCTTGCATTGTGCCTATTTGGCTTGCGTTACTGTGCTGCCATACAACAAGTGGCAGCACAATTAATCACAAGCATCACGGGGTAATTTGTAATGACAGAGAGCCATGTGCTCGTTCAAGACAGCTTCTCTTTTATCCCTTTATATCATGTTCCTCCCGTTGTGATTTGTGTCCAGAAACTGGATTATAGAATACTCTGAAGTATTTCCAGGACTACTGAAGATGATGGCTCATGGGTGGCTCAAGGGGTTTAGACCATCTATCCCGCTTAGTTTGCAGGTGATGGAGGAGCCAGAGAGGTTGTACACTACCATGCAAAATGAGGATTAAAACCTCAAACAGTGGTGGGGATCAAGTCTGTGCTGTTTGCTTGCACATGTTCTGCTGGCACCAAGGAGGCAGCCTGCGGTGACTCCCCCAAGAGAGAGCAGAGCACCCCCACTTCCCTGCCCACCCCACCTGCCAGATGGAGGCCCGTTTAGCAGATGATGTGTGGGATGTGTTCAATGAATATGTAATTTCCCATGTCATTACCCTGCTGATCAGCCACTCCAATGATCACTGCCATTGATCAAATGGCTTTTCTGTCCTCTGTGAGGAAGTTTTGTAGCAGTCTTTTTCTTTTTTTTGCTGGCAATTCATCACTGCAATTCAAGGCTAATGCAAAGATTTTAGCTTGTACTTTTTTTCCTTATAACCTTTATGACATAGCTAGGCTCATGCACTGATTCCTTTCAGCTCTTTAATTGCTGACCTCATTTGCTAATTAGGCTAAATATATGTTAGGCATAAGCCTTAGCAATCTAAACCACTCACCTCATGCATCCTAGTACTAACAGACAAAAGAAAACACTTATGCCCCTTCACCTTTCTATGGAAATGTAATTTTTTGCAAGCTTTTTCAACATTGGAGTTTGAATACTGGAGAACTAAATGCTTTTCCCAATAATAAAGATGAGATCTATGATGCAGTTGCATTATGTAGGTAGGCAATAGCATAGAGTATTTCTATAAATTTATTTTCTGGATTCAACAAAAAGCAAAGATCTCTAAAAAAATGCACAGTAATTTGATTTAAGTGTATTCAGTAACATCTTTTCTCTATAGAACACAAAAGAACAGACTAAAAGCTTGAATGAGTCAGTAAAAATTAAATTTCTTCTAATATTATGAGGGAATAAATTATGATAGAGACAATAAATAATGCTGTCCAATGTTCACTTTATATCCAGGACTCATGGACATCATAGGGTTTTCTACTTCTGATTCCCTGTTTGTGATTTCTGGAAAGCACTAAAATATTTCAAAAAATGTCATCATTTTTATTCACTTCCTAAAGAATTCTTATACTTATTTCATATGAATAAACAGTTTTAGGGGAATGATTGAAAAAATATACTTACACTGGATCCACTTAAAATATGTACAATTATGTAAGAATTACTTAAAAAAATATTCTTACTATTGGAAAAATCCACTAGAAGTAGGAAAACATTTAAAATTAGCAGACTTTTAAAAACCCATTTTTACACCTTTTTTTATTGCACTTTTTGTGATATGTGACAGAGATCTCCATTTGTCTCTCATGTACATATTTTTACTATTTGTTCTTTCACCACTAGCCCACCTCCTCACAGCTTATTTTAGCATCCAAAATGCCTGACAGAGGAGTTTCAAAGAGACATGATAAACATCAAAAAACCCCTCACATCAAGCTGAGAGAAAAAAAAGTCCTCTGATTCAAAAAAGATAGCTTCCACTAGTCTGAGATCTGCAGTAAGTAATACCCAACCCTCTTCCCAGAACAGGATCAGCAGAGTGCAGTATAATACATCATGCACTGCTGGGCTACCCAGGCAAGCCTCCTCCTCCCAGACCATCCTCCTCTTGCCTGCCCAGCCTCTGGGTATTGAAATTCTTGAGATTTTTGAAAAGATCTGCAGCAAAATGCATTTGCAGGTAATTTTGACAGCTCAGAGCATTATTAGCAGTAATTTTCTTTAGCTAAATGGTTTCTCTATTGCACAAAGGGAATGAAATGTTAGTTTTAACCCTTTTGGCTCCTTCTGCATGGCTACTGAAGATGAGGAGAATAAAAAAAGCAGCATATGTTTCAACACTGATGAGAGTAATTTCACTCTGGCCAGTCATGTTCTGGTGCTGGTAATTATCAGAATAGTAAATATTCAATTGCCATTATATAACCATTTTATTCTCATAGTGAGAATTCATCCACCTCGTGGAAATGTGGCTAGCCTTTGACATGAATGTGCTTATATTGTAGGAAAAAACCCAGAGAAATAGGAAGATGGCATCGAAATTCTCAGTGTGGATTTACGTATACTGATTTTGAGATAAACAGGTAAAATCCCTGAAGTCAGAGGCAGCTGACACAAAAAACAGTGACCTCCATCCCCTCTGAGACATTATGAATATCAGGACTCCACACCTTCTTCCCCTACTCCTGCCTAAGGTCCCTCCCACAGGAGGCAGCCCTCCAGGAACATCTCCAACGTGAGTCCTTTGCATGGGCTGCAGTTCTTCAAGAACTGCTCCAGCAAGAGTCCCTTTCACACCGTCACAGGTCCTACCTGCAAACCTGCTTCAGCATGGCCTCCTCTCTCCATGGGTCCACAAGTGCCAGGAGCCTGCTCCAGCATGGGCTCTCCACAGCATCACGGCCTCCTTTGGGCATCCACCTGCTTCATGGGCTGCAGGTGGATCTCTGCACCCCATGGGCTGCAGGGGCACAGCTGCCTCACAATGGGCTGTGCCCTGGGCTGCAGGGGAAGCTCTGCTGGGGCACCTGCAGCACCTCCTGCCCCTCCTTCTGCGCTGACCTTGGTGTCTGCAGGGCTGTTCCTCTCATGTATTCTCACTCCACTCTTTGGCTTTAGTCACCCTTTTTTTTTTCTTTTCCTCCTTAACTGTGTTATCCCAGAGTGCTACCATCCACTGATGATGAGTTCAGCCTTGGCCAGTGGCAGGTCCATCTTGGCACCAGCTGGCATTGGCTCCATCAGACGTGGGACAAACTTCTGGCAGCTTCTCATTGTAGCCCCCTGCCACCAAACCTTGCCACCAATACAAGGTTCTGCATGTTAAAGTATCAGAAGATCTATAATAAAAAAGAAGAAATTTGAATATTTATATTTTTAGCATTTTCATGTCAGTGTTGCATGTATTTTCAGTTTCTTCCTGTTAATCTTACATGAAATGGGTCAGCTCACATTAACCCTCTAATCTCCATGTTCTTGCCATAAACTACATCTGCTTTAAGACACCACTGTATTTTAATGACTCTCACGTTTCAAAAGAGTCTTCTGAAAATTTTGACTACAAACAGTAGTGTATTAATGTATTCTAGCATACAAATACCAGAAACATTCAAATGTACAAGACATATAGAAATTACATGACTTTTTCTTTTCTTATACTAAATTGTAATGAAATGCTTTCACAAGAGTAAAGAGAAACGATCCAATCAGACAGGAAAAAATACTATTGGAAAATAAGTATCTAGGTCTCAAATACTTCATGTATGTTTTTTCCTGATGCGGTTTTGTACTGCATGAGATGTGGGCATGTTTGCAGATTGGGAATCAAAGAACAGAAGTGTTATCTTACACTTTTTCAACAGCCAAAAAATGGATAAAAATCTGATTATCTAAAAATAAAAATTAGGCAAAGTGTGCTTTGCAAATAAGCAAAGTGTGCAGATGTTTGAAGTGAAGGGAAAAGAGAGAGATTCGTCATCTTTCCTCTTGCTTTTGGTGAAGCTCCGCAGCACGCCATTAACTAATGACAGGAGAGATGAGTAATGGGATAGGAGGGAGGTATTTGACTATGGTAATGATAAAAAATCAAAACACCAGTGAATGCAGAAAGAAACCAATGGACTTTGATTTGTGGATGGAAATACGGAAAAAAAGTCACTTTCTTTTCCTTTTTTTTTAAATAACGGGGGATCCAGGGCAGAACTTTTACAGGTGTGTTCTATGTTCCCAATTTTAATTTTTATTTTCTAATTTATTTGTAACAGCTGGCCACACTGCACTTGAAAATCTTCAATTTTAAAACTACGCATAGTTTTGAAATAGCTGTTTGGTGCAGTAGGACTAGGTGAAGGAATACTTCAAGATTTTAGACAGTGTTTTAATAAAATTCAGTGTCAAGCAGACACTTTGGCTGGCAAGTAAGAAAAGCAACACTGACAGGGGAATTACCAACATGTAAGTGCTGCCTGGTACATATGGCCCATGATATATCGCTAATGGTTTTAGATTAACATCTACATTTTACTTTCTAAAGACATGGAAGTGAAGAGATACAAAGAGGTGCTGCCAACACCTACCCGATACTCTGAAGGATGTCTTTGTTAACAGGGGATCACTGGAACACCAGAAGTTATCATTCACTCCTTTTCTTCCTATATTTTCAACAGCTTTTGGAAGCTTCTCTGCCAAATAACATCTTCAAACTAATTATTATACTACAGCATTTGTCTGTGGTAACTAGAAGAAAAACCCTATTAGCATGCTACCTTCAGCATCAGAACCTCTTTATCCCTCAGAATATAAACTTGGCACAACTAGGAAAAGAAAAACTTATTTTAGTTTATGAAAATCCTTTTAGTCCTTTATGATGGCTTAGGTATGGTCCAGAAAATGTGCTCAGAACATCCACATATGACTTAGAATTCTTGATGTTTTTAAATGCATGGCTTTGAAATTAGTGATTAAGGCCCTGCAAGATGCTCTGTGAAACCTGGGCTGATAATTAATGACATGAGGAGAAACAATCTTCACCTCTGACAGAAAAGGAGAGGTTCCTTTTGCTTGATAATAGCATTCAAGTTTTAACAGGGTAATAAATGGCATGGACTGAAAAAGCAATTTCAGCTGAAATGCCGAGAAAATGTCAGCAAAATCAGTAGGCCTGACAGTTTAACCAGCAGCACTTGAGAAGGATTATTGCTGTGACATGAGCTTGGCTCTCTTTTTTAGTGTGATAGGTTATGTTTGTTAAACTTCTCTTTCTGGGCTCAACACAGATTGGGTTTTTTGGCTTCAACAGAGGACCCAGGGCTGATTAATGCCAAAAATATGTCCACTTTTTGGTGGTCTCTGCTACCTGATGACATGACTGACTAATCTGAATTCAGCTATATAAAGGAGGCCTGTTTTGTAGGAATGGAAGAGAGAAAGCTCTGCTCCCTTGGGAACACTGATCTTTGGTATACGATTTAGCTTTTTCCATATGAAGGCTGTAAAGAGAAAAATCAGGTCTAAGGATCAAGCTGCCAAGTACTCAGACCCATCCTTTGACCCCACCTACAGGGCTACCAGTGGCCCCAGGGTACACAGCCATTGTTACAGTAGCTGGCCCCTGAGATAAGGGGACTGGCTGTAAAATGCTTCCTGGCCTGATATCAAGGATCTTCTTCCTTTTTTTTTTTTTTTTCTGGAATCAGCCTTTTAGTATAGCATTTGTGCAGCAAGTGCAACCAATCTCCCTCTCAGACTCAAAAAATAATTAAAAAAACATCTTTCCCAGGTTATAATGCCTTTGGAAACAAAATTGGTCTCAGTGAATTTTGATATTGAGGATTTTGTTGCGGAAAAAGCTCTAGAAGTTCATGGTTGTCTGTTTGCTGTTATGCTGCGTACTTGCTCCATCTCAGCTTCTAACCTGCAGTCATTGAATTATTATATATTGGAGCTGAACTCTCTATATAAAGATATGGTTACTAAAGTTCATGGTTCTTCAAGATTGGTTTTGCTATTCAGATATGTAATATTATGTCCTTCATTACTCACCAGGCATTCTTTGACAGCTATAGCTATAGGTAACAAAACATTACCAAGGAAATTGATATTCATTTGTTTTTCATAACTACTCAGTACGCAGGGGTTTTCTGCATGAATATGTTCTTAGTTCAATCTCTGTTTAAATGAAAGCTTTAATGGGAATCTTACATGGGTTATTAACATAAATCATCATAGCAGTTTTGGCTATACCTTGGTAGGATGCTTCACAAACACTGAATTTGATTGAAAGGCCCATATAGAAGTTTAGATTCCTAACAGTTCTTTTTAACACATAATCTGTTTCAATTACTTTAGCCATTAAAGACTGTCTTTTTATGAGGTAAAATTATAGATTACTTGTGAAAAGAAAATTGACATTTAAAAACCCCATCTTTTTCACACTGGCTTTACTACTAATCAATATACTTGAATATTTCACCCCTTTGTTCCCTTATTAATAGAAAACGTCCCTTCAGTATTTTAGAGGTCTCTTCAGAAAACATTACCTTCTCGTCCTACACCAACAAGATAGGTCATGGCTCAGAGTGGATCATGAAGACTAAAGACTTTCCAGAGGCTTAACATGCCAGTGACCTGTATGGAAAGTAAAGCTCCCAGAGCACTTTCTATAAAAGAAAAAGAACTTGCCCTCTATCTTTTTGGTTGGTCTTTGAATAGCACATTTTGCATAAGCTATCTTTTCTTCTTCAGCTCAGAGATGGGTGTAAAAATAAAATCACAGAATGGCCTGGGTTGGAAGGGACCTTGAAGATCATCTAGTTCCAACCCATCAGCTGTGGGTGGGGTCCCACTAGATGCAGTCCCTGGGCTTTCACTAGACCAGGTTGCTCAGAGCCACATCCAACCTGGCCTTGAACACCTCCGGGTATGGGTCATCTACAGCTTATCTGGGCAACCTGTTCCAGTGCCTCACCACCCTCACAGAAAAGGACATTTTCCTGATATCTAATCTAAACCTACTCTCTTTGAAGCCATTCTTCCTTGTCCTGTCACTACATGGTCTTGTAAATACCCTCTCTCTATCATTCTTGTAGTCTCCTTTCAGGTGCTAGAAGGCCATAATAAAGTCATCCCAAAGTCTTCTCTATTTCAGGCTGAACAGATTTAACTCTCACAACCTTTCCTCATGGGAGAGATGCTCCATCCATCTAATCATCTCTGTGACCCTCCTCTGGATTTACTCCAACAGGCCCATGTCCTTCCCGTGCTGGGACCCCAGAGCTGGATGCAGTGTTTCAGGTGGGGTCTCACCAGAGCAGAGCAGAGGGGCAGAATCCCCTCCCTCGCCCTGCTGCCCACTGCTTTGGATGCAGCCCAGGACACATTTGGCTTTCTGGGCTGGTTTAGCCCATGGCTGGGGTCTCTCTGCCTTTAACATCCCCAGGGCTTTATTCACAGGGTTGCTCTGGATCTGTTCATCCCCAGCCTGCAGTGATATGGGATAGCGTTATAAGTTATTTATATTATACATAATATAAACTATTTATATATACATATATACATGTTATTTATATAGCACATAGGGTTAGACACATAATCACAAGATGATTTTTTACAATGAAAAAACTTGCAGGTATATAACTTGAAAACTATCAGAAATTCCTTAGAGCAAATGGAAAGATCTTCTTTTTTTTTCTAATGACAAAATATACGGATATAAACGAATTAAATTTTCTGTAAACTAGAGATTTTTGGTGGGTGACTTTTGAAAGTGGAAGAAAATAAAGAGCTCTTGTAAGACAAGGCTAACAGGAACTGTTGAAGCCCGTAAGTTTTATTTAGGTCTATATTATATCTGAGCACTTCCAAATTAAAAAAAAAGTGTGGATCACTATATTTTAAAATTCATGGTGTTTTAATCCTTTGAATACTTGTGTTGTAAGGTATTCGAATCCTGTTACGGGCCCCAGCCAAGTTATGTTCAGCTACCTTATCACAGACCTGAAGAATTTGTCGAAGCTACAGAAATGTAAACTGTTCTAAATTGGGAAAGAAGCTGTTGGAAGATGGGATAACAAAACAGCAAGAAAGTAGATAAAAAGAAGGACGGTACCATCCTGGACTAGAACCAACCAGGTTCTCTGAAAGGTGCACGCAGAGCATGGACAGCATAGAGACCCAATCGGGTCATGCGATTGTGTGAGCTACAGCTGCAGAAATGTGTAAAAATAGTGTAATGTAAACAATAAAGGTGTTTCTTGCGAAATCATATTGGTTCGTGGTACAAGGGTCCCGAGAGCTCCTGCATACTTGGAAATTTTTTCTCATATGCACAGACAGAACTTCATTGAAGCAGTCATTGATTTCCAATTGTGCANCCCAGAGCTGGATGCAGTGTTTCAGGTGGGGTCTCACCAGAGCAGAGCAGAGGGGCAGAATCCCCTCCCTCGCCCTGCTGCCCACTGCTTTGGATGCAGCCCAGGACACGTTTGGCTTTCTGGGCTGTTTGAGCCCATGGCTGGGGTCTCTCTGCCTTTAACATCCCCAGGGCTTTCTTCACAGGGTTGCTCTGGATCTGTTCATCCCCAGCCTGCAGTGATATGGGATAGCGTTATAAGTTATTTATATTATACATAATATAAACTATTTATATATACATATATACATGTTATTTATATAGCACATAGGGTTAGACACATAATCACAAGATGATTTTTTACAATGAAAAACCTTGCAGGTATATAACTTGAAAACTATCAGAAATTCCTTAGAGCAAATGGAAAGATCTTCTTTTTTTTTCTAATGACAAAATATACGGATATAAACGAATTAAATTTTCTGTAAACTAGAGATTTTTGGTGGGTGACTTTTGAAAGTGGAAGAAAATAAAGAGCTCTTGTAAGACAAGGCTAACAGGAACTGTTGACTCCCGTAAGTTTTATTTAGGTCTATATTATATCTGAGCACTTCCAAATTAAAAAAAAAGTGTGGATCACTATATTTTAAAATTCATGGTGTTTTAATCCTTTGAATACTTGTGTTGTAAGGTATTCGAATCCTGTTACGGGCCCCAGCCAAGTTATGTTCAGCTACCTTATCACAGACCTGAAGAATTTGTCGAAGCTACAGAAATGTAAACTGTACTAAATTGGCAAAGAAGCTGTTGGAAGATGGGATAACAAAACGGCAAGAAAGTAGATAAAAAGAAGGACGGTACCATCCTGGACTAGAACCAACCAGGTTCTCTGAAAGGTGCACGCAGAGCATGGACAGCATAGAGACCCAATCGGGTCATGCGATTGTGTGAGCTACAGCTGCAGAAATGTGTAAAAATAGTGTAATGTAAACAATAAAGGTGTTTCTTGCGAAATCATATTGGTTCGTGGTACAAGGGTCCCGAGAGCTCCTGCATACTTGGAAATTTTTTCTCATATGCACAGACAGAACTTCATTGAAGCAGTCATTGATTTCCAATTGTGCATCAAGACCTGCAAAGTGACTTACATGCTACTGAATTTTGTATTAGTTTTGGAGACACTGACAAATTTGATGTGAGGTTTATTATTGACATGAATAGATTTGGATTTTTTCTTAATAGTGCTATAAGATTAATAATTTTTCCAGATACAATTCATATGCTCAGTGAGCTATTTATTATACAAGTCAACCAAGCATCTGACTAGTGAATGCTCCATTTCCCTGGTAACCATATGTCCTACTTGCTGTCATTGAATCTTCCAGAGGAGCCGTATTTCACTTTTGCATCAGCCAAATATAATGTAAATGCACTAGGGAATAGTCAAGGCTTATTTTTTAAAACAAACAAAAAATTCACAGATCATTCAAGTCTTTTTAAAAATACAAACTTAAACTTAGGAATGTCTTGAAGTTACATATGCATTTAACAATTCTCAGTAATAGATATCAGCATCTCCAGGCAGCATGTACCTCATTTTGAAGGATGGTTCATTCATATAAATTACTCTCTCATTTATATGAATAAGACTCACACAGTCATATTTGAGGACAGTCCAGGGCTTAATTGTTAATAGAACATGAAAGAGTTGTAGAAAATGGTCATAACAGTTTTCTAACCAATATACAGAGACAAAGAAAATCTGTTTGGATCTGACTCCAAAACTGTTAACTGGGGCTTACAATTACATCACAACTTGATAGTCTTTTACTTTTTTTATACCTGTTCCTAGCCAGAGTAATGGAACAAAGTAGTAAGATCACAGTGTTAAAACTGGCTATAAAACCAAAATCCTGAACAAGATGCACTCATTTGGAAAATGGAAATCAGCCTGTTAAACTAACTTGACTGCTAATTGTGACATGAGCTAGTTAAAAGAACAGTTGGAAGCAATCACATGCAGAGAACAACATTTACAGTTTATATTTTTAGCCTCTGGATCAGCTCACATTTAAGCTAGAGGAAAAATTTGGTTTTAGTGGAACTAGAGCTGAGTCTTAATTGGTCCAAGTTCTATGTAATTCAATGGATTTTTATCTCCTTGAGAGAGCTGTGAACTTCCTTGTAGGAAAACACTGCAGTTAATAATTTACTACTTTTTAGGGAAGTTATACCTCAGTGCCCTTTTTTGTCAATGCCAGAATGGGATGCAGAGGAAAGGAATGGAGCTCAGTGATCCTAGGAAGGAGTTTAGTTTCCAAAACTGGATAAACACAGCTCATCCATTGTTAAGGTTGATATAAAATTAATTAATTCCAGTGGATGTTGGACCAGGTGTTTTGTCTTTTTCATATAACTTTTGTTAGGCCAATCACTTGACCTTACAGCAATGAATACTACTGTACATTTTTTACTGGGATTTGTGTACTAAGTCACCTTATGTTGCCCTACATATTCATCCAGGTAATTATTATGAATATTACAAATGAAGGTAATTTCTTTTGGCATAGTACCTTTCTAATCACTAAAGCAAGATGAAAACTTTGATTAAAAACAAAAAAAAAGAAAAAACACTTCAAACACACTGCTAGATAATTAATTTTTTAAATGCCTGTTATTTAAAAAATAAAATAAAAGGTATCTACTAAGAAATTGGGGATTATTCTTGCAGTATGCTTTTGGCTTTAGTATTCTTCAAGGACAAGATAAGGTATTTAGGTAGAATCACATTGTTAAAGTTATCTTGGAGTATCTATATATTAAATCTGTCTATAGTGCTCAAAAGTACACTTTTCATAATTTGGACAGAACAACAGCTTGCTCATTTTATAATGAGGTGAGAAAATGGTTAAGGAAAATGAATCATCTAAGTGGGAAAAGGAAGGTATTTAAAATTCTAGTCTGAATATTTCAAATTCTAATTTGAATTAGTATTTCAAATACTTCCAGAAAGTAGTTGTGTCAGTAGATTATTTTACAGGCATGGTCAATGCAATCAAATGTTTATTTAATAGTACAGTGAATTATCCCTGAAATCAAATGCAAGTGATCATTCTGGTCTCTAGGCTGCGGCTATCAGAATAATCCACATTAGCAACAATTAACATCAAGAGCCAGAACTACTTGCAGATTGAATCATGGAGATGTTTACTGCACTCTCCCTTTAAAGGTGTACTGTTGCACAGGAAGAATGAGTGTATTTCACCAGGCAGATGAAAAGCAAGCACAGAGCAGCACTGGCTGACGTTGTCTTGAAAGGAAGGTAGACAGAAAGCCAATAAAGTTTGGAGAAAAGGATAGGTAACAGAGGTAAAAACAGACACCCACATAGCAAAATAAAGCCTAGCATTCCAGGTCTAAATATTTTTGGTTTTGATTTGTGATGTAAACACAGAGGTAAGAACCGTTTCTAACATGGAAGACAAATGCCTCTCATCAGAGTGGCTGTGGACCCAGGAACACACCTATGCCTGGAGTCCTGAACATACTGACTGTAGCATCTCAGTACCAACACACCCCTATTCCCTGTATTTCCTATGGATAAAATCACAATTTTTTTTTTCCTGTGAGGAGCCTACATTCTTAGCACTGGGTTCCTACTCTGTATCAAGTATCCTGAGTAGTTTTTGTCTATAAGTCCATTACAGGATGAAATGATTTCTTTTTCCTTCTACGTTTCATAGCTGTCNGGCTTTTACTAAAAAAAAAAAAAAAAAAAAAAAAAAAAAAAAGATGGGAAGCTTTATTCCTTTCATTCAGAATTCTGTCCTGCCATTTCCAGTGTCAAGTGTCAGTAAAATCAAAATGACTACTAATTGCATTTGAAAACAGGCAATGAAATTCCTGTCCAGAATATGTCTGCAAGGAACATTGGCTGACCTGAACCCTCATTATGACAATCCCCTGGTTTTTAAGTATCAGATAACGAGTATTGCCAAATGGGCTTCACATCGTCCATCGAAAGGACCAGTACAGTCACAGTCTGAGGCTGTTTCACTCCAAAATTGTTGACAAGAACTCTGTGCTGCTGGATAACAAACACACTTCTTTGACTTGGACCACAGTATATGCATTCATGCACATTTGGGAATTCATCAGTATCTACAGACCTACTCTTTGAAAACTAACACATGGTAAGGCCTCATCAAAGGTGTTATTATCATTTAACAACAAAATAAAACCCCAAACAACTGGTCAATGCCCAAAATTTGACCAGAAGTGATGAACAGATCTTCTGCAAGGACAGCCTTGACTTTCTTCATCTCCCAGGATATATTCTGGGGACCACTTGGGTGTTTTGATTCAAGCAGAGCATGTCTAGTTCTCATAGAGCAGGGAGATACACTGCAGACATTATACAGGAAAATGTTTTTTTCCTTGGATTTACCATGCAAACTTGAATTTAACTATAGCACTTAGAAAAAAAAATAAGGGGGATTAAAAATGAGAGATTAAGCTGTAAAATTAGGACTTACTACTTGGAAAACATAGGTGTTATATATACATATTTGTTACTGTTCAGAGCTTAAGTAGGCACTTGGGATTTAATGTGAAGTGTTACTTGGATCTCTCATATCTCTCCTTCTACATGTATGAGAGTTAAGTTTCTTCAGCCTCAAAATCTCTTAAAATATTCAGCCATACCTAATGTTTTAATTAAAATGTGCATGCCATCTTTTCCAGCCCTGGAATTTATTTTCTATTAGCAGAAATTAATTTAAAATAATCCTACAAAGAAAGCAAAATCTGCTAAACAATGTATTAAGCAAATCTCATACATCCAGAGTAAACTCCCCTTCTTCCAAATTTACACTGAGTTAATTTTGACTTCTTCATTTTCTTTTGAAGAAAGCCTAAAACTGACTGTCTCTTGTAATTGAATTGAAATCATGAGTTCAGATATTCGTCAAATCATCATCTGAACACAGAATGCACAGGTCTGGGAAACGTTCTGTAGGTAGAGAGCAATAGAAGTACAAAATTAGGTAAAACTTTTAGAGAAACAAAAAGAAAGCCAACAGTGGCACTGCAGTATAAACAAATATTTTCTCCAACAAGTGCTTCCATGAAAATTTGTTGGTATTGTGGCAGGAACTGAGGAATAGAAGTTGCACTGAAAAACCTGCCAGTTCAGCTCAAAAGCTCTTGGAAGGCTGGGAAGTAGAGAATGGCATAGAAATGAAAGTACCAGATAAAACTAAATTGTGTCTAGCTAGTGTGCCAAATGGGAAACCATTGAATCAAATTGGAATGGCAGACAATATGAAGCAACATGTATTTTCATAAACCATTGCCTGAAATATTTAAAATATTTCATGTGCACCAAAGATTATTGCAATTATTGCAAATTAATCTATGAACAAAAAAACCAAAATAAATATGTCTGTGAAAATATTTATCAAAAATAACTTGACCAGGAAAGATTTCTTTGATCTAGCTAGCAAACATCTTGTTTAAATGAATCCATGAATGCAAGGAGACTTTCTTCAATAATGTAATCAGTGGCTGCAGCTGGGGCTTTGTGTTGTTCTCAGAGATACCAATTCAATGGACTTCAACAGTAAATGTCCACTTTACATTTGCTATGATACCAATTCAATGTAAGCATTACTTATTACTCCAAATGCATCAGAGTCATGTGCTGTGTTCATTATGTATGGAAAATAAGCCATATATTTTTCAGCTGCAGCAGATACAAATATTCAGTAATTCTACTGAAGCGTTTAAGAATATTGTGGACTTGAGACTGTTAAGGACACAGAAGTTAGGCCCACACCTATAAAAAATGGTAACTATTTCATTGAAGGTTTTTCTTTACTTGTTTTAAGGTAAGGTTTGACTTGTTATCTTCTTCCTAAAGCAAGGAAGTAAATCTGTCCACTCAAATCTGACTTTGCCTACACTCATGAAACATGTCCAGTTGTAATCAAGAGATGTGACACTGAATTTCGACTTGAAAAATTATTTAATTTAGCACATGTATCTTAGACTGTTCTAAAGTAAACCTGAGTAGTTATCTTCAATAAAGCAATAAATCATAGTATGTCATCAGATATTACACAGCTCAAAAGAAATTTTGTGAAACGTTTATGTCAGTGCAAGTTTGAGGGAAATTTGCAGTTAATCACAGAAAATTAAGACCTATATCTAACTTGTTATTTTCGCAAGAGTACTCTTTACTTTTTTTTATGAAAACAGGCTAAAGCCAATTCAAAACTGTAGAGTTTGGGCTTCTCTAAACACAGATTTAGTGTGTGCTGGTTATGTTTTAATATCTTAGCATTAAGAAAGTGAAAGACTGGAATTCTGATTTGCTTGATTACTGTGAGTTTTTTTCTTCCCTTCACTAATTAAATTATTAGCATGTATTTATTAGCATGTATTTTGCAATCTAGAGAGAGAGACACTAGAGACACTACAAAACAAAAGTGATAGTTTGTTCATAAGGAACCACAGATAGAAGTGACTACTATATCGGTGTTTTTGCTCCACAGTCATCTAAAGTATGTCTATTCAGCTCACATTTACCTCCTTTTGTAATTGTTGGTATAAATAGATTCTGGGAGTGAATTGCATAAATATAACTAAGACAAATCCCAAGTCACAACTTGCCTTGGTTTCTTCATGAAATCTATTTTATTATCCCAAGTATAAATAACTACATCAATATTTTTCTGTTAGTAATAAAATGTGTGCACATCAATTGATCTTTCTTATGGTAATAATATTTCTCATATCAATATACACGCACCAAGAAAAATGCTAATCCAATATGATCATGTTTCATTAAAGCTTTTGGAGCTTCCTTTCCCTGAAATCTGCTTTTCAAATTAAAACTGCTAACACTGTATTGAGTAAAACATTAAGATCTTCCCTGTCTATAATTTTTACATATATTAAAGGACTTGTATATTCAAACCACAATATCCTTTCTTAAAAAAACCCACAAAAATGATGAATCAAATGAGCAAAGAGCATCATATTAAATTATGTGGTGGGCCTGAAGTAGTTCAGACTACAATTATAAAATACTTTTAGCAATGCTTAAAAAGAGTAAGACATAATCTAACAACAACTATCTTTGAAGAAATCCTGCATCCCTTTTAAATGGCAAAATTATGTCTGTTGACTATTAGATGTTTACCTTCCAAGAGAGCAGACAATTACTAAAATATCTGAAGAACATTTCTGTTGTTTTCTATGACTTAAAAAAACCTAAAAGCTAGAAGCTTTGTCATTAGCTTCAGAGAATACAAGATGAAGCTCTTAAATGTTATTGTATTTTATTAACAGCCTCACCTCCCTTTTCCCTTTTAATCATAGGATACTCAAGCTATTCCTAGATACTGGATAATTAATGAAATGGCCAAAGGATGTTTTAACAGATTTATTGCAGTGTCTACTCTAAGCACATAACTTTCCTTATCTATCAATACTTAAATATTCTGGCCTATATTCACCTGGAAATTGTAGGGCTAGCAGTGCTTTACTGAAACTTGTCCAAATCCATACAGCATAGAAGATTTGCACCTAGAAAAGGTTTACATTTTATGCTCCCACCCAGCACACAAGAGCATCAGCCATTTGAAGCCCACGAAAATACCAGTGATGCACTGCCAAGCTCTCAACAACCAGCTCAGTGCTTCCCGCGCTCCCAGTGCAAGTGCATTCATCTGGTGCAGTTTTATCCCCATCACCCCAGATCACTGCCCTAAAGGGTTCTAACAAATAAGCTCTAAGTGATTTTGTTTGGAGCAGATTAGCCAAGAGCAGACATTAAAACCTACAGGAAGCAATATTCAGACTAGCCTGAGTTAGTAAAGACACTTAGGTAAAAGCCTCTGCAGAGGGGATATTTTCTTGATATAAATATAAAGATTATTTATACTTTTATATAAATATGTAATAAAAAAGACTATAATGTCTACTAAAACAACCTAGTTGCACTGCAGAAAATTCTTCCCAATCATCTGTGTCTATCCACATTTCTGTTGTCAGCCAGGACTAATCTCTGGGGCAGATATGTTTAATTTTTATTTGCCACATGTTTGTCTCACTACCAACATAAAATAACTAATAGTAATGATTGACAAACTATTTTCATCTGAAACATAACTCTATTTCTACTAAGAAATTATAAAACATCCAAGTCAAAAATTTGTGAGTCGAGATTTCCACGACTTCTCCTATATAAAAGAGTTTTATTTGCTAAGATACATGATTTTTAAAAAATTATTTTAACTGGAGGTATCAGCTGTTTGTCACACTTTTGTTAGTGCTCAACCACAGAAATATGATGTTGTGTTCTTCTATGATTCAGTTATTTTGTTGCCTTTAGCCAGAGACGAGTTTTTTTACTTCAAAAACCTTGATATTTGGTAGGTACTAAGTGCTTTCGCTTCAGTAGCTTTGAGCCTTTAAGATACTTTTAGCTGAGCAGATTATGATCTAAAATATCCAGGGAATAGGGAAGACTGTGGTGACAGCTATAACTATGAGACAGATCTCATGCAGGCTTCATTATTAGACACTTCCCAGAACCAAGAGGAAAAGTAATTCGTAGGCTGTTCACACAAAATGTTGCAACAGCACCCACCAGTGAAAATGTAGAAGGATAAAGGTCTTCTTTTGTAAAGATTGGCCACCTTCCAGGCAAATGACTCCACCTCCAGTATGCCTTTGCCCGAAACATATTTTATTGATCCAAGTTAGTGCAAAACATAGCATATATTGGAGTTGAACACTACATGGAAAGAATATGCCAACATATTCTAAAAGTCAGACTTGATCCTGAGTCCAAATGTATGAAAATGTTTTACATATACGCCAGTAGTAGATGTGGCTAAAATTGAAATAATTCTTGCTGTGTTTTTGGGCTGAATTCTTTGGACAACATATGTCTTTTGGAGTAAATTTCATATGGCATAGTAGAGGTGGGAGCTATACTCAAATTTTATCTTGACAGAGTCCTCAAGAGAGTGCACCACTGAAAAAGTAGCCTAAAGAATTCACATTTAGGCACTATTGCCCTCTGGAATCCAAAGCCTCCTGGTAAACCAGGCTTCATATATAATGTATGCACCAACTAAAAATGATATATACAAGACTAGCAGAAAGCTATGACAAAAGCAAATGCCAAAAGGAAACGAAAGAAGTGTTTTAAACTATTTTTCCCCCCCTTGGAACTTGAAACATGACTCTGCACTTCATCTGTACCCAGCTGGAATATGATTACCACTTCAGCAGACAATTGTGCACAATTTACATATCCTCTTTGCTACACATCATAATTGCTGCCTGGTTGAATCAGAGAGCTGGGGAGGTTTAACCAGTTCTCTAACAGGATTCACATTATCTCCTACATTTTCTGCTACACCCAAAGTAGCGAATTCACCTAGTTTTGGTTAATATGGTGTGTGCTACCCCCTAAAGAAGCAGTACTCTTTCTTGAATTTCAGACTAATTTGAAGTCATGATCTAGGTACCTTTCTTAATATTTTTTAAGAATTACTATTCTGCATGGGAGTCCAATGAATTAATTTGAAGTGCTCTGTCCCCTGGACACATACACAAGACTATATCCAACATTTCTTTAGAAATTTTTCCTCAATATTTTTCAGTGCAAAGCAGTGCACAATATAAAAATCTTACTACTATTTTCATGATTTATTTGAAGCAGAATGCCTCTTGCGCCTTGTAGGTAGTTAAATTGTGCATATCCATCCTTTTAAATATCAAAAACTCTTCACACAATTAGTCTCCCAATTCTATTACAATTACTAATATGGATTCACTAGTGGATAGTTACAGATGGCTATTTTGGCAGAAAATTGAAATTTTTAAATTTACCTTACCCTGCTATATCTAGAGAATAAAACACATAAGCAAAATATGATGAAAAATATTATTTATGACCTTTGTGAAACGTTCCTCTCCATTTGCACCTCCCAAGTGTCTCAAAACTGACGCTTCATACATCAGTGTCTCCAGCAGCACACACCATGTAACAGAATGTGCTAACTAAAATAATTTCTCAGCATAGTCTGTGGTTTTAGTTTGTCCTTTGTTGTCTCCAAAGTTATTCTCAGCTTGATCTCAGCCCAAAGATGATTTTCTCACAGGTAACTTTAAAGAGTTTTGCATCTTATTTGCACTGTAATTGCGTGGGGAGAAAAATCCATCCATTCCCATCGAATGCTCTATGGTTTTTTTTAAATTAATCTTTTAAAATGATTAAATGTCAAGATTTTGTAATTTGAAGCCTCAAAGGAGAAAAACAAGTCAATTCTGGAGAACAGTCTTATGTCCTGATTTGTGAGGATGTGGGTAAACGTTTGCATCAACTTAGACATGGACATAAGAATCTTCTAACTACTGGGGATGACACAAGCCAGCATGGGACCTGCCTTTCTGTCTTCCTGGGCTTTCTTATGTTCCATACTTCAGGAAATGTCTAAACACCCCCAAGCTCCCTCAGTCACTTCTCATAAGACTTGTGCTCCAGACCCTTCCTAAGCTCCGTTGCCCTTCTCTGGACACACTCCAGCCCCTCAATGTCTTCCTTGTAGTGAGGGGACCAAAATTGAACACAGGGTTCGAGGTGCAGCCTCACCAGTGCCCAGTACAGGGGGACAGTCACTGCCCTGGTCCTGCTGGCCACACTATTGCTGACACAGGCCAGGATGCCATCGGCCTTCTTGCCCACCTGGGCACAGCTGGCTCTTGTTCAGCTGCTGTTGGCCAGCACCCCCAGGTCCTTTTCCACTGGGCAGATTTGCAGTAACTCTGCCCCAGCCTGTAGTTGCTGTTGTAACCCAAGTGCAGGAGCTGGCACTTCACCTGATTGAAGCCCATACAATTGGCCTGGGCCCCTCAATCCAGCCTGTCCAAATCCCTCTGTGGAGCCTTCCTGCCCTCTAGCAGATCAACTCTCCTACTCAACTCATCATCTGCAAATTGACTGAGTGGACACTCAATCCCGTCACCCCAATCGTCAAAGATATTAAATAGGATTGGCCCCTATACCGTGCCTTGGGGAATGCCATCTGTTTGACTGAGTCAAACTGAGACCCATGAACTGAGACCCCGCTCTGAAATTGGATCCTTTAATGTTTTTACAGGCCATGAGACAGAAAAACTTGTTGATTTTTAGACAGTTCAATAAATTAGTTCTACAGACGACTTGAGAGTCTTCTCAGAGATGTACCTACTCAATATAAAGATGCATGAAAATATTTATCAGTTTTTAGACTGTATTGCTCTTTCTAGGATAATGAGAAAGTTTCTTAATATCTGATAGACACAAAGAAAATAAGTGTTAGTTTTTTTACAAGCCATTCCCTGAAAACTTTGCTTCGATACATTGCTGATGAAAACAACACTGACACAAGTTAGTGACAGCTGCAAAATAGGCGTTGAGAAAGCCTAGATGCAGCTGGTAAAGTTGCCATTACACTTATTTTAAGCAGTTATGTTGGAGAACTACCCTGGCAGTTTGAAAGGGGTAGGAGACTCATTTGCATAAAATTATCAGAACTTGTAAAGTTCTTTAACATCTTTGGAAGTGAAGAATTCCACACATATTTTTATAGTTGCTACTTTAGCATTGTATACAGTTACCATTTAAGCTTCCCACAAAAAAAAAAAAANAAAAAAAAGAAAAAGAAAGACACCCAAAATAACCTACTTGGAAATTAGTGCCTTGAAATTAAAGAATTTTATTTTTACAGAAAAAGTCAAACAGAAAAGATTGTCTACTAGGACTACTTAAAAGCAATGATGGTAAAATCTTCCATGAAGAAGCTCATACTCTCTACCTCCTGTAAAACACCTGCTCAGCATCCACAGGAAGGCTTCTGTGCCAGGGACCAGGGCTGCTCCACAGGGCTGGGAGCAGAAGAACTGGGCACTGAGGGCAACCTTGGCATAGGCTGGACTTTAACTCACCAGGGCATGCAGCATCCCAAGTTGGGTGCCAAAAGAGAGGTCCATTGACAACCTCAGGCCAGGAGCAGCACAGAGGACAAAGGTACACAGGAGGCCCAAAGTCCAGCCAAGGAAGGGAGCAGAGCTAAATCCAACGACACCTTCACTGTATCTTTGGAAGTGAAGGTGTAGCAGTCCTGAGCTTAAATGGTTCCCAGAGCCTATGGGCAGTGGCTGGGGATCCCAGGTGATACTGCTCAGTGCAATTATGGCATCTTGGTGCTTGCCAGCAGTGGTGGGAAGATTGGTCCTTCTCCCTGGTGAAGGTGTGTTTGTCCTGAGCTTGCCTCCCACCTCCAGGAAATAAAGGAAATAATTGACAAAATTATTTTTCAGAATCTGTGGCAAAACACATTAGGCCAGACACTTTTACCTCTCAGGTAGATTAGTTTTCTAGCTGCCTACCTGAATATGTCACCTTGTCCATCTCTCAGTTGCCGTCCACCAAAACTGATGGCATCCAAGTGACAGTCGCCACTGACAGGTAAGACTCAAGAGAGGTAAAAAGTTCATATCTCTTAGATTATTCTGTCTCTGCACATGGCTACACTTACTTCTTGCTCCTGGTCTATGGGCACACCAGTCATTTTTAATAAACTTACATTTGCAGCATTCATTTAAAACAAAGAAATACTAAGATACGTTCAGACTGGTGTATTATCCATTTAAGGTCCTACAGAATGTCTGTGACAGGGAGGGGACATGAATGTGGCAGGGAAAGGACATGACCATATCACTTCCTGAGTAATATGTCAAGATCCTCAAAAATAAGCCGTCTCCCTTTTAATTGGGATTTTTTTTTTTATTATTTATTGCTGTGAGATAAAACGAGTCTGAGTCATTATGTTTCACTTGCTGTTTGATTGAAGGTACAGCACTTTAGGTTTGACTTAAAATTATCTGTGATATTTATGATGTGTTTCTTAACTTTCTGTCTTGGGAGATTCATAGGTGAGCTTCAAAAATGTAAAGCAATGTTTTCATGGGGCTGAAGTTCAGATGCTAATACTTTCCATAACCTTTACTGAAAGGTTGAATACTGCCCTAAATTCCAAGGTTTGTCTTTTAAGGAAGGAGGATTGCCAAAACATAGGAAGGTATACCAAGAAAAACCAAAATTATCCCTTTCTAACAATTTTTGAGAAGATGGTTAACATTTCACTGCCTGAAGTTTTAATCTACACTGCAAGAAAAACGCAGCTTACCTGTAGCATGTGCACCTTTTCCATGACCACCAAAGCACAGTGAACAGAAGAGACTAATATTTTTGGTATTTCCTTTATTAAAGAAAACAAGAGGAAACTGGAAATTTCTAGGATTTGCTTTGCACTAGAAAATTCTTGGTAAGAGACCCATACAGTAAAGTGTGAGGAAAACCCTGATGGAGGGGATCTGCCCTTACTCAGTTTCTTGGTTGGTAGGTGGAGTCTTGTATTTGATAGCAAGGCTAGTGGTGCTGTGCACCGTAATAACTCTACACTGTTCTTCATACAGTCCAGTTTCAAAGAAAAAATACTCCCCATGTTCCAGTCCAAATCAAATTTCCCAAGCTTAACTTTGGAGATACAGCAGTGTGCATGCAGCTAGGTACATGTCAGCTAAAATATTACTGTGCTGAAGGGCGTCAACTTTGCAACAGCTTTGCAGCCTGTTTGACTAGCACAGTGTTTGTTCCACGGATCTAAGTCACTGTGAGCCAACAGAGAGGATTTGTGTGACTGACATTAATTTTCTGGGTTTGGGTTGGAAAGAGGGATAGTGAGAATTCTGTCTCAGCTTCTATGATCATTTGCCTGTCCTTCTATAATATCTTTTTATACATATTAGCCAATTTCAATCAGGTCTTAAAAAGGGGTGAGGTCTCATTAAGATTCTGTTCCTGATCTCCTGAGAGACAGAAAATAAAAAAAAAAAGGTCTTTTCATTCAGTTATCAGCCAGCTGATTAAGAGCCTCATGCCTACCCACTGTGAATAATTCTAACCCAATCTCAGCACAGCTCAGGAAAAGATAAATAAGGAACAGGAGAGGAAGCAGTGGATCCTGGGATGAAGCTGAGAAAAGGTGACAACAGGCATCAGAAGGTGACCTGAGATATTTATTTCCTTTAAATGAGAGGAAAGTGACAATTCACAAATCTGTTGGGAATGCAGCTCCATTAGTTCCCCCACTCAAAACCAGCTTGTTTTCATGAAATGACCTACAAAATATTCTCATCACAATTAAGAACTGAATTTCAATTGACTATTGAAAAAATGTCCTTTCCTACAATGTAGCTACATAAAGATTATTTTTATTGAGACTGATTATATCATGGTGGAAATGCAAGGGAATTTAATATTGATATTAATTTGTGCAGCTGCAATAATGTGTGTGGTATGTTGCTGATAATCCTTCTTGCTATTAGGACCTTCTGTAAAGATGGATGGAAAGAGTCAGAATGACAAATCTCCCCTCTCTTACTCATTGCAAAATGAGAATTGCAGGCAGTTATCTGCTGTAACCTTGTTGTGACAAGGATTGTCACTCAAGAGATACATCCTTCTGGATACAGTGCTTTAAACAGTCTGCTGAAATAAATTACAACAGTCTCAAAGGTTTTGATACACATCAGTTTTATCAGTACTCTGGCCTTAAGGCTAAAAATATTTTCTATGGTTCCCTTGCTTTTGATAATATTAAGAATGTGGAAACAGAATAAAGAGACAATTTTTTAAAAATATGGTTTTAATACCACTAATGCAGATGTTTCTCAAAATGGTGGGGAAAAACTAAACATAGAGTGGAAAGACTAAATGACTCATGCTCTCCCATACAATATTGTTATACATAGCTGGTAGGATATGAAATTCTGCAATTTTCTCAGGGAAGTTGGAAACTCCAAAACCAGTTTTTTATTTGAATAGCTAATATTTGGAATTAATTGCCCTGTGATCCTGGTTGACAGACTATGTACGTGCACAATTTCTGAGCAGAAAATACAAGTATACTCATAGCTACAGAACTGGCAATTTTTTTGTTGTTGTTGTTGTTATTAATT
Organism: Daphoenositta chrysoptera; assembly: GCA_013397915.1. Lineage (NCBI taxonomy): Eukaryota > Metazoa > Chordata > Aves > Passeriformes > Daphoenositta > Daphoenositta chrysoptera. The sequence goes on along the minus strand of VZRO01005802.1, from coordinate 540,870 downwards.
GTCCTATATAGTTCTTGGAAAGTCTATCCTTTTGCTTACCTAAAATATCTGTACATTTTACACAATATTTAATACCCATATTCTTTACTAAATATAACCATCAAATATTTTCTCTTCTGAATAAACGTATCGTTAGGCAGCATCTTAAAAATTACAAGTGAAGGAACAAAATGAAACTCTTAAAGGTAACCAGCATTCCCTTGGCAGGTCCACTATCAGATATAAACTTAAAAAGTACTTTTTTAAGTAAATAAATATTTTTGGGTGGCCCTTATAGTCTGTTCATTTTTCATGTAATTTTCTTTTGTTTTCCTTTTTTTTTTTTTTCAGAGGGGTGGGAGGAGTGATCTGGATATTTGTATTTTTTCTGAATAAGATCCTTGAACAGGGGATGGTAGCTGCTATTTACAAGTAAGCAGTAGCTCACTTGAGGTCAATGAAACTCAGGAGCCAATTAACCATAAAATCCTCTAGAAATGATCAAGCATTCAAAATGGTGTAATGTCCTCTTCATTTACCTTTGTGAGGAAATACCTATATCCCATTGACTTCTGCCTTTTGTGGGCATAGAGAAGGAGTACATTTTGTGTTTTTAGTTCCCATGCCTGATATGTCCCAGTCAGGATTGAAAGCTTTGAAGATTTAACTTACTTTCTGTCTGAGACTCTTAAAATTTTGTTATTCATGTTCTATGGTTTTTTTAAACTCCTCCACAGTCCCATGGGATAGGTTGATTCCTTGAAAAACAGCAGTAATAATATTTCAAGTAAAATAAAAACACAAAACATTTTCACACAGTCATCAGACATTATCCCTCTTTTACATATTGTAAAATTACAGCATAGATATTAATGACTAGCCTAAGACCATAAAAAAGAAGCTGGCTTGAAATGCAGTCTGACTCCTCTCATTGCCAGGCATCTGCCCTTTACAGTGAGCAGTTATTTGTGTGAATTCAAGTTTGGGGTTTTGGGGTTTTTTTTACTGCTAACATGAACATGAGTTGCATGAGTATAACATGATGCTAAATTCAGTGTATTATATAAAGAAACTAATTACAGGAAGGCTTATTGTTGTACATGGAAGTAGTTATTACTTTAGAATCAGCCATGCATTGCACATGGATTGTATATTAGATCAATTTCCAAGAGATGAGTGATATTTAATGGAGCTGTTTTACATTAAATGTAGCTTTGGGAGGTCTAATGAACAATTACAGCAGACTCCATGGGAATTTTGAGACAGAGAGCAGAAGTAACAGATGCTTCATCCTTCAAAAAAGATATTTTAATCAAATATGATTCTCATTGTGCAACAATGGTGAAGCTCATCACAGAAAAGAATTTTTTTTTTTTCTGGCTGGTTAACAGGCAATACACCTAAGTACCAAAAATGCATGGTATAATACAGAAAAGTTCTGGATATGCTCTCAGATATTTGACCCACAGATTCTATAAACTGCTTTATTCCAAGAAAACTTGGAACTGAGATGCTTTAAGTCAGCTAACAGCATAGATAAATATAACATGCTTCTTTCCTTTTTCTTTCTGTTTACTAATTTAGACCTCTACATTATCAATTTAGACCTCTACATTCAAGAAAAATAAAACTTTCATGTATATGCAGTTATTTCTTAATTTCATTCCTTGGGGCAGAAAGCAGCTGTTTTCTCTAAGCTACACTCACTCTTTAGTTTCTGACTTCAGCGTTCAAAAAACTGGAGCAGAAGACCAGAAAAGATCAAGTTCTGACTCATGGGACTTTACAGACCAGTGCAACAGTCCGTTTTTACTATTGTGTTTCAGATATATGTTTGAACTTCAGCTGATCTCAAATGAATCTCAAAGTCTGATAGCTATGACCTTCAATTTTAGTGTGGACTAATGAACTACTTGCTTTTCTTAGGCTGCTACCATAAAATATGACATTTCTTCTGGCAGAAAAATACACTGGCTGCTAATGAGGCTGCAAACTCTAGGTCTAGACTAGCGCCAGCCTAATAGGCAAATAAGAGCACTAAAACTTTGACTGTCCTATTTCAAATATTTGCCTCTTACAATCAAATAATCTGGTGATAAACTATTATATATTTGGTCCTTATCAAAACAGAGGAGGCTTGAGGAAGGTCATTATCTTCTTTTAGATATTTTTAAAACAGAGCACTACATACATATTACTGGAAGTGTTTTTCATGTGGTTAGTTTAAGAGAAAAAAGAAACATTCAAACTATAAACACACTTCCAAGTTCATAAATTTTATTTGGTGCACTGGCAATACTTTAAAATAAGTCTTATTTTTATGAGTATGGCTTGCTGCTGTGTGGAAAACTAAATTGTTACTGGAACTGAATAAACACCACAGGAATCTTTAAATACAATTTCAAACATACTGTAGTGAGGTAAATAAATTTCATAATTACCAGGCAAGATTAGCCATAAAATCCTGTTAGGATACTATTTTATACTTTTACAGAAACCAACACAATCAAAAGCAGTTTTCAGGGACTTTACAAAAATTTAGTTTCCATTACCATTCTGAGCAATAGGTAAAAAGTGGGTGAAAATAATTTTACATGTGATATTTATATTAAGACAATGGGGTGGTCTCCAAGAACCATGCAATGTTATACAAATGCAATGCTTGCTGAGTTGCACGTTGCCCTGGGACACAGGCACTGATACAGACCTTTCGGTGGAAAGTGGCTTTAAAACAACTAAATAATGCAGCAAACTGAGAATGAAGAAAATACATCAGCATGCAGTTTAATGCTTTGTTTCAGTCTGGTAGCAATGAATGATGCTTTCAATGCTGCTACAACATCTTTCCATGAGGAAAAAATGGGCAAATGCAAAAAGCTTCCTAAGATTAGAAGTTAATATATGAGAATCATAGAATGGTTTGGGTTGGAAGGGACCATAAAGATCATATAGTTCCAACCCCCCTGCCACAGACAGGGAATCTTCCACTAGACCACGTTGCTCAGAGCCCCATCCAGCCTGGACTTGAACACTTCCAGGGATGGGGCATCCACTGTTTCTCTGGGCAACCTTTTCCAGTGCCTCACCAACCTCACAATAAAGAATTAATTCCTAATATCTAATCTAAACCTGCTCTCTTTCAGTTTATAGCCATTCCCTGTTGTCTTATCACTGCTTGCCCTTGCAAAAAGTGTCTCTCCAACCTTCCTCTAGGCCTCCTTTATGTATTGGAAGACTGCTATAATTTCTCCCCAGACTCTTACCTTCTCCAGGCAGAACAGCCTCAAGTCTGTCTCTCTTCACAGGAGAGGTGTTCCAGCCCTCTTACCATCTTTATGGCCCTTTATGTACTTGCTCCAAGAGGCCCATGTCTTTCTTCTGTTGGGGTCCCCAGAGCTGGATGCAGTACTTCCAGGTGGGGTCTCATGAAGACAGAGTAGAGGGACAGAATCACCTCCCTTGATCCTACTGGCCACTCTGCTTTGGATGCAGCCCAGGATGTGGTTGGTTTTCTGGGCTGTGACCACACATTGCCAAGAGATTGAGCTTCTTGTCCACCAACACACACAAATCTTTATCCTTAGGGTTGCTCTCTGTCCATTTTCTTCCCAGCCTCTACTTGTGCTCTGGATTGCCCCAACCCTTACACTTCGCCTTGAACTTTATGAGTTTTGCACAGGCCTGCCTCTTAAGCCTGTCCAGGTCTCTCTGGATGGCTTCAAATTCCTTATATCTCTTATGATTTGTCCTGTGCTCTTCTGAGGAAGTTCAACTATTTCCAAACTATCTGTAGGTGTTGACAGCTGAAGTGTCAGAGGCCATGAAGGGCTGCATCTCTCACAACAATTCTTTTAGGTAGCTGCTGTTTGCAGGTTTTTGGCATTCTTCTTTGAGGGATATAATTCTACGTAGAGATAATAGCGGCTTATGTAATCCTCTTAAAGTAGAGTGGGAAACAGGTGCCTAAAATACTATTCTATTGTTTAATTCCAAATTAGCTCTCTAAAATCTCACCAATCCATGTCCCACTTTTAAATTAAGTTTGGTCTTCTCTCTGCAAAATTAGTTGTATGTAAAATTTCTTCTAAAAACTGCTTTAAATGCCACATGCTGCTATGGTGCTTGTACATCAGAAAGAATTTTACAAACCATTATCATCTGTAATGTAAATTTACCAAAACCCTTTATTAAGCATTTGAGTTTAATCTCTGTATGCTGTTTACTTTATTACCATTTTAATTTTACTACTTTCAAGATCATTAAGTAATAACAATTATAAATTAAATAAGGTAAGGCTGCTATGACTCATTGACTCAACTTGCAGAGAAGCTGGCTCTTTAACTGGCTCTAAATTTCAACAAATGTGAAGAATGAGCTCAGAAACATAAATATCAAGAGAGATCTTGAGAGGAACTTGCAAAACATCTTAGAAATATAAACATAAAAGTTAAGGAAAAATTTGATATTTGTAGACTATATGAACTCACAGATGCTTCATAACAGTCTCTCTCCTCACCATGAAAGAGGTCTTTTGTCATCCCACACCCAGCATCATGGAGGCACATGTAATGTGACCATAATGGACTCCTCCTAAAAAATTCAGTGGGAGGAAAAGTAAGAAAACTGTGATGCAAAATTTTTCCTGGCTTCACCTTGGAGTGCTGTGTTGTAGTCAAAGCTGTAACATGGTGGGACAAAAAGAGTCCTTTGATGGCCGCACAGAATGGGGGCAAATATGTGCAAGTTCCCAAGGCTACTGCTGACAGTGCTATCCTAGAGGAAAGGCCTTAAATCCCAAACAGCAGCTAAAAGGTAAGCCAAAGGTGGCCCAGGTAAGCCAAAATGAGTGGAAATTTGGCTACAAGAAAGCGAAGAATTTGCTTCAGATACAAAAGAATCAGTAGAAAGGAATATTGTCCTTGTAGATACTGCTCTTTCACAGTGACACAAGGCCCTGACAGGAATTACACACATGGGGCTGTAAACATCTTCAGAAGCATTTCCAGAATATCCCCTGCTGCACATGCACATGCCCCCGCACACTCACATGTGAAACACTGCCCTTACCTTTTGTTTTGACCACTTCCCATCCCATTAAACAAGCAGCAGTCAGGGTGACACAAGGATTTTGACTGGAAGAGAAACTCTCAGCTAGCTGCAGCCCAAATAATTAATTGAAGGGTCCCCCCTCTTGAAATTGTTCCCATTAGACCTTTTTATTTATTTTATTTTGTCCTCACGGAATTACAAAAATAAACATTTTTATAATTTCTCCTAACATAATACCATTGCAAATACCACAGACAACTGATGCAGTAGAAAAAACGTTCCCTTGACAATAATTACATAAATATTATGAGAAAATATTGCTTCCTCATTTTGCAATGATGATAAATAACAATGCCTTTCCTGAGGAGACCATGAGGACAGCAGACAAGTATGATAACTAACTAGATATCTAAAGGACAATTGAAAGGAAAAAGAGAGTTATTAAGCTATTCTCTATCTCCATAGAGGGTAGGATAAGAAATAATGGTTTTAAACTCTGGCAAGGGACACTTGGATTAGACATTTAGGAAAAATTCCACAGGCAAATGTAGAATAACATGAGAACAGAGTGCCTGGGGATGTTGTAGAGTTGCTGTCACTTGGGGTTTTTAAGAGTAAGAGACAAACATCTGTCAGGAATGACACAGGGTATAGCTTGCTCTTGCTTTGGGGCATGCAGGAAGGACCAGAGGGCTTCCTGGAAGTCCAGTCAAGATGCAGTATTTGGCAATACCTAAACAGAGAGAGAAAATATGATGTACTTAAAATCTATTTCAAAGTATTTGAACTGAAGTTGGATGAAATCTGGATTTGTTATTTTAATTTGGACTGTAAATGACCTACAAATTACAAAACAAAATAAATCAGAAAATACAGTGTCTCCTGTCATCTACAATCAGGTCTCATCACATCAAATTCAGTATGTCTTTTGCAGGAATATGATTTTAATACAGGTTTCCTACATCTGAAGGAATAAAATACAACTTTATAGTATTAAATGTGCTATACTAAATGAATTCCTATCTTTAGAAGCATTTTGCAGTCACAGGGGACAAAATGTGACATTTACTTTGCTTTATGCTCGTAGAAGGTACTAAAAAGGATAGATAGTTCAAGAGCTTTTATAAGTATTTCACCTGTAGACTGCTCCCCTGGTAGTTAATGTAAGTGGTTCACTGACTCATTTGGAATTACTTCACAGTCTTTCTTGGATGTGTAGATGAAATTGTTTCATTAACACCTGAATTGTAAGGGATGCATTGATCCAAGCACTACTATGAAATGGTTGCAGCTAGCCTTTCAGCAAGCTGGAACTTTACAAAAAGTGGTTGCATAAATTCAAATTTTTCCCTGGATTTTTTTTTTTTCATTCTCTAAATGCAATATTTTGAAAAAAAAATTGAGCTCTTTTTTTACATTAGATCTGGAAAAGAATCAAAGCAATGAATTTAGGTCATCCTTAAATTAGGTGGAAAACCATATAATTGGTCATAGCATGAGGTTTATCTATATGGAATATCCATGATAGATACATACATATATAAAACTCCATTATTTATCCTCGATATAGGCACAACACTAGTTATCTTTGGCTTTACCATACTGTGGCACAAAACCCAACCTAGAAAATCTATCCAGAGACTGTTTTACACTCTGTTAGCTACAGTTTTACTCAGAGTTACATTCTGAGAAGTAGTCACCTTCTATTAAACTTTTGGGGTTTTTCATCCCTTTGCACAGGGTTAGATAGTGGGGTTGGGAAGACAGATGTGGCATGAGCTGCTGGGAGACCCTTCATATGGTGTGCCTGAAACTGTCTTTGGAATATGGATGGGCTGCAAAACCACTAAAAATTATGCATGAACTGCTACAGACCTTAGTTCTCTGTCTCTTATCTTAGGTACAAACATGAAGGAGAAGAGAATTTTCTTTTCAATTCCGAGACTCTATTATTTTTTCTTAACAAATATCTGAAAAGATACCATGCCAGACATGATCTCTTAATTACATCAGTATTAAAACAACCCAGAGGATCTCTGACCACAATGATGCAGTCTTTCTTTTGCCAAGAAAATAATACAGATAGTAATGAGGATTACTCGGCTGCATTTTCTGAGACATAGGTTCTGTTTTCCTGTATGAAAAACAGTGAAGAAAATCCCACAAAGTCAGGAAGAGCAGGACAGAAAAAAGAGTACAGAAGAAAAAAAAATAAGGGCGAAGAGAAAGAAGAGAGGCAAGAAAAGAAGAAAGAGAGAAATTAAAGGATAAATGGAAACAGAAATGTAGAAAGGTAAGGAAGAAGTGTGAGAGGGAAGGGAGGGATGGAAGGAAGAGAAGAGAAAAGAGAGGAGAGGAGAGGAGAGAGGAGAGAGGAGAGAGNCACTGCAGTCACATCCCCACACCTCGAGTAATTCCCTGCTCTGGGAACGATGCTGGGACACAGCGTGACTTCATCCAGCTGTGCCACATCTGTTCCTGGTGTGAAACAGGAGAGGAGAGGAGAGGAGTGGAGTGGAGAGGAGAGGAGAGGAGAGGAGAGGAGAGGAGAACGATGACTAACAGGGAGACAGAAAGGTGAGAAGGGATGAAAGGGTGGGACTAAAAGTTCCCTAGACAAGACGGAGAAAGAAAGTAGGAAAGAGAAATGAAAGGACCTTATTTCCAAATTTTCCTCTCTCAGAAACAGAAAAGATTTTCTGTATAACTAAGGGTACCCTGAGCTAAAACATGAGCTTATAGTTGTATGCATTTAGAGTACCTGTAGAATTTTTTTACAGGAGGGCAGTCAAGCATCACAGTGTCTTGGAAAACTACCAGTTTCTCAGGTGATAAATGAAATTATTCGTAATTGCTTCAGGAGAGCTCAGTTCAGTGGTAATAACTAAGTACACACTTTTAATGTGGAGTAATCATTACATTTGGGGAAGGCAAGTGAGTGAAAAGTTTTCTGCCAAGAAAATATACCCCTTAATTCCACTCTCCAACCAACATGAGATCCCACTTATAATGGACAGATACACTCTGGCTCGAGATCATTTGCAATTATCCTGCATCTTAACTGGAGAGGACGAAAACAAGCAAGGGGCTTCCGCAGAATAAATGAGATCTGAAAATAAGGCCATAGAAAAACAAACATTTCAGATTTAGGTTTTTTTTAGATTTGTTTAGGGGCGGGAACTAATCTGTGCTGTTTGGTACTTCCTTTGCATCAGCTTTGCCGAAGTTATTATTTCTACCAGCCATCTCCTCTACACCATTTAAGCATCTCTTAAACAGGTTGTTAATCCAGACTGGTATACTACAAAAGCATCTCAATCTTCCTATTTTGCTGGAAGCCTACCTCTGTAAATACTTGTTGGGCATAGCGTATATAGTTCTTCGGAAGGTTCTAATACTCAGGTCAATTGTATGCTCACAAACCTTGGAAATCCTTCAGGATACTACTAAACCACTCAAACTTTAGGAAATCCTATAGCTACATAAACAGAGAAAGCGGAGATGCTTGTAAAATTACTGAAGAACAGGATCTGTCATGGAAGTAATTCCTAATAGTGAGATTATTCTTTTTTCCACCTTATATAAAGCAAAATATTATCACTATATAAAATACCATTGAGGTACAGACATTTTGTGTCATTATGTGGCTGCATTTCAATGAGAATATGCTTTCAGATAATTAAGAAAGGGATATTTCTTCGCATATTTTACATGTTTTAAAATTAGTATTTTTGTGGTGGATATATAACAGAACTCTTTATATTTTCACAATCATTGATTAACTCCGCAATGTAGCCTAGGTTTGGAAACCATATATTATACTTACTGCTTACTTAAGCATTGCCAATGCTCCTTGAAGAAATTTTTTCCAAGAAGGTTGGTTGTTTCCAAAGTAGCAATTGTGCTATTCTGCCTATTCAATTCATTGTCTTTTCAGAACAATTTGAAATGTTATAAAATGAAGGATTGACACTAACATTAAGATTTGACCCCATATGTTGATATAGCAATGTAGCAATAATTACTGATAACTTGGGCACCCATATTTTTTTTAAAAACCCTGAAATTAGTAATTGGCATGTTGTGATGACAAAGTGATCTATTTGACAGATATAACCCACTTGTTGCTTAGTTTTTTTTTCTCTTCATGCTTGTTTCCATACACTTAAATACTTGCCACTATTGGATAACTTAATTTTGCCTCTCCTTTTCCTGAATTAACACAGAGAAGATTAGAAGAAATGTTTGGAAGAAAGAACTGTAGAAAATGAAGGAAAGTGCTATTTTCTTATTGAGAAGAGTAATATCTATCAAAACATGCAGGCCTTGTTCTGCTTCCATTAGCTGTAAGGGATACCTATTAGTAAATTAGCACCAGGATTCAGCTGCTTTTTCCCAACTCCAAGGTCTCTTAATTCAGTATGAACACAGGACACAAAGTGCTTGCTGGTTGTTCAATATAATCTCTTCCATTTGTACACCTCCTCTCCAAACTTTCCTTTCCTTTCCTGGTTGTTCTTGTAGGGTAGAGGTGGACCTGGTGGCATAACCTCCTGCAAGATGGGCACTGATTTGCTTCAAACCTTGATAAACACTGAAATTAGAGGGAAAAAGGCTTAGCAGATTGATGAAGCTTTGCTGAGCAAAGGGAGACAAGACTCATGAATACATATTAAATTGAGCTATAGTATCAACATAGTCACAAAACGAGGTGAGAGACCTATTAAAATTTCTCGAAATCATGAAAAAGATCCAGCTGAGCACATGATGTGGTGGGAATATGAAATGGGGATCTGCTTGTCTATACAGAGAGACTCTTTTTGATCTGTTGCTGCCTGAAGAATCTGAGTTTTTTTCCTGTGCACATGCTCTCCCCACAAACCTCTCTGGGTGCCAGGCCAACAGCAGAAATAGTATCTAGATACAAAGTGCAGTGGAGCTGATGTGCCTTGAGCAGAGCAGGCTAAAATAAGAAAAAAATTCTGTTAGTAGCAGCCGTGCATTTCACAAAGTTACTCCTTGCTTCTGTTCAGTACAAACACTTATCCTTTTGATTTATACTAAAATCAAGCAGGATGTACGGAAAGCAGATAACTGTGATGTTGCTGTTGTTAGTATTACAAAGATATTTACTGGCGCTTGATTTTTTAGTTCAATGGAAATAAGAGATAATGTCAATGAAAATCTATGAATTATAGTAAATCGTCATGTATAGCTATAAAAGGTACCTGTTTTCTTAAACAATTTTTCTCGAGGAATAAAATATAGCTCTTGAGTATTCTGACCCCTAAGCAGTGAAAGCAAAAAACATTTTCATGCTTGTGAGCATCACATAGTACATCTTGCCATTTTTGTATTTGTCCTTAGGCATCACAATGGCCGGTGTTGGAGACAAGATATTGCGTTAGATGTGCATTTGTCCTGATTCAGTACTGATGTATGTCCCTATGTCATTTTGACATTCCTAACTTTGAACATCTAAAATGTGAAAGAGCAGAGGAAAATTTTGAAGAAATTTGAAGAATTTTTCCTTTGCTTCTTGACCTGCCTTACCAACATGTTTTTGTTTTCCTTTCTAAAATGTGACCAGTACAAAAGATTTTCTATTTTTTTGATTCTTATAGCATATTTTGTCAGCTATATTTCTTACATCTTAATGGCATGCAGGAAAAAAAATTAATTTAGTAATTTTTCACTAAACCAATTTATTTGTTCCTAAACTATTACTTGTATTTACTTCTTAATACAATAATAATTATTGTTTAACACTGTTTATACATTATCGTAGTTCTACAGACTTCATTAGACATAATAGAAATGAGCTGCCTAAGGCCCTAAGGTTCGATTTTATCTCCAGCATAACATGTAGCTTTAGATAATTTTAAATAGTGTGTGGGTGGTTTTAGTTCTGTGTGAAAAATAGCCATTTCATATCCTTCTTCCTTAACAGTAATATTTTGTACATTCTCCCAGCTCTAAGATAGACAATTCTGAATTTCTCCTGAGGTCCTCATAAAGGTCCCAGTGCTGAAATCTCAGTTACTGTCAAGTAGCATCAGCATAAAAATGGAAAATTTCCAATGCAAAATACTTCTTGACAGATGATTAGTGGACAAGACAATTTTTTCTTCCGTTAGGGATTGTCTTGGGTCGCAGTGTATTCGGTTACCATCTACATGAGCTGTTGAAACCAGGTGGGTGGTGTTCCTTGCCTCCTCCCTCCAGACTATCTTCTGTTAATGGGGTCATCAAGATTTTGCCGTATAGCTCATAGATAACCTCCTCCAGACTATGTTCTGTTAATGGCCCATCAAGGAAGGCATTGCCACATGACTGACAAAATTACATCAGAGATGCTCCGCCCAGAGGGAGGAACCAAGCATTCCATCCTGGATATAAGCTGAGATTTTGAATACCACAAGCAGCCTTTTCCACTGGATTTCCCAGAGGACAAGAGCTACACCATTGCCATTGCCAGACCTTCCGAGACCAGACCCAGGATCACTGCTTTCAACAGGACCACTTCATTCAGACTGCTTCCAACACCCTGACCAACAAGGTGTCAGGTTGTATTCTGACTGTCAGTGGTTTTTTTTGTACTATTGCCTTATTTTTTTTTTTCCTTTTTTTTCTCTCTTCCTATTAAATTGTATTTTTGACTTGAAGTCTCTCACTGGTTTGTTTTCAAACCTCAACAGGTATATAGACATCATAGATATTTCATCTCCCACACATTTTGATTGATAACTTTTTACAATTACACCAAATAAGTAAACACAGCCAATAAGTACTTCTTAATACCCTGGAAGTTCTCTTGCAAATAGAGTTCTTACTTTAAAAAACAACTCTCTCACCCCAAAGTAGCCCATCAGCATCCTGTGTACAATGAAATTCCCTTTTTAAGCTTTAAAGAAGCAAAACAATGTCTTGCTTACTCTTTTCCTTCCACTTACTTGTGCCTGTTTATCCTACCTTGAGCATCTTTGCTGTTGCACAGCTCCATCTGTTCTAAGACTCTGCATGTCTTAACGTGCTTTCTATAGTGATCACCAACAGAAGTTCTTCAAGGATTTATGTTGTTTCTTATTTAGCAGACTAGGAAAACTATAAGAGTTGAGAAAATGGTAGAAAGATTGAGAGATCTGAACTTGCTGCTCATGAGGAATTTGGTTAGGCTTGCACAATGTGTTATTCCTATTGCTGAGGCCTGGCAAGTTATAGGCAACAGTTTTGACAATATGTTTTTGCCGCGACACTGGCTGTCCAGCTCGCTGCGTTCGCCAGTGCCAGGCACCCGCCCGGATGGGAGAGGGTGGCGGAGGCTGCTCACGGGTGCGGGAGGGTCGGCGAAGTTCCAGTTCAGGTTCACCAGACCCACCGGTGGTACGGGCGCGCTGGAAAGAAGGAGGGAGGGAGGCGGAGGGGCTTCTCAGGGTAGAAGGTTTATTCAGGCGCCAGGGTCGCGCAGAGAAGCCCCGAAGGGCCGTTACGCAGGTGTTTTATCTTTTACAGAGTGGGAGGGGAAAATACAGAACATCCAATGGTGCAGGGATGCAGGGTTTGAATTCTTGCGGGCAAGGGTACAAACCAATAGGGAGCATTGTGGGAGGGGAGGAATAGCGTGGGAGAAGAGAAATCTCTCTTGAGGGAGGAGCCAAACACAGGGAAACCGGGGTGAGATGGCAGTGGCTGCTTATGGGGGTATGCTGGCTGTGGAAGGGGCCATAACGCACTGCAACATGTTTTTTTCTTCTTTACTTCATGTGCACTTAATTTCCAGGTATCTTTAGTGATCTGGTGCTGTGTGAATCCTTCTGGCTGTCCTGAGATTTCTAAAACACCCAGGGACTCTGTCTCAAATATCTCCTTACTATGCTAGATCATACTCTTATGTCAATGACAGTTCTGCAAAATCTGGAAAAAACTGGTTATAAAATCAGATGCTGATTCATCCTTCTTTTGCTTTTGAAACTGTGTTTGCTAAAAATCACATTGCAGCAAGCATGAAATATTAATCTAGTCCTTCTTTACTGTACTCAGTTTCATCTGTGTAGCTGCAAGGATTCTTGGCAGGATGATATTCTCTTTGGCAGGGGTTTCATTGACAGATGCTGGTATCCAAGTGCTTAAGAGCATGAGGGAAATTGAAGGAAGGAGATGAGGGCAAACCTGACTGCCCATAGGGCTCATATGTTTGACACAAGTGATTCTGCAGGCATTAACATACCCAAGTGTAGTGCGTGTGCCCTGATCCTTCTGGACACAAGCTGAGAGGAGCACATAGACATGTCTGACATCACATCTTGGGTGCACCCCTCACCAAGAGTCCATATTCCCTATCTAGTTGTCAGATCCTCATGGGTGCTTTTTGGGGAACAGTTGGGCCAGATATACCCCTTCTGACTGTTTCCTGGTCACTTCTGTAGGCAGTTCCAGGTCATAAGGAAAACTTTACTTCATGTGCAGCACAAGGAGACATGAGGTAAAGCTGCTTGAGGATGCTCATGAGGACACTTCTGAAACTGATAGTACCATGGTAAGGCTGAATTTGAAACCGAACCCCCTGCTCTTCTTCAGCAAATTTGTGAGGGCTTACAAATACATAGATTTTAGTCTTATATATTAAATAGAGCCCCTTCAACAGCAATGAAAAAAGAAGTCATAGAAATAAAAAATGTGATTACCTTAGACCGTCCTAATTGAAACAGGTGGAGGTTGCTTATACCTTAACATCTTACCTTCTTTACCTTAGTTCTGAAAAAGAAAGTGACAGGATAAAGAGATTAAGAGTATGCACAGTATGAGACTTTATTCACCTTTTCTTGTTGATAATGTCTAAAAGACTGAAATCTTACTTATTTCACATACATATTTTTGGAAGCTCTTTAATTGCTGCCAGAATTTTTCTCTGAAACTTAGCTTGGAAAATGGAGTAACTGCTTTGCCAGCAAGCAGTCATAAATAATGCTTATACAGTGATGCTAGAACCCAGTAGATATTGTTATCGATTACATGATTGCCTTGTAAGAATTCCAAATGCAAACAATCACAATTCCTTTATTAAGATGAGGTTACTCAAAGTCATCATTGCAATTAATTTCTATTTATGATTTGTTATACAGGGAGAACTAATAACTTCTCTGGTACATGTAAGTCATCACTGAAATTTTTATTATTGTGCACCAATATTTTACAATAACAAAATTAATAGTTATTCCTTTAACAAAAACAGTATTTAACAATACAGAATGACTAGGGAAAATTGATAGAGCAATTGTGTTTTCTTTCATAAAGCAAGCTAAACAGGCAAGACACCACTGGTAACACCTCTTTAGTCAGTCTTTCCAGAGATTGTCCAGGATTAAAATCTTTTTTCAAAGCATGTGTAGATGTGCTTTGGCTCTTCAAGAGTGATGGAGGTATTTATGTTCTTCTCCTGTGTAGGCTTTAACTACTTTTACCTAATGTTGAATTCATCTCCATACTGTTTGTAGATTTGATTCTAAGATACTGCAAAAAGTGGCAAAGACAGTTAGAGACGAGACAGAAAAATACTGCAGTGGGAATGCACACTCTGTGACTAATTGGTCTTACATGTGAACTCTCTAAGGTATCCCTGTAATTACGCTGGAGATGAATCTCTGGATCTCCCTGGAGGGCTTCTCAGGCTTCCCATGAGGGAGGCAGCAGCCCACTGGCTTTTTGTCATGTGGTCTGCCTCTGCAAAAAGTAATTTTGCATTGCTATCCAGATAAGCATGTACTCTACATTGAATCCTAACTATTCAGAAATAATGAGAAGCTCAGGGCCAATCTAGCAGCGCTGATATGAGCAATAGGTTAGATTGAGAGCACTGATGCAACTGGTAGGCTTCTGAATAACTCGGTGGTGTAAATTAGATTATATGCAATATATATTGCTATATAACTAGGTCTAAATATGAAAAAGGAAGTATTGTGGACAGAGCTTATTCAGCTGTTCTTGGAAGCCTATATGAAAGTGCAGCATAACTCTTTTGCATCAAGAGAGACCCAGATGTAATTTAAAAAGAAAAAGGAATAAATATGTCACTTTGATTTTTCTCTTGGCTCCATATTGCTCTCTTGGGTAATGCATTTCACTTTTGCTGTTCCTCAAGGAATAGCAAACTACAGAGGTCAGGATTTAAATTTGCCTAAATTCTTTCAGAATGCTTTTCTATTTCAAAAATGGTAAGTGTACCAGGATACTCTTACTTATAAATGAATGTGTATGAGTCAGGTCTTCTGTTTCTTCTGTTTTGTACCTTACACAGACAACCTGCAATTCTAATAAAAAAGAAAATTTTTATTTGCTCTTTAAATAGATTTTGTCACTGTTAATGAAAAAAATAAAGGTAGTGAGAGGTAATGAAAAAAAGTCAGTAGCAACATATTTTAAAAGCACACCAAAATGTATTAATGCAGTCTTTCCAGTGTAAATAGGTGTGGAATAGCTACTGATTTATAAATGAAACTGTCAAAAATACGGTGTAGTGCTCACTGGCAATAGTTACATTTCATCTAGTAAGGGGATGAACGTGGTCATTAGCAATTAAATACGACTCCCTGAACATAAAAATGAAACCCTGTTAGAAGGTATTGGCCAAGTGAAATGAATGACAAAATTGCAAGTGATCTCTGTTATCACTCAATATGCTTCAGAACTGATACATGTCTCAAAAACTATATCCTTTCACCCCTGCCCTCCAGCTGCTTAGGGAGACATTTCACCTGAGAGGCACAAACACAGCACTTCACAGAGGATGTCAAAGAAAAAGAAATATCCCCCAAAGTCTGTAAGAAAATACGGAAATGTAAGAAAAACACATGATACTGCATGTTTTTCTATCATGTCAGAAAAGAAAGAGTAAAAATATCACACATTTTAGCATGTGCATACTGGCTATAGACACGTGGCATCTGCCAATTACCTCCATATAATGAAAGGGAATTTTTAGCATTGTCAAGAAACAATCATGTTCTTTCTATCATCTTTGAAACATCCCATTTTCAGTCTCTTCCTTTCTGTACTCCTCCTTCTCTGTCTTTCATTTCTCTGCAGCTAAAGAAAGAGCTAGGAAATAAATAATGTATGAGAAAGGAAAAAAACCGGAATTAGAGTTTATTTATAAGGAACAATAGCTTAATTCATGAAGTAATCTTTAAAATGCCTTGCATTTGGTGGTGAGGGTAAAACCTTATCCGGGTTAGGCATAGAGCCAATATAATAAATACTCCAGAAGTGAGCCATCAATAAAAGGATTTTAAGACTCAGACACTTGCTGGGCTTGCTTTTCTCCTTCAGGCAAGCTTCCCCTTTTCTACATTAGCCTGACTCTTCCAGTATCTCTAACCCACATCAATCCCTGCTCCAGCTCCCATTTCTCTGTGCTTTGAGGCTTCCACATGGAGGATATGCTATTGACACTACACCCAGTATGCCAGACTGCCAAATGTTAGCCATGTAAGGCAGTCCAGTTCCCTTTCCTTTGTTGGTCACTCAAAAGCAAAGAGCAAGTGGATGCAAAGGCCGTGTGTTCAGTGGACACACATTAAAGGGTGACATACTGCAACATTTCATGTGGCTCTTGTAGATTTCTTTGCTCCATAAATTCAGTATTGCTTTATCAAATAGAAATCCATCCCTTACAGCCGCTGAACCCCTTCCTCGATGGGAAATGACTCAGCATGTCTGACTCACCTGGTGGGATATGGCAGGGCCAGGTACTCACCACACCCCAGCTTTTCTGCTCCACCCTCCAGCAACAGTTCCCTATTTATACAAACCATGGGGGAATGGTGTCAAGAATCAATTAGTGGGGAGTTTCTGAATGCAGAGTTACTTGTTGCCTAGCAGCAGCCCAGCAAGATGGGCTTGACTTTGATTCATTTAACCCCTAACTAACCTGGGCTGACAGATTATTTTTCATCATCACCTTCCAATGCTTTCTCAGTCAGTCTGGAGGGATGAAATGCCTGGAATATTCTCTGCTGTTTTCAGGTGGGTCCTTGCCTGCATTCTGTTCACCAAAATGTAGAGTGGATAGAATTTGTGGTGCTTCATTTCAAGAAATCCTGCAGAAGACTTTCCATGATACCAAGCCTCCTTTTTGGAAGTAAGGAGCAGGACTGAAACTCCTCTGTCTTCCAGAGCTGGGCACTGGCCATCAAGAGCATCTAACAGGCATGGGCTGGGATGGACATGGCTTCAGGAGGACAGGCAGAGTCTCACCAGGGCTCAGAAAACATTGACTTACACTTCTGCTGAAAATTTGTGTCTCAGTCTCTGTTCTTCTTCCTTAATAATTAATTCAGCAGAGAGAAAAAGATTGTTCATTTGCATAACTAATTTTTTCAGTCACAGTAATCAGCCTATTAATAGAAACCCATCTATTTGTCTATCAACTTACATAAAAAACTGTGCTGTCTTTTAAGACATGATATTTTGAAGGTCAGTAGCCCATAAACAACAGATTTAGAGGCAGAGAAATAGCTTGATCCTCAAATTCAGAATACACTGAAGTAGACTTTATAAATAATGTATATCAGTCATGGAGAATAAGACTGCTTCACTTTTCAGCACTACATTAGTGAGAAGACATAATAGATATTCACAATAACATCAATACCAAATGGGGAAAAATTGCAAGGAAATTTTTAAAAGCCACAATATTATGGCTTTATAATGAAATCAGTGCTCTTTAGTCAAGGTACTAGGCTGCCATGCTAAAACATTTTAGTAATCAATGCAATGGATTTGTCCCAAAAAAGAACAGGTACATCACGTCTATTCACAAGCTGTCTGGAGATCATCATTACATCTATGTAATGTTCTGTTATCTTAAACCATGTTAGGACTTCAAACAGAAATATTTCCATTATGACTCCATTTTCAATTACAGTTTTTAATAGTCACCTGTTCTACCAGAATGTCCATGCTTATTGTTTTCCTAAAGATGTTTTAGTGCCATAGAACAAACTCTGAGCATTTCCTGTTCAGAGGTTTGAAGAAATTTTCATACCATACAAATTACACTTTTTCTCATCGTATGCTTGATTACTATCTTTCACAAGATGACATCTCCTCTTCCTTCATTTTCACCTCCAGCAATCCTATTTAGCTGAAGCTCTGTGTACAGGAGATCTGGTCCTATTTGGTTGAAATACATAGTAGGTTATACTGAAAAGATGACATTCCACATAGGGTAGCACTTCCAAAAGCTACTCTGGACTCTCCACAGAAGAGTAAGCCAGATGAAACCAGCTTCTTTCCTTATTCCTGCACATCACAGCCTGTCTCCTCCTCCCTTCGAAGCCCAGAGCCAAGGATTTGTTTGTGTCTTTGCAATGTTCGGTCTGGCTTACACACAAGGTGACAGAGAACAGCAAAACTAACAGGATATATATAGGAAGACAGGCCAAAGGTGGAGAGTTGAAATCCAAAATGTATCAGGAACACAGCCCTGCCTGGGGTAGTTTTTTAGGGGGAATAAACACAATGCAAAAGCAATTGAAAAAAATGACTACTGAACATGCCCTGAAGGCCTATAATATGAATTTAAATTAACAAAGTCTGAAAAGCCTTTATGTAAAAAGCTTGATATGATGACTGCCACTATTTAAGACCATTTCTTTAGAAGAATAAAATCAATTCACTGTTCCATGACAGCAGGCTGAAGTCACATAAAAGTAACAGAGTGAAAGAAGTTCAAAGGAAATGGGTACAGATATATAGGTCCAGGCATCAGAAGACTTATTTAAACACTTGGGCACAGACACTTCAAACGATTTTTTAGAATCTCTGTCATAGCATTGATCAGTCCAGTTTCCCACCAGTGCATATAAATTTCAGCAGTAAAACAGAGACCATTGTGGCTGTAGTCTTTTGCTTTTGATAATAAGGGATGAAACCCTGAAGCCAGAATGCATTTTCTTGAACAAAAATGACGACACAATTTGGACACAGCAAAGTCTGGTGCTTAGTGAAAAGAAGATTAAAGGTGAGAAGTCAAGACTTATTCAAGTAACCTAACTTGTCATATACATAAGTCATACCTATACAAAACAGAATGACAAAAAGCAATGATTTAACAATCCAGGAACATATTGAGCTCTTTTCAAAGGACACCCGTTTTGATGAATTGTGATAGCACCTTGCCCAGTCAGATACTCTGAACAATCAAGTACTACTGCAACTTGAGCAGCACTGTGAGCGCACCCAGGGGCTCAGTGTGGTGCCAGCAGAAACCCCAGTATGGCAGCCTCCAGCTCTCCCTGGGGAGTTTCTGAAAACCAGTGGTAATTAAATAAACAAAACCTTCCCTGGTTTACTTCCCCAGGTACAGAATGGGAACAGCCACTAATACCAATCTCACCGGGTTATTTGTGTTAGCAATGGGGAAGTTCACTGACATTATTGCAGTGAAACCATAGCACTAGCTAAGAGAAATCTATTTCTATTCAGTCTTTTTAAACAACAACTTTTAGAGATGAATTTAAATAGTGAAGTCTATTTCTAGCTGATAACATGTGGAAACATGTCGCACCTGTCCTTTGCCCACATGACTAAGACACTTCTATTGTTTCCAACTTAGCCACAGACTCAGTGACTCAAATAATTTCATTTTCAACATTTTTCTTCCCACCCCCATACAAAGGGGATAACACTACTTCCAAGAACATAGTTGTGAGGATTTATTAATTAATAACTACATGTAGTTACTGCATTGGAAGTATTACATAAAATGCAAAGTGCTACCTAATCCCACTTCATTCTTCAGTCTGCTGCCACAACTTCCAGCAGCAGTTTTGAAAAAAAGCTCTCCGTGCCTTAGTGCACCCCTGTGCTTAGTGAAATAAGACACCCAGATTTTTTGCCCACCTCAACAGAGATTCTTTTATCTTCCATCCATAAATTTCCCTAGATTTGTTTTGCATAACTTTCCTCACAGACTCATTTCCTGCTTTTGAGTCACTCTCCATATTTAGATATGTTTTGAAACTACAAATCCAAAGAGGCATTTTTAAATAGATTTTTTTTTTTTTAACTTAGAAGATCGGTTCCATGTTTTGCTAGTTTCCTAACTGTGTTGTATATTTGGATTTAAAAGATATGCTCTGATGAGTTCATTCTTGTTGATAGGGAAACAAAATACATGTTGTTTTAAGTCTAATATGAGAATGAATTAATTTGTTTTTTAGATGTCATTGGTTTGAGTAGCAACTATTAAAGAAGTAAAATCCAGCCTGCAAATATTGCATAAGTTAGATGCTTTATTTTCTTTTTGCTGTTGTGCTGGCTATGTTGCTCCACTAATATAGGTGATTGCAACAGACATATTTGGTTTTTTTTTTAGCTAGCCATAATAAGCCAATTCAAAAATTAGATTGCCAGACAACATAAGAGTAAGAAACCAGCAAAAAATGTTAGGTGTTGATGATATTAATTTTCATGTCTTTGCAAAATCTTTCCTATGGATTTGCATCAACAGCACACAATTTTGCTCCATCAATATGTTTTTAATTTGAACTTGTGGAATTACACCCACTCTTTCTGAGTCATCTTTAAATCTAGGCAGTATTAATTTCAGCTAACTTGAGGAGGACATGTGCTTATTAATGAGGCCCACGTGCTTGCACTAAGTACCAAGTTAGCAAGAAACTTCATTCTTTCCAAGAGCTCTGGGGTCCTGGTAGGCATTTCCTACATATTCAGTTAGTAATAAAATCTTCAGTTAGGGAAGAGAAAATAGTTAGTGTGCACTGAGATGCAAATGCTTTTAGTAGTGAAAAGGAACAATTTCATGCCAGCCTGCACCAACAACAAGCTCTGGGTTTCTTCTCTTTTAGAGCTTTACATTTTCAGTGAAGGCCTGAAATGTTAGATGCAGGGTTACGTTATTTATTTTCACTGATGTTTCACTACCTTGCAGCTTTGATCATCTCATTAGTAAAAGGAACAGTTGTATTTCACATTTACACATAATTTTTCTTCCCCAAAATACTTCTCAGCCTGTATGCATTTTAGATCTGGAGTCAAATATTAAAGGCATTCTGATGAAATCAACCATCAGTGTATTCACTTTCCGTGTAGTAAAATATGTGTTGACTTCTCAACAGAACTTTCAGACGGTATGTTTCTGGCTTTTATGCATGATTTAACCCTGGAAGGAAGGAAATAATAGAACAGAATAAAGTTTGAGGATCTGCTGAGTATGCTTGGTAAGGAATGTCCGATATTATGTTAGCTTAGATGTATATTTGTCCTAATTAATGAGGTCAGGATAAACATCGATAGATTTCTGCTCAAGAGGTTAAAGTTTGGAGGAGTTGCCTGAACAAGATGATAACTTTTGCATGTGGCAGCCATATAGGACTGTGACTCAAGGATGTGCAGAGGCTAAGGGCAAGTCTTTTCAAGGGTTGATCTGTATGAATATTTATCCCTTTTATAATCAGATAACTGTGGCATTGATACTGCAAGACTTGGTCCCGCCGGGCAAACACAGACCCTGATTCCACTGACTACACTGACCATTCAGTGTCTTCAGCACTTTACAGAAGTGACCCCCAAATTGGACAGACAGCAGAAAAATGTGAAAAATGCCTCAAAGTATGAAAATCAAATGGGAAAACAACTTGAAATAGATTATGATCAATACAGGTTTTAATGCATGTATGAAGCTGATGCTCAGCTGAGTGGCTTTTTCACACTTATACTCTTCACAATACAGTTTCATAGTATTGCATCCTTCTTAATATGTACATCAAGAAACTGTAATAAAAATGTGGTAAAACATTTGGACTCTCGAGTTAAGTTGTTAGTTTTTAAAATTTATCTTTATTTCCTTGAGAGACAGTGTCTACAGCTATCTCTTTTCACATTTTTGTATTGGTCTTTGAGCTTGATAAGGGTCTTTGCAAAATGAAAATTAGAATCATGAGTGATTGTCTTTATATAGTGGGTAGTTGAAATGCTTTTAAAGCAAAGATATGGTTGTTTAAAGTGAAATGAGAAGGGTTTTGAGAATTTAGAGTTAATTTCATTTAGTTCTGAGTTGAAGTTTTATTTCAGCTGATTCAGTGACATGAATGAAATTTTATTTCAGAGCTTCAGCTGAACTAGAAAGGTTTCCAGGAGGGTTAATGACTCACAGGATGTCTCTACAATAAATAATTTGGTTTTACACCCAAGATAAAGCTTTAAAAATTAATTTCCATCTGGTCATGATATATCCTGGAAGTAGGTTACAGAGTGTGCAAGTGGGAAGCAAGTTATCTATTAGAGGATTAATGAATCATATGGCAATAATGCATAACAGTACTTAAGTAGTAATAAAATTTGCAAACACCTCACATATTTTTAGTTTCTGTCATAACACTTACAGAGAGCAAATGTGGGTTGAATACCACTTCCACCTTACAGGATGGAAAAGGAAGAAAGACTGGTAGTTTGTCAGGGAGTAAGATTGCAGTTAAAAACTTGGTGTTCTCACACATTCTAACCATAACTGCTTGCGTTGGAACATGAACAGCTAAATTTCTTTTAACAACTAGTCTATTTCTGGGGGGTTTCAGAGAAAATAAGGCAGCAATTTTGATCTAATATAAACTTACTTGTCACTGCCTAGTTAGCCTGACCTGTACGAGGTGCAGCAAACTTGTATCTTAACAAATATGACCTTTGATATTAAAAGCATCTGGAGTCCTCTTCCTATTCTTAAATGGTAAGTTCATCAGAAATAGTCCTTTGAATTTTGAATTATTTCCTCATGGCAACCCCAGGAACAGTTAAGGGAGTATGTTCTAACCATTCCCATTGAGGCAAAACTTTCCTTTATGTAGCATAATTTCAGAAATCATGTGGGACCATAAAATGTAAGGAAGTTGAATTTTTTTAATCTAGAAACTCTTCAATATTATTTAATAGAAGCAATCAATATAGGTTAACAAACTTTGAGTGTGTTTGGTATACAAGTAAAGAAAAAAAAATTTATACAAGTATCTGATTTCCAGGAAACTGTGCAAGATTTACTACTGGAAAAAGCTTACGCTGAAAGTAATAGTTTCATAGAAAATAGCATAGTTGGATTAAACCATGTATTCTTTTTTCCTAGTGGATAGTTAAATTAATTGATAGTTAAATCAATCTAACAAACAAAACACAGAGTTTGTTACTCTTTCCCAGTCACTCCATTTTGAAAATGAGTCATGAAGAAAGAGATTGGAAAGTTGTTGTAGTGATGTTTCAAATTTATGCTTGCAGATTCAGGTCAGTCACTCCATACTGGTATGGCAACGCCTTTGTCATAAACTGTCTGGCTTCATGATTTAAACAAACTACCTGTGATATGTGGAGATTGGTTAAAATATAGAAACAGCTAGGCTGCATATAGAGCCAGGCTGAAATAACTATTGATCTGTAGTGAAAGAGTTTGTTTGCATGGTTTAAAAGAACCACAGAAATATTTGGTAGAGCAATAAGCCTGAGCAGTGCTCCTTCAAACACATGCATTGTCATGGCTGGCCTTGGATTTTATTCCTGTTTCAGAACTCCAGAAAGCCCCTATATATATAATTCGTATGTATACAACATCAACATATTGATTGTGCATAAAGCGAGAGGAGTACACCCTTGGACCTGCAGAATGGACTGCATTTTCTACTGTGGCTCAAATTTTTGGGATAGGTTGTCTCCTGTGCAATTAACACTGGTGTTGGGAAGAAGTAAATTTCCTGAGGTTTTTCTTATATTTACGAAGGAGATACTTATTTCATCCTGTAGGAGGTACTTTGCCTGGAGCACAGAAACTGAAACCTGAGAGACACAACGCAAATCTCTCTCCAGAGTTCGATTATGGAGCACAGGAATTTTGGAGGAATAGCTTTACTATCTGTATTGGAAAGGACTTACATAGATAAAACAACCATATGCAAATAACAATAATATTGCATCTGCAATAACATATATCGCTATCTTGAAAGTGACTGGGGAGAAATAATTCGTCGCCATGCAACCTTCCATGTTTTTTGTCCTTCTGCTCCCACCTCATGACATCTTTTATAGGTCTCAGAAGGCAAAGACATCTTACCCTTCTTGCAGTAACTCATTAGTGACAGTTTTTTCCTGCAAAGCCCAGGTTCTACCCTTTTGTTTTTGTGAGATGCTCACTCATCCACACTGCATTGCTACAGGCACCACTGCAGTGCTTGCATGACCAAAGTGCCTTGGCCTTGAAGGCACTCAGGAGCCTGGGGAAGAAGAGCAGTAAGACTTTCTATCCTGTTTGAGCTTTCTTAGAGCAGCGAGGTGTCAGTGGGACACACATGCACAAAAGGCTTCACATGAAAACACAGCAACAGGAAAAAACATCCCACAGATGATGGTCTTCTGCCCTGAGTAACTCAGCATGTGTATCATCATCCACAGCGTACTCTACAGCCTGGACCTCTGATTCAGCATTTCCAGGCAAATACTGATTTTGGGGTTTCCACTTGACTAAAACCTGCATAGCAGATTAGCACTAAAACTTCAGGTCATATCATCCAATTATAATATGCTTGGACGACCAGCAGATGATTTGGGAGAACCCATACTTTTTCCTCAGCAGCCACTGCAAGCAGATGTACCCATGACACCTCAGGCATAACCTGAAGCTGCTCTTGCTCGGAGTATTTCTTACAGACATGAGAATTGCTCAAGAAGAACTGGACAAAATGGACTTTTTTTACCAATAGGCACACATCCTGCTGGCTCAGCCTTCCTGCTCACACTCATCGTGTGGGTCTACTCAGCTCCAGTCCCACATAAAGCCCTCATTTTAATGCCTGCAGGACACCCCTGGGCAAGTGATTTGTGGGCGATCCAGTACACCTGAAAGGAAGAGTCTGGAGAACCTCAAGGCCACCAGAGATAAGAGCAGTGATTTTCACCCTTCACACAACCTCCCATCCTTGGGCTCTAAGGCTCTGAGAAGGAATTATGTGAGGCAGGCAGGTCCTTAAAACCTGGGCCATGTGGTGCAGCCACAGGCTGTGTGTGGTATGCATGCACTTGAGCTGGTGCCTGGGGAGGGAGCACTGAAGAACCTTGCTGAAATATCCCCAGTAGCCATGTTGGCCTGAGGGAAATTGATCAAGCTGATGCCATCTGTGGGAGGAGGAACATGGGGATATAATAATTTGACTATATGGCTGCTTGAAGGGCAGATGCCAAAGGGCCTATCCCTCAGCAAGGGCCACTTCAACTCCACTAAAGCATCCTTGCAGAGCAAACTGAGTGGAAAGAATTTCGTCTAACAGAGAAGCTTTCAAAAACCCTGAGATAAATAGGCATGATAGAAAAAACCTCCCTGAACAGTTTATTTTTCTGATATTTCTCTGAGTAGACCTTTGCTCATTTTTATCTCCATTGAAAATACATCTTTGTTTATTTGATGAGGCATGTATGAAAACATATGTATGATTTTTATATAAACCTTCTTTACAGAAACCTCTGGTTTATGTAGCTTTTTTGTTTCCCTGGCTTTTTCCTTAACTCGATTTTTTATTTTGTTCTTAGAAGGAAAGGTAATACTGTGTTTATTGAATTCTAATCTAGATGGGATTTGTATGTTACAATTTGCTGTGTTAGAGAAAGCAGGTAAATTAGTAAGTGAAAGTTTAAATAAATAAACAGAAGCATAGTGCCTCTACTGAAATGAAAATGAACATTATCAGTAGAATCAAACCTGTTTGGTGTTAGACTGTCTCTGAAGGAAATCCACAATAGTTTTTACTATTCAACTGATTTATTCACCTGTGATGAGGAACAACCGTAATATTTACATTTTTGACCTCAGTGGACATTCTGTCTTATTTTATAAACTGAAATTGTCTCATTATATAAATTTAAATATATTGCCTCCTCCTTGCACATTAACATGTTATTTAGTAAAATAGCTGATTGCTTACGATTCCTAAAGGAAGGAAGATTACTGGTATTTTTCAGGTTTGGACAACTGCCATCTTATTAGTTTCC
This sequence comes from Daphoenositta chrysoptera, assembly GCA_013397915.1. Classification (NCBI taxonomy): domain Eukaryota; kingdom Metazoa; phylum Chordata; class Aves; order Passeriformes; genus Daphoenositta; species Daphoenositta chrysoptera. The sequence goes on along the minus strand of VZRO01005802.1, from coordinate 514,803 downwards.
CCTAATTTAAACTTTTTCTACATTAATTGTTTAATCTATTTTTTCACTTCACATGTGTTTTGCCCCTCTATTCTTTCACGCGCATCTCCTTTAAGATGTTTTGAGTAACTGTTTCAATAAAAGCTTTTTATAAAGTCTCGTGTAGTTTTAAGGCTGTATTTTCACCTCAAGTGCTTTAAGTTATGGTGTTCGTCACCTCTCTTCCAGGTCAATAATACTATAAATAAAGCTATTTTTAAGTGTTTAGTTTAGATCACAATCAGCTTCACACTCAACACATGAATACCTAGGATAAGGACATATAAAATACTTGTTGTAATTTAACATTCACTTATCACCTAAAGCAACAACAATTAATAATATTTTCCTGACCTTGGACTCAGCTCTTCTGTTAGGAAAGTGCCACTACAGTAACAAGTTACGTGCCAGCATAGCTGAAGGCTTTGCATAGGAGACCTGAACATGCAGATTTGATGGCCACCTGTTTTTCAGCTGGGTCTCCCCACAGTGTACTCCCAACACAGCTAAATGTACGTATTGAAGGAAGCCTGGCCTTCAAGTTTTTTTCATGCAGATGGACTTCAAGTCTTTGTCTTCCAGTCCTCTGGAAATTCGGCCTGAGTTCTTAACACTGTGTATTCAATCAGACATCAAACATCCAGGTCTGCTGTCTTTTACTTTGCCAAGACTCACTCACTTGAGTGAGAAATTGCAATATATTAATTCTGTATGTTCATTATCATTTATTCTGTGAGATGAGGGATCACGGGCTTTTTTTCCCATACTAATAATTTAGATAAAATCCTAAATTTCTCTTCTTACTAAGGCTAAGTCTGCATTTAGTCAAAACAGCCTTTGGTATTAATAAACACCTATGTCTAGTGAAATTTGTGTAGTAATTTGAAAAGGAATTAAAAATATTCACAAAACATTAATTTAATTAGGTGATAAGATCCTACAGGAAAAAGGTAGAAGTCAATCCCTTTCTCATATTTGAAAAAAATACATTGTATAGAGACTCAAGGCATGCCCTTAGGTTCAAAATCAGACTCTAAGACCAGATTTTGGAACAAATTCCCAATTTATGGCTTTCAGTAACCTCTGCATTTAGTTTTATAGGAGCTTGTTAAGTCATATAAAAACATGTTAAAGTATAAACGAAACAGCTAAAACTGAAGCTATATGCCTGTCATGAAAAGCACCACTTTAGCCATGATTTTCCTATACTGTCAAGAAATAGCAGCAGTTTTGATTGTGGGGTCTTTTTTCCCCTGTATTTGAAAATAAGTTCAAGACTAGTACAAATGATAAATTACTGTTATAAACTACTGGAGAGAAATGTTGCTGTGTGTTCATCCAGCTATATACTACAATATCTTAAGTTTTCATTGGTGCTTACATATCCAAATGCCAAAAGAGTACTTTGGAACAATACTTGCATCTTCAGAGGGTGTGCAAGGCTGCAGAAACCACAAACTGAATGAGAAGTGACTGAAGATATATTCTTGAAATTAGTATTTTGATTTTTTTTTTTTTTTTTTTAGTCCACGGGCTAAAGAAATCTGTAAATTAGGGAAAGACTGAAATACCTTACACAACTACATGGTCAATTGTAAAGGTCAGATTCTGTGATAGGATCTTCAAAAACAATCTACAGAACAAACACAATTGATGAGAGAGAAAATGAGTTTACCAAGCTTGTGCATCGCCACAAACAATGTTTGCTTTTAAGCTTCTTAGTTGTAAATAAACAGACATGATCTTGCAACCTCTGTCATCTTCATCATAATATTATATATAACTGCTCTACCACAGCCTTCCAGAGCAGAAGATTTTTTTGTTTATGATTTGCGAACAGTCAGTCTTATTAACAATCATGGATGTGTGCTGGTTTTTTTTTTCTTCAGGCCCAACAACACATCACCGTCCGAACAAAAATGCAGCAACATTCAGTTTGTAAGTGGCAAAGTGGCTGTTTAAAAAGTAAACATTTAATGAAACTCTAAGGTAGGAAACATCCATCCAACAGAGGCAAAAAGGTTGTTTTAAACTGATGCAAGTTGGGGATGCAATGGTTTGAGCAGGGATGATGGAGTGCGGGATTGGTACCAAAGCACAGGCCAAATAGCCATGTCCCAGAGTTTGATTTTCAGTGTTTGAGAGAAACAATTTTTAAATCACATATGACTGTGGTTTTACCTCAAGCAACCTTCCTAGGGACAGGTCAGGACAACATCAACCTCAGTTTGTTGTGAGTGGTTCAGCTGACTAAAGGAAAAAAAGCACAATATTTGTAGGGTGCCTCAGTCATACAGTAATTGAAAGTTTTGCTTCCTAATAAAACACAAACTGCATTTCCTAGGTCTCTAATTCCATCTCTTTGAAATGTAAATTTACAATAATTTTTCTTAATACAGGTCTATAATGGTGACTGTAATGATGGCTTCATGTTTCAGTGAATGCCAGCTTTGGTTTGTTTCATATTCAATCTCTCTGGATGATGTTTTATTATGCACATTGACAGAAGTCAATGTCTGTTTGTTATTTCAGTTTTATATGTTACCAAGCTTGAACACAGAGAAATTAAGTTGTCAGCTCCTTTATGATGCAGTTTGGATTCGAAAAAGAAAAGAGAGGAAAGTAAAATGGGCCAACAAACCCACAACAAAAATATATAACGACAAGCAATATGAGACTGTAGCTCAGAGAATGAACAACATTTGCAACACAATAGAGATGGGAGGAAGCTTTATGCAGGCATTGAATTTAGATGAAAACCCCAACCATTTACAGAAGGAATTAAATGTTCTGAAGAACTTCTGGGACAAAATAAAGAGGAACACTGAGTGCAAAGCCTTGTCAGACACAGAGATGTATTCCAAAGATTCAGATGTAAACTGAGTGCTTGGGGAAAGACCTCATCAAAAGGTTCAGTCAGAACAGTCGGGGTGAGCCAGGCAGAAGTAGCCTGTGGAAGGACCACACTGGGAGACGCAGCAGAAGACAGTGTACCACAGAGCTACTGATTATGCAGTAGTCTCTTATTGACAAAAGCCTGGAAGCCAATAATTGGGACATACAATCCTCAAGCAGCTCTTTGAGAACTGAAATTGCCAGGTGCTGAGCCATGGAGAATGAGGTTGCTCCCCCATCTGCGAGGTAAAGAGGCTACATGTGACTTCAGCATCCCCAAATTGTCACAGTTAGTCAATTCAATACTGCTAGATAGCAGATAGGATCACTCCAGGCAGCTTTGAAATGGATTCTTTTCTTGTTTGAGAGAAGGTTACTCACTAACTTCTAGGGCATCACACAATTTGTTTTGCAATTAAGATGGCTGCAAACACAGTCACTTTTAAAACTAACTAACTAAAGTCGTCCCTTTATAGCCTCCATATGCAAGGAATAAAATCTTTTCTCTTAATTAACCCAGTTACTTTCTGTTTTTCAACTGCAAGGGAAAACACTTGCTAAATTGGCTTAGATTATGTTGCATTTTATTGAACTTTTAAAACATTACTTTAATAACTGTTTCTTCTGAAAACTGATAATTCTGCAACATCATCTGAAATTAATGAGGATACAATGCTAATGGTATTAATTATTTTCTCTCCAAAGCACACTGTATTTTTTCCAAACAGAAGAGTTGCTGCCCAGATCACTGGCAAGCTACTGATGAGTTAATGAGAAGCCCAACCTCTACAAAAGTAGCAAGACAAGCAAGACACAGTATTTGCTGATATTTACCTGCCAGGGCACCCACATTCTGTTTCCTTCAGATTATACCATAATTATAGTTAGTTTTATGAAGGAAGCATACTCAGTCCTAGTCAGAACATAATTATAGTTAGTTTTATGAAGGAAGCATACTCAGTCCTAGTCAGAAAACTTGCCTGTTTATATGTATCACATAAACAGAACAGTTATAAGTAATAGGTTGATAACTACTATTTTGTATACGTTTCCCAGAGGTTTAAGTGTTTACTGAAGGGCAGTGAAGCCTTCTTGATAACCTAAGGTCCCTACCAAGTAGATCAACTGTTAAAATGTTGGGGAGTAAAAGGAAGAAGAGTGCTATCATGCTGTTTGCTAGAAGTCTTATTAATAATATTCATTAACAGAGAAGGAAATAACCCATAATTTACACATTTTAAAATGCAGCTGTGAAGCCTGAGTTTATTTTTCATTCTGTCTGGTGCTTTATTAGGAAGAGAATGAAGAGGATGTGCAAACGTGCCAATACTTCAACATATGGTAAAGAAGAAAAGCCCTCAGAATGTGTAGATCTCTCAGGTCTCGACTGAGTTTTAGCAGACATTGGTATTTGCTGTTATAATCCACCTCCTATACTTCTGGTTAATGAACTGTTGCAAAAGATACAAGAATATCAACTATCAGATACCAATGGCATTCAAACACTACATTTACTTTCATAAATCCATCCTGTAATATACTCTCTATTCAGGGAAGTCTCTAAAGTATAAAAGATATGGATATTACTTGTGCATCAATGGAAACACATTTAGAAATTTAAATTCTGCTATGTGACAGAGACAAGTTACAAAACCACTACAGATTTATGAACAAAAGCAAAGAATAGCATTGCTCCAAAGATTTACAAGTATCATATATTCAGTAAAGTATGTTGTAAAATAAAATTATCCAACATCAACAAAACCCAATGAAGCTCTGTTACTTTTACACAAATATTTTTTTCTCTTAGGACTTGTAGTTTGATTTTGGTACACATTTTAATTTCAGTGGTGTTGTCTTTTGAATCAGTCACTGAGGAAATATTTGAAAGAACTTTGCACTTGCCTTCTCAAGAGCAGAAAGAGCAACAGGAGCATTTTCATGGCCCATCACTTTTTTTAATAAGCAATGGTTGCTGTGTTTTTCCTGGAGGTAAATGAAAAATGTCTGGAAAGACGCAACATAGGCAGGAAACATTTTATGTAGTACATGAATGCTTTTTCTATTCTGATGTCCTCTATAGCAACGTGTGGATTAAACCACGTATAAAGCATGCAGTGAAAATCGATGGATGCATGCCAGTAAAAGAATGTCACAGAACTGTCACAGCTGGAGTGAGAGGTGGGTCACAATATAATAACTCATTCAGAGACAAAAAATTTTTACTGTGTGGATGCAGGACTCAGTGTATGACCTTTGAGAACAGGCAGCCATCCTTACTCTGATAGGGCTTGTGTCAGTAAGAATTTTGAGATATTTTTGTCTTGCCAAGCACCTTTCTCAAACCCACTGTTCTCAGGCTCATATCTAATATTTATTGCTGAGGAGAGGCCATTGACTGAGACATTTGTACTTGTTCTGCAGGAAGAAGAAGGCGACATCTTCCTTTAGCTCTCCATTTTTGATGTTATGAAAAAAGAAAAAGGATAGAGCTATGGTGACCTTCACAGATATTTTTCTTCCCTTAGCTTGGGTGGATGGGTATCTTCTCCCATATAATGCATCCGCCGTGACCATCCTGGGAGCCATTGACAAGAAGATGTGCAGCCATTTAATTTCCAAGTTGTAAAAATCTAGTGCTATGACAGTCATCCCACATCTTCCAGTGTCTGCAGGTTCCAAATAGTTGTCAAATCAGAAAATTACCAGAATGGGCTACGTTTGGGTGCATTCATGCTTTAACTTGTGGTACAAGCCAAACCACACTCCAGATCATTGAATGGTCCTGCAGTTGTGATGGGTTATAATTTCAGCCATTTTCTTATCCTCAACAGTAACCTGCCTTATTTTCCCTCTAATCCCTCTCTCCAGGAAAACAGATCTCCCATGAACACATTTTAAACATCCTAAAACTGGCAGGTTACTAAAAAATTAAATGCTGATATAATCCACAAAAGTTTTACTTAGCAACAATCAGATAAATATTTAATTTATTCTTAAACTATATTTAAAACTATCCAAATCCAAACCCGAATTTTTACATTTACTATGTGTTTTCTCTCCTGGACCATGTACTTTTCTCCATATATGGCTTCAAGCTTTATTTTGTTTTATTTTTTCATGTTTTGTTAAATATCAATAATAGCCTTTTATCAATTTATACATAAAAATACTAGTTTTGTTGAATAACTTAGTACTGACCAACAGCAGTAATTATATTATAATAATTAAGAATTGGTTAATTGTGTTTTATATTACCTTCATCTGGGTAGTGATACAACAGTATGTTTGTAACCAATCCAAAGATCCTGTTAAAGCCTTTAAAAATCAAAAGTACAATTTGATACATCCTGTTGTTGTGTATGTTTCACTACAGAATATTGATTCCAAGTACATATTTGCTATTTTGACAAAGGCAATGCAGAGCAGAGAGATTTGCACATAACTAATACTTTGCATACGATTTCTTTGAAAAAGCAACAGTAATTAGTAAAATAATAGCAGTTCATTCTTAGTGATGCTCTGTAGCAAGTGCAGTTCGATAACTAGGAAGAAACACCAATTTAGCGTAGTGGTTTAGTTCACTTATTTGTTTCTGTGAGATATGAATTAGGAGAAATGCAAAGCAGGCTTAAAAACTTTAAAGAATATAAAGAAAGTCTATTATTACTAGGATTAAAAGAAAAATAAATACTAAGAAAGTAAAGCAAAACCACACTTCCCTCTCTTCTAGACCTCCCTCCTTCCAGCACTCCCTTCTTCCAGCACTTCCCCCC
>VZRO01005802.1:457458-507568 GCA_013397915.1 Daphoenositta chrysoptera | reverse complement strand
GGGTCCTGGAAGCCGCTCCAGTGGTCTCGGCTGTGCAGCTCACGGGTGTTCCTCAGCTGCCCGCGGCTTTGAGGGAGAGTCTCCTGCAGCATTCCAGGGACTTGTGCCCTGGCGCCAGGGGAGGGGAGGCTCAGGCCCGCTCTGAGAGACAGAGCCCAGAGCCATTCCCACCCCCCCCTTCCCAACGAGAAAGCTGGATCCAAAAGGAAGTTCCCACGTTTCCAGCAGGTTTAAATATGCAAAATCGAAAAAGCGCAATTGGATCAGGAACCTGTCAATCAACTCAGCTCCAACCCATGACATGCTCACACACTATTGCTAGCATAAAAGCATCAGAGCCTTCCAATCTCTTAGCATTTGTAAGAATAAAGGAGATTGCTATATATTTATTAGATGAGACAAGACTTTTAAAGGTCTGTTGATATTTAAGAGCTTATCTGTAAAATAAGCTTCATAGTTCACTACAGTGCCAATTGCAAAATAAAAGTTTTCTATTCCAACACAACACTCACATCTTCTTTAAACCTCAGAGTAGTGTCTTCATTGCATGTCAAGCTTTTTATTAAAATCTGTTCTCAATTGGTTGCAGTGGGGGGTGGGGGAGGGGTTTGCTTTCCTCTCTCCCCTTCCTTCCCTCACAATTTAATTTTAGGCAACTGCTATCCAAGGTTTCTAATGTGATGCTATTTTTCTGACAGGTAGAAGTCCAAAGAGAATTTTGGTAGACCTTAATAAAGGTGGATTATTGATATTGTGTTGTTCAACTTAGTCTTCTTTCAGGGCTTTTATTGCAGATCTCTTTCATCACATAAAAACAATGAAACAGATGTGTCTGAGAAGCTTGCATGGCCAAACCCACTTCAGATGTCAGAAGAAATCCTAAGAGTCACAAATGGATGTCTGGTATCAGAGGCTGGAACATCCACAGTTTCTTTCCATAATGACAGTGAACTGATCATGCAGTAAGAAGTGCAAAAAACTCATCAAAATGCTAAAATCAAACCCAGAAAAGTCAAACCCAACACAAAAAAGGAAAGTTTAGGGTAATACTTCAATTTTTTGAAGAACATGCCAATGGAAAAAAACCCACTGCTCTTAGAAGTCCAATTATTTGACTATCTCAATTTTAAGAAGTTGTATACAGTACATAATGTTCAGCAAAAACTTGGATTAGTAGCTATGGTGAAAAGGAAACTGTAACTTCTGCAGTGTGATCTGCAGCCCTTCTGTGTCAGACAGCCATGAGGTTTAAGGAAACAGAACATTCAGAAGCAGCTGCATTGAAATTGAATTGAATGTTTGAATTTGAAATGCTATACTATATTGTAGAATGTGTACTGTGATTTGAGTATGGTTATGGAGAGATAGATATTATAATCTAATAACAATAACAATCCAATAACAATTTTAATTCTACCTACAGTAATAAGACAACAGCTATGGGATAAATAAAGAAAAGGAAGAGTAAAAAAAGTTTTGCAGAAATTGATATTGGTTTTCATCCACAAATACATATTTCCTCTACTAGTGTAGTTGATTAAAGAGTGGAAAGAGGTTACATAAATCAGTCAGAGAATACAGTGAAACCTATACAGGTCCCATGATGCAGATGGCTGTAGCTACAGTGCATTATGTTTATTGCACCTTGCAGCTTTACTTGTTGGTTGTTTGAACTTTCAGAATAGATGAATCTGGACACAGAAGTCATTAGAAATTGACCATCTGGAAGTCCACCATCATTTCAGCTGTGTGTATGTAATGTATGAAACCTGTTTGGAGCAGGTTTTCAAAGTCTGCAGAACATTTCCTCCAGAATTGGTGACAGTTCTTCATAAAGAAATAAATGTCAGGAGAACAAAAGAAATTATGATAAGAGCTGTAAGTGACACTGCAAAGAGATAGGTTTCTTTTGACATTTAGAGTTACCTGGCACTGCAATATAGGACAAAAGCGCCTGCATGGCGCAGTAGAACACCAGGATTCTGTAAATCTGCAGATGTTTACTTTGGGAAGTTTAGGAGGGGGAAGATGCTGGGAAACAAGAACCTGTATGAAGTAATTCCTGAAGACTATGTTTAAAAAATCTTGGGTTTTTTTTTTTCATTTATGATGGTCTATACCTTGCCTTCAGGCTTTGGTAGGAAATACATGGAAAAATATATGGATTCTGAAGTAGTAGCTCCGGTTTAAAGTGAGAGCAGAATTTTGTTCTCTGCCTTCAGGCATATGACTGTATCTTTATTCTTTTGGTTTCCATCCCCATAATACTCCATGAAAGCTGTATGAAGTGGCTTGAAGATTTGTGAACTGGTTAACAATATCATACAAGAAAAGAAAAAAGATAAATATGAGTATGAGAGAATTGTTTCCTTTCCTTTATGTTTCTATTGTGTTTCAAAGAAGAAAGAAATTTCCTCTCACCAGGAGGGAAATTGCTTTGTGACTAATATGGTATTAGACTGTTTCCTATGAATTTTCTGAAAGCACAGAAGAGTAACAGCAAGAAAGAGCAAACAAATACTGCTGTGTGAATAGATTTGAAAATAAACCTTATTTTACAGAATGTATTTCAGAAGTTCTGGAGCCAGAAAGAATTGTCAGATATTGTGCCTAACAACAGGCCTTGGATATTTCTTTAATCAAATCCTGTTTAACTAAAACTTAATAATTATGACAACCCAGTCTTGACTTAGACTACTAACAATTCTGTAGAACCTGCTGCACTATTTCACAAGTGATTCCAAAGTCAATTATCTTCATTGTCAGAACTCTCACTTGATTTCTAGCTTGATTTGATCTAGCTTCAATTTCCAGGTACCGGATTTTTGTTTCATATTGGATTTCAGTAAAGCTTTCAATGCAGTCTCTCACAGTATCCTTCTGGACAAAATGTCCAGCACTCAGCTAAATAACTGTGTTACACGATGGGTGAGCAACTGGCTCATGGGTCAGGCAGAAAGGGTTACAGGGAATGGGGTGACATCAGACTGGTGACCTGTCAGTAGTGGAATTCATTGTAGTGCCAGTGCTCTTCAATGTCTTCAAAAATGACTTGGACATGGGATTGGATGGGATACTAAGTTTGTCAATGATACAAAACTGGGAAGAGTTGTTGACTCCCTTGAAGGCAGAGAGGCCCTGCAGAGAAACCTCAACAAATCAGAGAGCTGGGCAATCACCAACCATAAGAAGTTCAACAAGGTTAAGTGCTGGATTCTGCACCTGGGATGGGGCAGCCTTGGATGTACAGACAGATTGGGGAATGAGAGGCTGGAGAGCAGTGCTGAGGAAAGGGAGTTGCGGGTCCTGGTCCATGGCAAGTTGAACATGAGTCACTGTGCCCTGTCAGCCAGGAGGGCCAAGCGTGACCTGGGGGAGGGACATCAGGCACAGCATCGCCAGCCAGGCAGGGGAGGGGATTGTCCCGCTCTGCTCTGCTCTGGAGTGTCTCGCCTCAAGTGCTGGGGGCAGTTTTGAGCCCCCAATACAAGAAAAACATTAAACTATTAGAGAGTGTCCAAAGGAGATCAACAAAGATGGTGAAGAGCCTTGAGGAGAAGCTGTATGAGTAGTGACTGAGATCACTTGGTCTGCTCAGCCTGGAGAAGAGGAGACTGAGTGGAGACCTCATTGCAGTTACAACTTCCTTGTGAGTGGAACAGGAGGGGCAGGCCCTGATCTCTTCTCTCTGGTGCCCAGTGACAGGACCTGAGGTAATGGCCTGAAGTTTTGTCAGGGGAGGTTTAGGTTGGATATTAGGAAAAGGTTCTTCACCCTTAGGGTGTTTGGGAACATCTCCCCAAGGAAGTGGTCACAGCACCAAGCCTGACAGAGCTCAAGGAGCATTTGGACAATGCTCTCAGGCACATGATGTGACTCTTGTGGACAGTCCTGTGCAGGGCCAGAGAACTGGACTCGATGATCCTTGTGAATCCCTTCCAACTCAGCACATTCTGTGATTCTGTGATTTTGTGAAATATTGTATGATTTAGTATGTAATAAAGAGCATCTGCTCACTGCACCATCATATTCATACTAACAGAAGCAAAAGCATCACAATAATGGCAATCCCTGGCATACTAAGTGAAAACAATAAAGTAAGATAGAATTCAAACCATGGTCCTGACCTTTTTTTTTGAGAATATAGAAGAATGTTTTAATCACCCATCACACAGGCCTACATGACTATATATAACATTTTCTAAGACATGATTAACTTTTTAAGTACACAATAAAAGCAGAGAATAAAATGTTTTACAAGGATGCCCTTGTGCACAGGATGTGATTAATACATGATGAGGGAATTGGTTGTCTCTTTGAATACCCAAACTGAGGCTTCCTGCAAACGCTAGTGTTGGCAAGGGAAAAATTAAGATTAATATTACTTGAAGCAGAGCATTTGACTGTAGTAGATAACTAACTCTGCCCTTGTCTGTATTGATAAAAGTCCCCTGGACCTCAAAGGATCCATACAGTCAAGTCCAAAGTGGATGCTGTTATAAATAAGGATCCTAGACTCCTCATGTCGGTCTCCATATATGTGTCCATGACAGCACAAACACCCAAAATGATTAATGGGTTTGGTTTTTGAGTAGAATAATGTATTTTTCAGGAAATTCTGATCTGTGCTTTTTAGTTTGCTGCCTTTGTCACTGTGACAAAGAACTGCATATTCGGGCTGATATACGTTTGATTTTATAATGATCCTCAAGTTACTTGATGTTTCTGTAAAATAAGGTAACTCTTTGGAATTCATTCTACCCAGTTCAATCAGGAACTATTAATGTGATTTTTATGTTGCAATCAATAAAGTAGCATTACTATAATATAGTATTTATATGATAAAACATATATCCAAGTATATATCCAATATATATGCAAAATATATATCCAAAGCCCTATATTTAGGGCTTTGGATATACTGTCTGAAACACAAGTAAATGTACTTTATTAATGTACTGATTAATTCTCATATGAGGCAACAAACTATTAGGGAGATATAATCATGCCTGGCACTCTAGGCCTATGTTATTATGCAAATATTGTCCCAGGCGTAAGCTGACCTAGGAAAAATATGCATCAGGGGACATGGAGAACAGTCACCATGACAGCAATAAGAGTAAGCATAATCAGGTATAGTAAATACCGAAAGTGTCGAACTAAAAGTGGTGCTCCGAAGGCTGAAAGTCTACTAGGGAATAAATAGAAAAAAAACCATCAAAATTTGTTTGGAGTCTATGTAGGAGAAGAATTTTATAGCAGAATCGTAGTAAACTAAAATTATCATCTCTTACCATGTTTCAAAATGCGTGTCTCAAAATGTAAGTGACAGCTCAAACACATTTTAAGCAGGTCTTTGCAGGGCAAGCTGTTATTGCAAGTAAAGCCATGTGGTTTGAAAAGCTTCCTCTTTCATACCTCCAGATTTCTATATTTAAGACATTTGAATACACCTTCAACTTTGCATACTGACTGAGGGTAAAAATCAGGTTATAATAATCTGTGTCTCTCTGCACTATCATGAACACCACGGCTTCTGGAGACTTATATGAATCCAATACTTTTAATAGGAGCAACCATCATATGTTTCACTTCAATGAGAAAATGGACTCAGGAGCATTTCTAACTTGAACTGCTATTACCTGTGCTAGGGTGAGATGCATAATAGACCTTCCAAAGTACTCACATCCCACAGTTCTATGTCAAAGGAACTGCAGTACTTCAGCACTTTATCTCTTACCCCTCTTTCACACTGAGGAATGAGTCTGCCATCTCTTAAACAAATACATATGTAAGCCCTGGGGCAAGATATGGTGTGAGTTTGAGGAATGACCAATTAGGAAACAAAAGACTAAAATGATCCTGCTCCTTGATGAAGATGCTAGCTTTTCTTAATGTAAAAAAGGGGTTTTGGGGTCTTTTCCCATGCAGCAATGAGCTCTGCTCCCAAAAACCTGTCAAGTGAGGCCGAAGTTTTCTGTTCAGTGTTACATTTGATATCCTCTTTGGAGAACTAAAACCAACTGTCTGCTCTTCTCCACGTCCTTCTGTTTTGACAGCATCCTGTATTTTGTCCAGATAGAGTGCAAAACACTTTGCAGTAGGGAAAAGAGATGGCATGAAGATACTGATCTGCAAATAGTCCTTCTGACATGACTGAATAGCCTTGGCTGAAACAGAAAGACAGGAATAGTTTTCACTTAGTATGTAATATTTTTACTTTTCTTCATTCCCTTCCCTTTCTGTTAATTGATTAGATACGCACTTTTATTGACATGAAGAAATAATAACAATGATTTGGTATCCTATCAGCATATCATAGCTTGATATTATCTGATTTTGTGGATTTCTTACACTTTAAATCCAGAATTTACCTATGGATTGTTATCATTACATGAATAAAAAGCAGAATAGATTACATGCATGAGTATGTGCTGCAGTCATCAATTTAGTAAGAAAGTTATCTTTTCCTTCTACATGAATTTATAAAATACTCTTAGTTCTCAACCATTACTCATTTGTTTGTCAACTGTGTTTGACTGGCTTGGGTGAATGCATGAAAATCAAAAACCTACTTTATTCTGACTGAATCACATGTCACATTAAATTAGGAAAGTGAGCTGCTATAGAGGAAACATTAATTAAATCAGGGACAATTGTGTGCTCAAACTTTGAACGCATTTAGGACTGCTCTAGGGTAGAAAAAACAAAATGAGAAAACAATCCCATTCTAAATTATATTCATAAAGCTGTAGCTAGAAGCAGACATAGTCACAGGCAGAAATCTGCCAGCTTGATACCAGTTAGATACTAGCATGCTACTAAATGGATTTTGTGTTGAATTCCCCAAAGTTTTTACAGTTGCTTGATTGCCAGATGTTCAGTGTGTATTTATGGCCATATGAAAGAAACAAAACCCCATATATACATATATAAATTTATGCATATCTGTAGTAGGAATGATCAATGTACTGCATTATCATATAGTGTATCCTTTTTAAAAATAGTATCAGAGAGTAGAGTAACAGAGAGTTCTTTCCCTATTATTTTTGAGCTTTGTTCAATAAAACTTACTTTTAAAGGAAATATCTCTGACAAATCCATAGGTTCCTTTCAAAAGAAACGTTTCAACCCATAAGACAACCTTACAATAAAAGTTCATTCCTCGTTCACTGGTCATTTTAAAATTCATCATTATAGTGGAGAACTTTACATTTTGATACCATGGACTTGACCATTTAATTATGAATATAATTTCAAGTTAACAAGTTTTCTTTGTGAAATTTGACAATGAATTTAGAATAGATTGACTCTTTTGCTTTATGTGAACTGTATGCTATTATTACAGAGATCTACTCCAAAGCTGGATGGTGCAGGGAAAGGGAATCACATTTTTATTTATACTTTTTCCATGTTACTTAATACAATCAGCCACAGCTCTTCTTCTATAAATAAACACGGATATTGGAGATCTGTACATATGTCATGTTTTATGCGTGCCCAATCCAGAATGACACTGGTTCTGTTCCCTACTTGTATCTAGACAGGTTCTGGTTTGTAGCCTGATACTCAGATGTCCATTTCAAACAAAAAATAAAAGGGCGATAGAGGAGAAGCTAAGCTTAGGAGGAGCTTTGTTCAGAAAAAGTAAGGGGAATTTGATAGGACAGATTGTGTGGTTGTATTTCAACCATTAAGGTAAAACAATACTTATTACAAAGAAAACCCAAATAATGAAAACATATGTCTTCTTCTACTTGGAAAAGTAAAAGTATATGTGCCCTTATAAAATCTAAATTGAAAACTGATAAATGCATCAGACGGTGATGAAAATATAAATATTCTTGGATTACTTGTTATTTCATTATATTATTTATCACAATAGATTACATGAAAGTTTCTTCCTAAGCATGAATTTCAAATTCAATAGTCTGTTGTAACAAAACCAAAAAAGGTATTTAGGAAGGTATGGAGAGGAATGTTTAAGGATCTAGATGCTGAAGATGGAGGTGTATATCCAAAAGTTTTATTCAGAAGGTTTCACAGCATTGAAGATGTCTTTGACATGTCACACCTACATCACTTTAACCAAACTCTTTTCCTATCCTGATCAGAACGTTAAATTCTTATGAGGAGCACATTTCAGCCAGTAAAATTGCCAAGACACTGAACCACAGGAAGGGAGAAGGGAGCAGAGTGCTTAAAAGCTTTCTCTGTAAAATACACTGCTGAGGTTTGGTGCAGCTGAAGCGCAGCTGGAATGCATGGATAGTGAAGGGTAGCACAAAAATTCTGATTTTTCCTTCAAAACAAGAACAGACTGCAGATTTGTGGACAGAAACTTCAGCACATCTGTTGTATTTAACAGTGTCCAAATAGCTGCTATGTCACCCAATAACACTGCCCGTATATTTCCATGGCTTACATCATGGTATTAATCAGTGACAGATGTCTGTTTCTACAGCATCACTCCCATGTTTCATACATTTAGCTTCCTAGACAGGAATATGGAGACCTTATCCACATGTAACACCAAGGTAAATTCACTGACTGTTATGCATGTCAGAGTTCACCACCAGCACTCATTCATTTCTAGAAAATTCACATTCAGAGAGGTATGTGGCACAATTAGATATGCTGGCTATTTAAAATCTCATCCGTGATCCTAAAATATTTTTTTTATGAAGAGAAAAGCAACCATAAATATTGCTGCTTCAAATGCAAGCCTGCAGGGTAACCATCTTAGCTCCCTTTGAAATTTGGTTGCTATTTAAAGACAAGTGTCTGGATTTCAAACAAGTTCCTGCTGTCAGCATCATGTAAACAACATAACTCAAGGGGACCAGCGTGTTATGGCCAGTGTAATGAGGAAGGACTATGATTTATAGGACATGAAGAATAAATGACTCTGTGGCTTAACAAGGATACCTGTGGAAAGAGGCATAAAAAAGGGGGAGCAAAAATCCAGCTTGAGTTATTGCAAGTGTGCAGCATTTAAGTTTTCTCTTAATATATGGCCAGAGTTCAATTGCTAAAAAAACACATTATGATGAAGGTGGAGGTCATCAAAGATTTACATTCAAAGCCAGCATCTAATTAAACTGGAGGATTCTGCGAAATTTACAAGTAATTTAATGTCTTTGCTGTTCAATCATGAGTAGTAAATGAATTTAACAATATTTTTTTCCCCCAAAATGTAATTGTTTTATACTTTGACTTTAATTTTTCTTGTTGAATCTCTTCATAGTAAAGGGGTTATATTGAACAGAGGTCATATTTAATCAGAAAAACAAGAAAAACCCCAAACAAATACCAAACCCCAAACCCCATATATCAGTCAAGAATTTCACTCTGGGCATAGAAATCACTTCTCACTATTTTGGGGACACTATACGTCACTTTTCTTGTTTTCTTTTTCCTTTTCTTTTTTTTTTTTTTTTTTTTTTTTTTTTTTTTACAGTAGGGGATTTTAAAAGTAATTGTGAAAATCAGGTTTACATTTTATTTTTTTGTGCAAGGCAAGTCAGAATTGCCAGAAAAGGATTTCAGGTTATTCTTAGTGCATTGAAAAAAGATCAAACTTACGTATCTGGAAATGTAGTTTAGCTATAATAACTTGCACTAAACAGTTAGGTTTTTATTTATACCTCCCCCCTGGCTTTCTTGAAATTTTACTATTAATTCACAAAACCATCTTTTCTCTGGTAAAAAAAAAAAAAAGTGCATTACAATAGTACATTCAGCTGACCCTTTCTGAAAAGACTATGATGCTGAGATGTTGTTTTGTGCAAATTATTTCTGAAGGAATCCCTCATACAAAACAGGTTCTAAGAAGAATAGTAAAACTTTTTGGTGCAGTTAATTTTTCTACATTGTTGTTGATTCATGTATCCTTGCTGATTTGGATTAAGAAAAAATCTCCCATGGTCCTGTATTGCTAAGAATAAATTTCTCGTCCAAAGACCGGTATTTTTTTTCAATTGAAAATGCAGCAGATGAGACATACATTTAAAATGGACATCTGAGAAAAGGATATACTTTATACACAAAACATGAGGAAAAGAACAGATAGTACTAATTCTACATATGGATTTTGTTATGTTGCTTTATTTTCAGCATGATATTTTTTAATACGTTTTTGTACAGACACCATCACACAGGGTTACCAAGAGGTGTTAGGACCTGTCCCTGAAGGGAAGGGTAACCCAGGTTCCTGTTAATAGATCCCTTCAGATTAGAGTGGATTGGAGTGCAATGACACTGAATTATTGGTATTTGTAAATATATGTATGTAGGGTTTATTTTAGAACTATTTGGTTGCAACAGAAAGCAGGTATGCAGCCTTGTTGGTTATTTGTTTTATTTTTCCTATCAGAAAGAAAAATATATAAAAACAAAAATGCATGCTGTAAAATAGAAAACAACTGAAAAATAAAGGGTATTTCCAAGGACAAACTGTTCTTGAACGAAAGTACCAAAACAATGAAAAAAGTTATTTATCCCTCTTCAGGACTCGGGAATGGTCTAATATTTACCAAATGAAAATTGTTTCCTATTTGCAGCCATAAGATCTGCAAATCCAGATTTCTCTCAATCTATATGTTTTTATTTCAATTCTAGAGCATTTGGAGCAGGGATTTTCACTTGGTGAAATATTAGGAGTTTCATCAAAAGGTTGAAATTCATAATTTGTTTTACTGAGTACCAAAATGGTACTTTTTGCTTCTTCATAATAAAAAACTAAGAAACAGCTAGTAAAGGGATATTTTTTTAATAATTAAATATCCTGTTAATTTAAAAATATTCCTGAGTCTATAATCCTTCTGGAAAAAACTCATCTCTACTTTTTTAAATATTTGTTGTTCAAGATAAATGATGTAATCCATGATACGACTAAGCAGAGCTCGGAGCTTGATTAGGGTCTCCATTGTGAAGGAGGCTTTAAACAATAATACTTTGCAGATCTTACAAAACCGTGGAAATATAGAGGCCCTTGCATAAAGCCTCTGGCAGTAGTTGAAAAGTCCAGTGATCCCAACACGCTATGGTATAAAAAGCAGTCTGTGTAATGAGCAGAGTTGCCTCGGTTCAATAGGGAGTGAAATCAGCACCGTGATACTTAGAGTACGTCTCTAATGCCTGAAAATTCTCTATTGCCACATTATTCCCTCCCTAAAAACACTCTTACAGCTGCTTCATTCACTCTGCAGAAAGTCTCTTCTCCAGATGGTGTGGGTGGCCTACTAGAGGATGTTGCCAAATCAGATTCTGTTGCAGGAGGTCCAGGGCTGAGGGAAGCATGAAAGAAAATTCGGTCTCTTCTGAAAATGTGCAACACCCTTATGAAGGACACAGAAAAATATTATTTTTTCAGGGAGAGAGTTACTATTCTAGTCTGTAGCTTAAAAACATCAGAGAAGGGTTACAGCAGTTAATTTTCTCTTTGCTCTTGTTTCTCAAAGTTTGTGTAACTACTTACTCTCATTGGGTTAGATGAACTAGAGCTGATGTAGATGAAAATTATCTTGTTTCTTCAGCATCAATTGGTCTGTGGGGATAAAACCTTTTGGCTTCACTAGAGATATTGAGGCAAATTGTGTGCTGACCTGTATCCTGTGCAATTGCACTGATACTAACAAGACCAAGCAAGGTGCCTGCTTGGGAAGACAGCAATGTGATGCTCGGTTATGCAATACTTGGGGAGGTTTTTCACTTGCCATAGTGCATACAGCTGGGAAGGCTATTCATTAACACTATTTCTTTCAGAATCCCTCTGAACTCAGGATGTCTCTTCTTTTTGGAGTGGTGAAAAAACAAGCGAACTATTATTACAGTTGATGACACTCTCTTTTACTGGCATGAATAGAGATTATTTGGACAGCAGCAGTAAATGATGTGCAGTAAATCCATCAGGCCAAATTGGCAGGGATTATTAACTAAAGAGACAAGAGCATTTTTCATCTGAAAATAAATGCGCACAATGTGGTAGCTATTGTTGTTGTTTGCATGAGGAGAGCCTTTTCATGGTTTTGATCCCTGAACATGAGTGGGGGAGCATTTAATTGCAGGATGCCTTTAACAGAACACACATTTTAAAACAACAAACATTTGTCCTGGTAAAACAAATGACAGATTCTGTAATTATTTCTTCATGTGCCACTGAATGCTCAAATAAGGAACTCCTTTTTTTCTGCTACAAAACATCCATCTAGTGAATATCTGAGCTCCTAGACTTCAGGTCATAATGTTCTTTAGTATAAAATGCAGTCTCCTATAACTTGTATATTTATTGCTGGATTTTACTAATCTTCGATACAGGGGGGACCTTGCTGCAGCACTGGGAGTCTACTTCCAGACATCTCTTATTATGAAATAAAGGTACTAAATTAAATAGAAAAGACTCTGCCAGCAACCAGGTCTATTTTTCATTTAACTGAAAGAGCTGCTGGTTTTCCCTTTTTTCCTAACTTCCTCTGGGTTTGGAACCTGCTTCAAAAAACTTTTGAAGTTCTGCCTATCAGTTGAGAGTATATTAATTACATAATCTTTTGGAATACCAAAGATAAAAATAAATTTTAATCTTTTTTTCCGTACTTAAAATAGACATAGAGGAATAGTTAAATTTCACTGTTAATGAGGTCAAATGTTCATGATGTACCATTACATCAGTGCAGCAACCTCAGCTTGATCTTGTTCCAGCCACACTCTGGTTAGTGATTCTCCTACTAGAAATAAGGAATAATTATCTGTGTATCTTAGCCATATCCCCAAGTATAGGAAATGACACCACAATAGAAACTTTATTGGAAATACATGTATCTTTTGTCCATTGTTAGCTGACCAAATTTCTGTTGTTGGTCAGTCATATAGCTACTCTGGCAAAAGATGTAGACACAGAGCATGTCTGAGGAGCTAACACTAGAGCTGGGAAAAGAATCCCAAGGGAACAGAGCTGCTTCTGATGTACAGAGCTGATCTTTCTGCCAACAGTTTTTCTGCAGGATATAGCACATTGCCTTCAGGGAGTAATTCAAAGAAAAGGTTTGTTTAATCATGTTTACCACCCTTAGGTAAATATATATATATTACTCATCAGTAAATGACCCAACCCTCATTATAACACACTAACCCTAAGATAAATGGTTGCTCAGGAGTCTTGATGTACTACCTCATTCAGTCACTGCTCTATAAAGCCTCTTTTAATTTTCCCCTGTAATTCAACTTGATAGCAATTCATTCTAAGCAATTTTCTTCAATCCATTTTCTGTTCTAGGAAACAAGTTTGTATAATGGTGCTCTTGTTCTTTGTGTCATTCAGACACTTGAAAATGTCAATCTGCTAATGTTCATTTTATTGTCATTAGATTCTTTTTTTCTCTACCGTTTCTAATCACCAGAAATACTTCTTTCATGCAGCTCAGCACCTATTTAAGTGCTACCTCTTTTATTCCTTTGAAACAGAAGGAATGAGTGATTAGAAACACGTGTTAATTATCCTTGTACAGATGAGAGGGGAAAACCAAACATAGGCTTTAGAATAGCGGATGGAATTATATTAAGAACTTTTATCACTCATCCTTCCATTTTAAACTGCTGTCTAATACTACACTAAATAAAAATTAGGTCAGTCAAGCTAAAGTTTTAGGTTCCTTTCTTAAAATGATACTTTCTTCTGAATTTTTATACTGTATTAAAAAAAAAAACCACTATGTTAAGGACGTTAAACTTTTTATGAAGTTCAAAAAGCATCAAGTCATCCTGTGGTGTTGGCCATCTCCTAGTAGAAACTCACACAATACACACAGACATAGGTATACAACAAAAATAAAATATCCACTTACTTCTGAAACAAAGATTCCAATAATGATTGGCTTCCTGTAGTCTCAACAAAGAATAGAAAGGACAGAAAATTATTTCAAATGCAAAACTATGGAAAAGTCCTTTCCCAAGATTAAAAAGTTTCTTAGTTCCAAAGTCATCACCTGGAAAAATAATATGCAAAAAAACTGCTCAGTAAAATTCCCTTTCTCGTTACCTTCCTCAGTAAAAACCCCAATAATTAAACCCATATCAAATAATATACTATGTAAGCCCCCACTGGTCATGAGCAGAAAATTTCGAAAAGCTTACTTTATTTAAGATATCTGAGGCTGAAAAATGAGAACTATCAGTAAGATCAGAATATTGTGATTTTCATTTCTCTTGGGCATGCACTAGAGGAGCATTGACATGTGGCCAGCCTCCTAAGCTGCATGTAAGACTTATTTTTTTCCCCATTCAAGTCTAAGCACAACTGAATGGAAAATGTAATTAATGTGTCTTCAGATACAAGAGAAGCAGTTAAGCCCACCACTGTGCCTGACTCATTACTCCAGAACTATAATTTCCAGCTAGAAAACGGAAAGCACAACACTGAAACAAAAACGTACAAGGCAGGATCCTTGTTTCATATACTGAGTTCTCCCTGCAACAGAACTAAGGCACAGTAATACTCAGGTAAACTTACATGAATGAGCCTGATATCAGTACATTTGCAAGGTCTTCCCGGGCTTTTTAAAAAAAAATTATTTTGTCTTCCTTTTAGACAATGTCAGTAAGTTTTATATCTCCACAGCTACAGGTCACGAGGCTGCTGCTCGCAACACCAACTGAGGCCTGAAGGTCTCTGGCACAAGGGATGCTCATGGTCCCTGGATCTGGACACCAGCTGACTGTCTGTGGTGCTACCATGCATCACCACAGGAAAGCTCAAAGATGCATTGCTCTTAGTACAGCAAGATACAGCATCTGCATATCTGCACCCAGCAACCATTTTCAGCCCCAGCTGACATACCAGAAATGCTGTTGCTGACAAGTGTTTCCGTCCTTTCCCTCCTTGTCCTCAGTTTCAAATGTTGATTATGTGGTTCCTTCAAGGTCACATTTATTCTGTGTTTCTAACTTTTTATACAGACTCTGAATATTTCAGTTTAGTAATCCCACTTTCTTAACATAATCCCATTTTACTCAAAATCAGGCTTTGAGATATCTTGTAACTGATCTTTGTTTTCATTTAAGATCAGGCTGTTCATGAGCAAAAAAGACATCCCACTTATTACATCCTGTAGAGGAAAATTAACAGATGCAATGAGTTTCTGTTTAAAGATAAACAATTTAATTAATTAATTAAACACACCTAAGAAGCTGATATACATCAGGCTGCTTGTCAACAGTGACCACTGTCAAAGACACATTACCTAACTAGATGGTCCTTTATGTGATGTAATGCAGCAAATCCTCTCTTTAAATACAGCGCTTTATAACAGTTTAACTCTTCCATCTTTTTCCTTTATCTTTTCTTTTCACTTTTCTAAGAGTAGTTATATCAAGCCTTTTGTATATCGGTTCCTGGTTTTTTCACATCCTTTCATGTATAAAGGCATAGCAAAACATTTCAATATTTTTTTCTTTATTCTGAGGTCACACCCTTCATTTTCTGATTTCCCTTCCTGGAAATTAAAATCCTAGAATTACAGTGTTTTATGTAAACGTTAATATAAAAAGAGGAATGTATTTGCAAAAGAAAATATGAGAACATATGCAGTATAAAAGATGAAAGGCATAACATGTCGATTTTTTATTTTCAAATGGGGGGCCATCCTACATATAGGAACCATTGCAATGAAAAAATATATTGGTACAAATATTTATAGAAAGAAAACCCCATTGTAACTATTTAGCATGAAAATATCTAGAAAACCTATTGTTCATAGTGAATTATGTCCATTTATGTTACCAGATGCTGTTACTTCTGGAATGTAACAGCCCAGTAGGTTACCTGAATGAGTGTCCCATTTAGTTTGATCTAATTGCTACCTCCCATACTAGGACATTCCTTTAAGCTCTTCGGAAGAATGTCACAATATTAACCTGCACTAATCAAGTTTCCAAAATTAGAACTACTTTACAAGCAAGGTTAAAAGAAATAAACCATCACACAGAACATCTTTGTCACAGTATTTTTCAGTCCATGTGTAAGGAATTTACCAGCTACAACTTCTTTCCAAGTTCACACAAACTCATCAGAAAAAACACCACATCCATATCAATCCTCAGAATAATATGTTTCAGAATTTCTTCAGAAATATTTCAGAAAAACACATCAAATGTTTGATGAGTTCCTATGTGTTCATCATCTGTTAAGGTTTTGGGAACTCAAAATACTTGGGAGGACTTTGTAGTGTTGAAAATAACACAACACGAGAAAAATGCACCTGGTATTTCAAGTAAGCACTGACAAAATTAACAGGATAAAAGTTAAAGTTGGAATTTCAATAGCTTGCAATAGGATGAATTGAAGATGGTTTAATAAAACAACATCCAAAAAGTTTCAAGATGCTAAAAGGGTGAGATCAGGAAAAGCCGAACACAAACTAAATTTCTCAATAAATAATGACTTCAGCCTGAAGAGGTTCTCTTTAGTTTATTGCAATACTTTAAAAAGTGATTATTGTGGGGTTTTTTTGGCTCTTTTTTTTCCTTTGTAAAAGAAAATCAATATGGTTCATATCTTCTCCATAAGGAGAATTCTATCTCAATCACCTTTTAGTATAATTTTACATTTCAAAATAAGATAATGAGAAAAAACACTATTAATTTTTTATGGGGTTGAAAAGCCTGAGTAATTTACAAAGCAGTTTATTGATTTTCCTGTACAGTTTCATTTAGTGTCATTACTTTCAGATTATCTCATTTTCACTGAAGAGTTTTTTTTAAAAATTATTATTCCCTAGTACATTTTCTATTGGTCAGAATATCTACTTTCCCTTTCTGTAGACTGATAGGAATCCATGAGCTGACATTTCTAAAAGAACCTTTAGGTTTTTAAACAACTTTATTGCACTTTTATGTTTTCTTCTGTCCAAGGTTTCTAAGTAAAACAGCTTACTTCCTATGCACTTCTTAAATGACCCAATTGAAATTTAATAGAGTATGTTAATGTGCAGATTTTTAAAGTGAGACAGGTCAGTGAGTGGTCTCAGAAAGAGCATATTAGTTTAAAAAGGGAGAAACTTATTCCTTGAGTAGCTAGGTCTTTCACAAGGGAAAAAAAATTCTCGCAGTCTTTGAAGAGATGTTTTTTTCCTAAAATGTCTGATCTTAGTCATCTTTAAGGACTTTCAAGAGTCACTCCTGAATAAAACAATACTGGAAACAATTTGAGATCATTTTTAATAGGTAACCCAATTGCATTATGTATCTGAGGAAGATTTAATAGATAAGAGAATGAAAATTGATATAAACCTTAATGATGCAGAGAAAGTGCTATGTCAGCTGGAAATCAACCCATTGCATGCTAGGAATAACCAATTGATGCTGTATATTTATTTATTCAGTAAATTATATATTCATCCTGGTATGAATTCAAATTTACTACCTGAACCAGGAACACTTAATTAAAATTTTATGGTAGCAGATTTCTGTGTTATATGCATTTTCTGCGTTGGAAGCTCTGAGGTGCTTTGGTAGGATGAGGAATGCAGTGGAATAACTTATGCCATGGATCAAAACAACACACTCCTGCAGTTTGTCTTGAAGGACAAACCCATTTTAATCCTTCGCCGCGAGCTACACCACTGGGAATCACAGGCAAAAACCTCTGAATGATTACTTTTATTTGGCAGATCTTTTATTTGTATACTCCAAAGACCCTAGGTGCAGACCAAGATCCAGCTGCAGGAGCAGCTGTTCATCAAAACCAGAAATATACCGTTATTCCTCTTAGTCAACTTGCCATGTAGGTAGAAGATGAGACATAATACATAGAATGCATTTGGGGCGATGGCAAGAGGCAGTGAACTCGACATGTCAGTTGAATAACTGATGTGTTGTTTTTCACTTTACAGAAGGGAACAGAACAATGAGTCACAGTAATCTGATGAATGGTAATCAGGTGCTTTTTTCCCCTCGCATGGGAGGTAGAGCCTCGGAGGGGCGTGAAAATATCATAGAAACTTAAAAAGTGAACAACTTAAAATGTTCTAGTTCTTCAGTTAAAGGCAATAGATACTTTACTAGAGGAGAACAGATCATTCAGGGGTCTTGAATGAAAATAAAGTTTCTGACATTCAAAGTGATCAGGTTTTTTTCTGTAAATTCTGAATAAGTATGAGCAGCACAAAACTTTATTTATGGAAGACGAAGGAAAGATGGTTACTAAAAATCAAAATGGCCTGGATAGTTTTAGCTGGAAATGTGGATATTTCTCTAAGGAGACTACTAAAGAATTTATATGTGATTTACATGTGAGGACCTACATTGTATAGAAAAGTGCCAAATTGTCTGCCATCTTTACTCAAAAATAATGAGTGAGAAAGGTGGTACATAAGGAGAGATTTGGTTGAAAAAATTCAGACCTCTGGGAAGAATTTGAGTTGATGGTGCAGTTACAAGATGGGGGTGGCAGATGTGTGATTCATGCTCCTAGAGGCAATAGCTGACATGGGCAATAGATGAGAAATAATTTTTACAAAGACAAAAAGATCCAGGACAGAATCGTATGAGAGCCCACAAAACAGCTAGAGGGGCCACTGCTGTAATACAGTCTGAAGGAATGGTTGCATATAGACCCAGGAGGAAAAGCTGCAGAAGGCCAGGGGAATGAGGATAAAGTAATTGCAGGCCAAAGAGGATGCAGAGTTCTTACATGTGCCAGGCATTTTGAACAGTTCAACAATAAGCTGTATTATAAACATGAATACAGCTAAAATGGAAATGTTCATCTGGGAATGTGGTGAACCTGAAGCCTGCATTGACAGATGTGAACCGGGAGAAATCAGCATGGGAATTTCAACAGAGATGTTTTGCACCCTGACCTACAAAACCCTGAAATCAAGAGCTACAAATGGAGGAGGCAAGAGAAAAGAAGCAAAAAGATGAAGAGAAGTAAACACAAGGAAATTCACCAAGAAAGGCAGAGAGCTCCTGAGGTACTGGTGATGGGTGCCTGGTGCAGGGAGGACCCTGGAGATGATGCAGAAACAGAACAAGCAACAGCTGGGAGCAGAGGACTGAATTGGTACCAACTCTCTTTCCCCAGCCCAACTATACCAACCTCAGCAAGGATCCTGTCTTAATCTTGCATGTGCACAGTATTAAATGAAGCTTTCCAAGTGGAAGAAAAAACCCACAAAAAAAAAAAAAAAACCCCAAAAGAGAAAGGCAACAGGGAAGTAAACTAACAGGGCTAAATAGGGATAAACAAGCCTGGTTTTTTGCCAGTTTTCAAATTAATGAGATTAGAATAAGAAGCAGCAATTACAAGCCAAATGGCCTAATATCATCTATAATATCATTCTTATAGGCAGAGAGTTTAACAACAAATGACTGCAGTTAGATTGAGATACTAGAAATTCTAACATATCTATCATTTTCCTCTCTGTGTGCAGAAAGGTATTTTTCTTTCTTTTATTTCTTTTGTTCAGGGCATTCTCTAAACTTCCTGCCATTATTACAGTTTGCTCCTTCAGACACAGATACCTAGAGGCATTGGATCCATGGCCAGATCCCTGGATTCAATGCATCCATTATAGAATTCCATTCCCACTGTTACTGCTGGAGGGAGAATGACCATGATGGAGGGAAATGCTGCTAAACAAAGCAGTCATCACCTTTTCAGCCTGTGCTCAGATTTACTGTGTTCAGGGACTCAGACTTACATTGCTGACTCTCTCAGCTGTGCAGGCCTCTGGCAGCCTTGGGTCTGTTTAAATTTATTTTCACATTTGCTTTATCAGACACGGTGCTTTATCATGCTTATTTCAGTTCTATGCTTTTGCTTAATATCATGGCTGTTTATTAGTAAATCCTGAGAAAAATTTATTTTAAATCTCTACATATGTACACATACACAGGGAAATACTCCAAGGAATTTGTCTTGCTGAATTAAATAAATATTTGTGTTTGTGTTTCTCTCTTAAAAGTTTGCTAACAGACTCTTGAAAAGCTACATACAATTTTATCCTTTTTTTTATATTGACAAAAGCTTAGCCAAGTTTTAGAGCTGCTTTTCAGCTTCTCCTAAGGACTTTGATATGGATGGGTGGAAGTGACACTTATGAATTTATCCTGTCCCCCAAAAAACTATTTCCTCTTATTTTGTGTGTGTGTTTCCTCCACTTGTCAGGCACTAAATACTTTATTTTGATTTAGTTTAAGTAAGGGTGTTTTCATCTGAGATCTTATTTCCTGGAAAATCAGACTTTGCAGTTCATTCCTGAAGAGACCTGAAATACTGTTTTTAGTTCCCATTACAGAGTTACATGAATTTAAAAGAAGAGGGGCCACATCATAAGTACCATAGGAATCCTGTTAAATGAGCTGAATCCCCTTGTGAAGTACCAAATTCCCTCTGCCAAGTGTCATAGCTACTTGTCGTGGGTTGGAGCTGAAGTTGATTGACAGTTCCTCAATCCAGTGGCGCTTTTCCATTTTGCATATTTAAACCTGCTGGAGGCGCGGGAGCTCTCTCTTGCATTCCATCTCCCTGCAGAGGGAGGGGAGGGAAATGGCTCCGGGCCAGCCTTCGGGAGCCAGGCTGAGCCTCCCCTCCCCACCTCGGCTCCAGGGTACGATCCCTGAAATGCCGTGGGAGACCTCTGTCAGAATTCCCCGGGCAGCTGAAGGACACCTGTGGGCTGCGCCGCCGAGACCACTGGAGCAGTTTTTGAGACCCGGGAGAGGCTTTCCCTTCCCCCACTCCACGGGGCCCCACCCAGGCCCGGCAGGAGTCGAGATTCCAGCTTTCTCAGACTGAGGAAAACATCAAATAGCTGGCAGCATCAAAGGAAAAAGGTTTTTTCTCCAACATGCAACCCGACAAAAGTAAGCTGTTCAACACGGTATTGAGGTCGGAAGGAGAAGGGCGGGGTGGTTGGTGCCGAATGGAGCGAAAGATGGTGGAGGAAAGAAGAGGGTGGAGTTGTGCACAGCACAGATCTTAAATTGACCCTTTACATGACTGTGGTGAAATTATAATATCATAAACTGTTCTTTTTTCTTTAATCCATTTAAAGGATATGGGGGGATTTAGGAATTCTGTGAGCAGCCTGTGGAAAAAGAAAAGTGACTCACACCAGGTCACTGGAGCTGTGTGATTTGAAACAGTCACCCCAGGACAAGAGACTTTCTTTAGAGATTTTTGTGAAGAGGAGAGTTGTGAATTTCAGGCTGGAATTTGCTTATCCTTAAAACGAGAACACCCCATGTTTGGCCCATGACTGCAGTATGAAAAGACTGTAAGATTTGCATGGGAGAGATTAGTATGTTTTCATTGCAATAGACTGTTTCCAGGCGGGCAGGACTTTTGCAAGTAGCAGTTTAGAAACCACAGTAGAGCAAAGAGGAGACCTCTTTCTTTCTCCTGAGTTTGGAAAGACCTTGTTAAGTACCCTAATACTGAACAAAATTCCATCATTGATATCCTTTGTGCAAGCTGGGCACAGGAGGAAATGCTGGAAAATGAGGGGAATGTTTATTTCTTATTTTCTTAGTGTTTCTTTCTTCTCTTTTAATTCTGGTAATAATAAACTATCTTTATACTGTTTAAAGCTTTTGAGCCTGCTTTGTATGTTTCTCCTAATTCATATCTCACAAAAACAAGTAAGTGCACTAAACCACAACACTGGTTGGTGTTTCTGCCTGGTTATTAAATCTAACCCGTTACACTACTTCATCTCACCTGTATCAGAGCATGGTACGAGTGAAATAAAATTATTAAGCTCACATTGCATAACATCCATCAAATATATCTTTGTAGTGTCCATGTCATACTCAGGTCTGCAGTCAGACTGATTATGAAAATTTAAGGCTCTATCTACTTCTGCTTAATAGCCATTCTAAAAATAGGGGGAAAGTGAGGTAACCCTCAAAATCAATACACCACTTAAGCTGCCTTGATGTGGAAATACCAAATGCCCAAACACTGGAATGAAGTTTATAATGTGTTGGAAATTTGCATCCTGGCACAATGAATAATGGCAGGCAGATATTTAAAAACCAAAATGACAAACCCTTCTCTGGTAATTTGCCCTGTACCTAAACAACACCAATCACCTCATGCCGTTCTACAGGAAATCAAATACTCTGGGACTTGTTCTGTGGCTATCCTGGAATTCCTTTATGGGCTAAGACTTCTGATACCAGTTATATATTGGTAGTGTTTGTTTATAGGGCATTTTATGAAATCATAAAACAGACTGTGGGTACTCTGGCAGGGTTGCCAAATTTCACTGTGACAGCTAATGTGCTGCAGTGTGATCCATAATTCACTTCTGGTACAGGCTTAAAATGAGAAGGAAAAAAGTCTGTGTAGCTTAGTAGAAAGTTTCCTAAGATTAGAGTTTTATGAGACTAGAAATTTAAATTGCACATATTCTAACTGCTATTTAAGTTTCTAAGCCATTCATCACCAAGTGACAAAAGCCATCATTTAAAAATAGTTATTTAGAGTAAATCTCTTATTTTTCATTATGTTTCGTGCAATTCTTTAATCTTTCCTCCGAAAATCTTCTCCCCCAGGCAGAAGTAGTATGTTTTGGAAATGAGAAATGCTATACTTTTAAGAAACAAGAGCTGTGATTTTATTGTCAAAATAAATGCCTGCTAGTGGGGCAGTACTGTGTTAGAGTGGGACTGACTTCAAGGGTGGCATTAATCTGGTGCTCAATGACATAAAAAGACATAAGCCAGAAATACAAGGACGGTTAATTGATTTTCTGTGCTTTTTAAAGGCACCTCTCAAAGAAAATGGCCAGCCACTTGCAGGAATAGATTTCCTTTATAGTTACCCCGACCCTTTTGCAGTAAATCCATAAGGAGAGAGCTACAACAAATTAATTTTCAGGTTCTTCAAAAAGTGGCAGCCGCATGTACAAAATGCAGCGGATATTGTTTTTACAAATTCTACAAATGAGGTCTTCAATCACCTTTAACTCTGTTCACCATGAGAGGAGGGTCAGATACAGAGCAACAGCACCTGTCTGTAACACAGTGAGGCTCCATTCCACACTAAGGTTCAATTATGGCTTGGGAACCACACCAAAAATTTGAAAGATAAGATAATACACGCACTCTCAAGGATGACAACTAAGAAGAGGAATTTAATAGAATCAGTTGGTATCATGCTGCACGGTGCTGAGGTAACAGCAGTTTCACTGAATTCTCCTTTGAAACAGAGTGCACATGTTTGTAGTTGATGCTGGAAGGGAACTTCTAAGATTTATTTGAGAGACAGCAGGAACCTGGGTTTGCAGTTAAGACATAGGATATAATATGGTCTTCCTGCACCACCATCACCTTGACTTCATTTTATTAATAAAAAGCCTGAATCCCAGCCTCCATCAGGACTAAAGAGATGAGTCAGAGAACCCTGGGTGCTCCCACATGGTTACAAATTTCAGCCAATCACAGAGGTAAAAACACCCTAGAAAATCCCAAGATTTCCAAATCTAACTAGATTACAGATCCATGAATACAGAAATTGAACCACAGAATTACAGAATCATATTTGGATTGGAAGGGAACTTAAAGCTCATCTAGTTCCAACTACCTCATCATGGACAGATTCCTTCTACCAGACCAGGTTGCTCAAAGCCCCATCCAGGGTACCCTTAAACATTTCTAAGGATGAGGCATCCATAACTTCTCTGGGTAACCTGGTCCTGTGCCTCACCACCCTCACAGTAAAGAATTTCTACCCAATATCTAACTTAAACCCATGTTCTTTCAGTTTAAAGCTATTCCTCATATCCTATCACTATCTGTCCAGGTAAAAAAGTCCCTCTCCACCTCTTGTAATCCCCCAGCCACTGCAAGGGCTCCCGAGAGCCTTTTCTTCTCTATGTTGAACAGCCCCAACTTTCTCATCCTGTCCTCACTGGAGATGTGCTCAAGCCGTCTGATCATCTTCACGGCCCTACCCTGGACTCACTCCAACAGCACAGTGGCATGTGAAAAGGCAGGAGCTGTTATTTGGCATAGAGTGGCCCAGGGTAAGGCTTTGACTGGTGCATACATTCTTTTCATTCACCTCCAGGTGGCAATCTAATGAGAATACCACTGTGAGGCCTTCCAGGCAGTCAAACCACAGCCCCTCTTTCTAACATCTCTGAGTGTGTTCCTCATCTGCAAAGCCATCAGGGGCCTTGCTGCAGCTAGAGGCAGAGGTTTCTGCACAGCAGTGAAACCAAAAGGCATCACTAAGGACTGGACATGCTGTTTTCCGTCACAGGAAATATATGCATTTCTTACTGTGCTCCTCCTCTGTGAAAGCCACATAGTAGAGATAAAAGGGATATGGTAGTTAAAAAGAATGGCTTTCCGTGAATGCCAGGATGAGGATGTCACTGGATTTTTATTGTTCATCTAAATAAATGAGCAATCTGTGATTCCCTTTTTAATGGTTAAAAAGTCACACCATGTTGAGGACACCTGTAGTTACCACCAGCCAGTTACGGATACAGCACGTCAGAAAGTCTAGGCCCAGGACATGTGCATAGCAATTCAAATTTCAGAGTTAACACCAGTGATTTATGGGCTAATTCATACGTGAGGTGGTAGACAAAGAAAACTCAGTTGTCCTTAGATACTTCACAGGAAAGATGTGCTGAGCTGGTGCTGTTGAAGGCTTTCACAACTGGTGGGGCAAGGTAGAAGCATAATTTTCCTACATTGTTACTTTCAAGTGGTATAAATCAGAGGAAACTCACATCAAGAAGAGGAACAGATATGGTTATGTGCATGGTGTATGGAAGATCCAGACCGTGTCCAGCATTGATGACGGTGTGAAATTACCTGCCAGACTGAGTAATCAATAACCTGCAAATCAGTAAGCCATTTAAAAATTTCATTGTACTGCAGAGAAAACAAGCTAGATATAAAAGCTCCAATTGTTTGGCTCCAATTTGAAAATAAATAGGAAGAAAAATTAAAACTGAGAAAGCTACTTAAATTCAGTTTATATAAAACATGCATAACCAATGAAAATTTAAGTGAGATCTTAAACAGCATCAGCTGTTTTCTTCTCCCTTCATTACAGAAGAAGGAACTGACTCAGAACTAAAATATATTTAATATAGCCATATACTTCCTAAGGATAAGAAGTGCAATGCCCTAAAGAGGCCCATGTGAAGACTCCAAAAATCTTTTGGAAAAACAGGTGTAATTCTTATCAAAATGTTATTAGGGTTTGTTACTAAAAGAAAAAATACAAACAATTCAGTGTCTTATAAAATGATCTTAAAATCAAATAAATAACTAACCATGCCCGTATTTTCTTGCTGTGTCTTTGCACGTATTTCATTTTTAAATGCTAGGCTCTGTGTGTAGTGGGGGTTTTGAGGACCCAAGAAGATAGCACTCAGATTTCTAAAAATAGAAATTCAGGATTTTGAGTAACCTTTCTTTCATTAAAATATATTAAGCTCCCTTATATTTTCTTTATTTTTATTCCTTATCTTCAGGCATGAGCTCTTGCAAAGAAAATATTTGATCAGGATAACAATAACTTAATTTTAGACTTCACAGCTTAAAAAAAAAAAAAAAAAGGAGGAACTCAATATATTCATCTAATTCATATCACATAATACCCTCCCTTGAAGAACTGCTTTTATGTAGATTTCTGCCAACTTCACCATTGAAAACCTACTTTTGAATTCCCGTCAGGTGCTTTCTGCTTGAAGGGCTCCAGTGTGTGGGTGGCTGTTTTTTCTTGTATGTGCCGTGATGAGTCTCCTCCTCAGAGAGCTGGGAGAGGAGGGAGGAGGGAGTGTTTTTCCTCTTTTCGTTTCACACCACATTTGTAAAATGAGAAACAAAACGTCCTACCTCCTGAAGAAAACTGTCCTGGAAAATTTTAATGTTTCAGGAAAAAACCTATCAGTCTAGTTTATGTGCTGGCATTTAATATCATAATACTAATCTGCTATTAATGTCTTGGTAATGTAGATTATTGCATAAAAATCTGTAATCTGGATCTGTTTATGTTTCCTCCTTCTAGATGAGATGAAAGAAGGTAATTTCATCTTATCTACCTGGAAATCACAAGGTAATATTCCCTGACTTTGGGTCTAAATTGGATGGAAAAGGTTTCAAAAAACCTATTGACAAACAGCAAGTTTATGAAACCAGATCACACTTAATTTTCTAAGTAATACATGTTGTTGTCTTTTTATTGTCTTTATTTTATCTTCCCAACAGGTTAAGTGTCCTGGTAGCATGCTATGTAAATTCCACTTGGCAGAAGTTTCTGTAAAAACGTACCCTTTAAGGGGAGAAATCTTTCTCTATAAATTAGTGTGCAATGGAAAATATGTAATTGGAAATTTTTTTAATATTTCCCTTGCAAGCCAAGGGACAGCCCAGCCCCAGTTCAAGTTCATGAGGAGTTTGCACACTGAGGCTCTGCGTGGGGAGTCACATCAGGGCATCCCAGCAGCAAAAAGGATGCAGTTTCAGGAGCAGCCCTGTGCTCCCTTTGTGCATAAAAAGGTTACGAAGTGCCTCAATTTGTGACTGCTCCTCACCAGGTCATTGTGCTTTATTTGATCAGTCATTAGCCAGAGAGCCCAACACTTCTAATTTGCTTCATGCATAACATTTCCTGCAAGAATTAAGCTTGTTGCGTGATGGGGGATATAAACTATACTACCATCCCCTTAATGACATTTTCTTATGGCTTTTTCAATAGTAGAGAAAGCTATGTGATATGTACTCATATCACAGTAAATGCATAACATTACTATTCCCTGCACAGTTACATCTTAAGTTTCAAACTAACCAGTTAATGGTGTAGAAGGAAAACGAGTCTTAAAAAAGTCAAAAAGGTGAAAATCATATATTTTGTCAGTTCTTCTGGTTCAGAAACTGAAGCCATGTTAATCATCCTGTGTTAACTGTGCTCCTACCCTTACCTCTGCTGATTCTGAACCGTGGGTACTTGCTCATCAAAAGAGATGCTGTTGAGAATTGCCCGGGTGTGAAGAGCTGTCAGCACAGCAGAGGGTAAACACACAATTCCCTTCTGCTCGTAATGACTCAGAGGTGGATTTTGGGTCATAACTTTAAAAAAATGGAGTCTTGAGTGTTACCACCGGTAATTGACTGCTGCTGTCAAAAGAAAGTAGTCTATGTGGGTCAGCATAAGTAAGTCTTCCCACTGCATTTCACCCCATTCCCCTTTTTGTCTGACTGGCTCTTTGTCTGGCAACCTCCCAGCTAGAGGTCTGGGCACCGCCTGCAGCTCATTCTTCATCCCTCTCTCCCAAAGCCTGAGCTCCCTCCTGGTTTTACCAAGCATCATGTACTCTCAGCCAGGGTTTATTTATATTATACTGTGCAATTTGCTATTTTTTTGTGGCATGCTTTTGAATGCCTAGCCTGTTCATGAAAATAAGGAGAAACAGTCCTTCCTCGTTGTCTCTGTTCCCTAATCAGCACTGAAAAGATGCTGAAAATCTCGTGGGTTAGCTACAAGAAGCTGGGCCAGCAATGTGTGCACTTTCTTATAGTTGGCTCGAGAGTTGGAGACATTCTCCTCCTAATTAAGAAACATAAACTCTGTTACCTTAATTACAGCAAGATGTAAACTATAAAGACGTAAGCAGCTACATACTGATATAGTTGTGTACACCTGAGGGAATGCATTCTCTATCATTAGATAGAGAAGGAAAAAATTCACACCCTCTGACAAAATATGCTGGTGCACAATCCTTCTGTAAATGAAGCCTCAGGCTCTTTTTTCCCAAACAGCTGCCTCTGGCTCTCTCTGCTTGGTGCAAACTGCAGCCAGTCAGTAAAAGGGTTTGGCTTCCCTAGATATCACCCGCAATGCATGAGAGTGCTGGTGGATGCCCAGTGACCTGAGGATGGTGATTCCTAGGTTAAGACAAGAGAAAAACATGGAGACTTTTGAGCTTTGCTGCTCCCCAGTGCTGGGGAGGAGGGCTGATAAGCTAGGGAGCAATGAGACAGATATTAGCAATCCCGTCTTGAAGTGAGTCTAAGGGACCCACTAGAGCAGATAAAATTTTTGGTGCTTCATCCTGCTGTATGGAGGCTGCAGTTAGAGAAGTTGCAAGGGCTCAGCTTCAGCCAAGCAGTGCTGTGCTCCTCCAGTGGGAGCACTCATCCTACACACCACCTTTCACTGCAGGGCTGAAGCTGCCTGCCATGGACCCAACCAGACTCAGGTGGCATCTGTACCTGGCCCCAGCTCAAAGCCCAGCAGGGAAACACCCCACCCCATGCAGAGGATAGCTGCAAGGACAATTTTCTCTGGAGTTTATGCCATCGAGGTATGCTTGGGAAAATCAAGTGCTTCCTTGCGCAGATGCTGAGGGGGCCAGAGCACCTGCCTGGGGTGCTGGCTACACTGACATCTTGGTGTTCTCCTGTGCTACAATTTAACATAAAAGCAAGTGGCAGCCTGCTGGTTTTGTGTTTCTCCAGGCAAGAGAGCTGCATGGGACAGACCAGCTCACCACCAAGGGAACTTCATTCCCTCATTGACATGGCTTGGCTGCCTGGGACAGCTCAAGGGATGCACAAGGGACAGTATCTTGGCAGGGTCAGTTCCCACACAACTGCTGCACTCCACATAGGCAAGCAGATATCAAACAAGGACAAGAATAGCTCCCTTCCTTTCTAGCAGCCGAGGGAGGACTTGATAAAATCCAGATATGTTCAGCACATCAGAGGATTGCACCCATAGGATGCTGAAGGTCCCAAACCTGATTTTAGCTGACATCTGCTTGTGGCACTGACACTCTGGGAAGGATATTTCATTTGCTCTTCCTGGCTAGAAAGGTGTCCAACAGTCCCCTACCAGGAATTTTAACACCTGGTTTTGAACATACACTCACAATGAATCTCCAAAGAGATATTTATTTGAATATGTGGTTTCCTAGCTCAATGCTATTTCTGGAAATATGCTAGCATATTTAATATTTATTTCAGTAAAAAATATCTTCTCTATTTCAAGGAAATTCATAGATACTGTATACAGCTGTAGTTCTTACTTTAAAGAAATATTTCACCTGATGCTTCAAGTATTAAGAATTATGCTAATAGATAGCCATGAAAATGAAACTTGTTATGGGGACTGGGCAGATCAGCTTAAGTGTGCCAACACTTAAGGAATTCATTTTCTCCTCTGAGAGCTGTAGGCCTGACCACCATCCAACATGGGAGACTCACTGGTGGATGTTAGATATGATTAGACACAGCAGGTTCTATATTACTGTGTGAGTATGACAGCTGTGGCACCAGCCAGAGATTAATAGCTCCTCAGCTTGATCCTGCCTTGGAAAGCAGAATTAAAATAGAAACCTACCGTAAGTCTTGCTAGAGGAGTTACCCTGGTGAGTCGAGTTATTGGCTTCATCTACACATTTTCTTCATTTCTCTGACCTTCCCAACTTATGGCAGGGTAGAGCCAGGCCTGGATTTTCACTATCAGTTGCTTATCTATAGCTCTTCTCCTGTGTGAAGGGGCACGAGGAGCAGGATAATCAACAGTCTCTATATTTTACAAAGCTCAGGTCAAAAAAATTCCCTCATCCTTGGGATATTCCCAGCCTGACAAAGAAGCAGACATAGCATAGTCCAATCATCAGGTCTTCTTTCTTGCCTTGAATGCAAGTGGGATTTGCATAAACCCCATTTATTTTATGTATTTGTATCTATATCTATATCTATATCTATATATCTATCTACCTACATAGATAGAGGCATATATATATATTTATATTTATAGTTTTGTGTTTGTCTGTCTATCTATCTACCTATCTATGGATCCATCCATGTTTCTCCTCCTGAATTCCTCTTCCACTGCAGTATAACAAGCAGAGAGCAAGGGATCTGCTAAATAGCTGTTCCTGGTCTGAAATGATTGTTCAAATACCGTGTTTCAAATTAAAAATAAAATATGATTTTATTTCCCCATGGAAGAGACAGAATATCTAACCTGATATGAAACATATTTCAAAGTACAAATTGCATGTAGACCACCTGGACTGCTAATACAAGAATTCCTGTCGAAAGTCTAATTTATATAGTTGTTACATCAGTCCTGAGTTATTTCATTGCCACGATGAACCTTAACTAAACCATTGCTCTGGATATCTGCCATTTTCTGATTGGTTCCCCTTTTCTACAGTAACAGACCTTTGGAGTAAAGTTTATCAAGCAGCCATTTAGATTAAAAACAAGTTAGGACTAAATGTTTGTGTATGCCCCGAACTTACACTTGTATATATTTGCAGATGCCATAAATAAGTCTGCCTCTTAGTATGTACAAATGCAAATGTATAAAACGTGTTTATGCACATCTTGAGATGAAAAATTTAAAAAATACTGTAACAAGAGTGAAACAGGAAAATAAGTTGTTACCCAGGAATCACAAGATTTAGTGCTCTCTCAGAGTGAATGTGTTGGTTGTGCAATATTTAAGGCTAACAGAGGAGTTACAACTCTGCAGCATATTTAGTACTACAATTAATGTAATTTATGGCTATAAATCAGTACTTTCTAAATGCTGCCTTATTTCCAAAAGGTGTCACACATCCTTTCCCTGAATCATCTCAGAACACATTCAAAAAGCTGATATATTCTAATTAGCTAGAAGCCACTGGAAGATATTTCAATTTTGGCAGAGTGTCTCAAGCCAAAAACATCAGAGGCTGGGATGAAATAAATTTATATTAGTTAGAGTATAGACTAAGTTTTATTTAAAAGCTCTTTTACACAGCAATAGACTGAATATTTCATTATCTGGAACCTCATGCTTAACGTAGGCAGATTTCCCGAAACATTATCTTAATGCTTGCACAAATGTAATTACTACTAAATCAATATTTTGCATTCAAGCCTAATTACAATACATGAATTAGAATACTACTAAAGAGATGTGTAGTTGGCTGCTTAGTAGACTTTAGCTGGCTGATATTTAAACTGACAAAGTATCTCAGCTTTGGCTGCCCCACCGTGAGTACACAGTGTTAGAATAAAATTTTGCTGGCTTTGATGATTGTCACATGGATAGTGCGTCTGCAACAAGCTACCAGTCTTGCAAAGCCAAAATAAGTTCTCAAGGAAAACATGACCCCTCTTTTTCAGTTGACATTCACACTTCTGAAAGGCACAGTTTTCTCTGCAATATTGCAGAGGAGGATTTAGAACAGCACTTTTATTAAGGTCTGAGATGACGTCAGTTGCAAACAAATGAACTAAGGTGTTTTAAGGACTCCTTGCTTTGACATGATCCCTATTCTGAGTTATATGTTCCTCTCAGTGGTCCTTGTAATTTCTCAATTCTGGGATCTCAAATCTGAACTATCCGAGAGGGAAATGCAAATTGGAAAAGCCAGGTAGGGCTCATCTAACTTCCCAGTAGTTTGTCATCAAAGGGCTACAAGTTCAGTGCTGCACAGAAAAATGTATTGCCTTAAGAACCACACCCAAATTATTCTCTCTTACAGCTTCTGACACTACAGCCAGCAGACGTGTCACCTTCCTATCCCAAGTCCTTAAGAGTGAGTAAAAAATGTGTATTTTCTGGCCTAGGAATCAGACTTCATCATAGCTAGAAATTCCACTGTGCACTATTTCCCACTGCTTATCATCAGTCTTCTCAGTATGCACAGCTCCTGCAGAGTCCTTCTCCTATTATAAAATATTCCTCCCAGAATTTACTCTCATGGTGTGTGCAATGAGCATTCATAAAAAGTAATTACAGCTGCAATTTGTGCACTCATTTGTCTTTT
The DNA here is from genome assembly GCA_013397915.1 of Daphoenositta chrysoptera. Lineage (NCBI taxonomy): Eukaryota > Metazoa > Chordata > Aves > Passeriformes > Daphoenositta > Daphoenositta chrysoptera. The sequence continues at coordinate 475,769 of VZRO01005802.1, read as the reverse complement.
CCACAGAAGCTTAGTCTACTAAGGTGCTGTCTCCAAATGGTGGAATGGGAACATGGAAATTCCCAGTGAACCCATGCAGCCTCACTGTCTTCAGCAGACTTTTAGTGAAATGATATTGAAAAGTGATGGAAAAATGGAAGACTCTGAGGTTTCTTTGCTTTTCTATGCATCTATGTAAAAATATGAAAAAATACGAGGTATACCACATGTATTAAATTTGTTCTGTGGAGTTTCATCACCTGAAGAAGATCAAAGAAGATCTAAGAAATTAGGTTGTTTTTATTAATATCAAACAAGAATGCAGAAATGGCATTATCTGTGTAAAACTCTGACACTGTTTTGAAAACAGTGATGACAAACTAATGCATATTGTATACAATGTACAATAGAAGTGCAAGACCAACCTTGAAAATGACCTGGTTCTGCCCAGTGAAAGACAAAATAAAAGACTAAGGCACCTCAAGTGAAGAGGTTTAAGAGGCAATTGAGTCATGATCCATTTGTTGCATATGAAAGGAATACATCTCACTTCAGCAGACTCTTACAATCTAGTCAACTTGGGCTCTCCAGGAAGCACTTGAGTGCTTGAGTAAGGATTAGGTTGCGTTTTTTAAGACTATGTTTTTGAAATGAAGTTAATAAGCTGCCAGAATAAAGTACGAAGGAATATGCTAAGTTTCTGCTGAGTTGGCTCAATATGGAAATCTCCAAAGAAGGTCCTGGAATGCAGAAAGTCAAGACTAAATAAGCAAAAGTTCCTTTTCACTTGAGATCTATGATCCTATGATCTATCATCTTTCTGGACTGAGAGATATATCTTTTTAGTATAACTATAGAGAACAGTTTTGTTCTGGTTTTGGACTCCAAAATTAGTGCCAAATCTAATTTCTCTTTAAAAATATATCTCATGAGGTAGACCAGGAAATGTGGATGAAACATTGTTTATCTCAACAAGCACTTTTATTTCCTTGTATTTTGCTTCGGTGGGGGCTGGATTTTGGTTGGGTGTTTTTGTTGTTGTTGTTTTGTTTCTTTTTTTTTTTCTTTTTGACTCCAGGAACGGTAAGCTCATTCCAGTTTGGTTGGGTGAGTAAATACTCTCACATTAGCACTTTTTCTACTTTCTCTCATTCTTGCCTGATTCATAGTCCACTATGGAAAAAACTTAAAATATATATTAATGTTCTAATGTCAGTAATCTGACATTCAGCGGTCTATTTCTATACTGTTCTGACTTGATTATGAATCACAAAATGAGACACATGCACTGGGTACAATTTTTGCCTGAGTGATATAATTTTATGCCTCTCACTAAACATGCCCTCAGGAAGAAGATGATTATTAAATCCCAAATAGCTGGCTTATTCCTCTAGAAAAACTAGTGCATCCTCTTGTAGAGTACTATGGGATTTCAGGTCTTAATTTTTCACTTCATGCATTAGAAGCACTACTTTATAATTTTTCTTACATATGCTTTTAGAGACAAACCCATATCCTGAACGCCATTGGTTTGTTTAAAATCTAGTCCAGCCTGCGCCATAAAGTAAAACAAAGCTCCACAGAGTTGTTATGTAAAAAAAATCATTGTTAAAATCTATTCAGTGTACATCCAGAGTAGCCTGAAGCATCGTTTCTTCAAAAAAACCACGGTTTCTGCTCATTCTGCAGTGAATAGCAGAACAGATTGGCAGCAAGATCCTCTGGGTCTGCCCTGCGGAGCTTTCAAAATCATGTCTTTCTTGGCAATAGTATAATGAGACATCTAAGCTTCTCTTTGCCAGTGTAATATTTTTGGCAGGAACAACCATATTTAGCATAAAATACCAGTAATCAAGGTTGAGCAGCTTGGGATTTTACATAGTTCCCCTCTTCCTATTAAAAAAATAAGTCAGAAGCTAATGATCAGAGACCTTAAAAAATTCTGCAATGCCAGGTCACATGTCTTGGCACAGGCTAGTCTGTTTAAGATAATTTCCTTTAGACCTTCCTATTCTGCAAGTTTTATACTTCATCACATCAAGTGCATTGACTTTGGAGAGAATAAGAAAACCAGCCTGTGACTCCCTACTAAGGTAATCCTCGTGGACATCAGTACTAAGGCAGAGGTTACTCACACCTCATTTATAAGTTCTCCAGTGAACTCAAGATAATTTGGAAGAATGTATCAAGAAAATCTCTCAGATAGATCTGTTAAAGTTGCCTACATCTAAGATTAAACACTTCAGCACTTTTCAGCACTCATTATCACCCACTCCTAGGCGCTGTCCAGGTTTGTGAAGCATATTCCAGTGGGAACTTCAACATCTGGCTTTGGACACAGCACAAAGCATGTAAATCTGAATTAACCTGAGCTTCAAAATGGCCAGCTTGGAGCTGTCTGTAATCATTTACATCCTCTCAGTGTAAATATGAGTACCTTTCGCAGATTACCATCACCAAGTCCAGACACTTAAGAAACAGGGGCAGCAGCAGCGTAGTTTTCCCCCTTATGCAGATAGTGGGAGACCTGAATCATGTTCCTCTCTGCCCTGGGGAACCCTTTATTAGATGATGCCTTCTGCATGACTATGGCACTTTGGTGCACACCTATCCTGTCCTGGCAGCTTGTGTTAGAAATCAAGGCCTGATCCACATTTAAACTCTTCAAAGCCACCACCTTTCAGAGCAACCTAAATACACACACCAATCACAGTCTGGTCATGCTGCATCTCCACCGTCTGTCAGGAACAAACTGTGGGTCCAAGATACCTTTTGAACAATGCCTAGGTTTTCATTCAGAGGGAGTTGTCTGGCTTGCACACAAAAATCAGGAACATGTGTAGTGGTTGGGTAATGAGATGATCAGAGCTCCAGAGCTAAACATGGAATAATCCAAATTGACAGGATATGTGCCCCTAATGCAGCTGCTCCAGTTCCCATGGAGTCAGCTCTCTTGTGGGAAAAGCTGAAGCCTAACTGGAGAAGATGACAAAAGGAGAGATGCAGACTTGAATTCCAGTTCTTCTTTTGCTGACTACATGAAAGTTTTCTGTCCCATCCTTAGACTCACTGGAATGGGAGTGAGTCTAGCTTTGTTTCAATGTCAGTCACCAACCCTTCTGCACTGATCTTACCCAGTGGCTGTTTAGCTGTTTCTTGCTAAACAGAGGTGGTTTTCCAGGAGACATTTAATTTCTGAAACCACACAGTAAACACTAGTAATGAAAGTTTCACCTGCAGGGGGGAAAAGGGATTTTTCACAAAAAATCTAGTTTGGACAAGAGATTTTGTTTGTTTGTTGTTGTAATGTTTTCTTCTTTTTTGTTTTGGTTTTGGTTTAATTAAATCACTTCCAGTCACTGAGCTAGGAGTTAGAAGGGCATCATGTGCATTGTTGTCTTTTTGCAAAAAGGCTGACCTAGACACTTAAATCCAGGAGATCACACAGGACTATGAATCTGGATGAGAACAAAGTGCATCTCTGCAGGCAGACCATGTAGGAGTGTTCAGTGGAAAGGGACCTCCTGGATTGCTGACTCCCAGTCATTGACTTTAACACATAAAAATGCATTTTCATGGTTTTGCTAATAGAATGGTGTAAAGGCATGTTTTTGAATGCTTGAACACTTGCTTCAGGTGATCATCTGTAAATGAGGAACTAGTGGTCATCTGAGGGGTTGTTTCCAAAAAATGGCTGTTCCACAACCACACTGGCCAAGGCAATGTCTGTGCAAGGTGCAGCCTTCTGGCTTTACTGCCAAGAGGATCTGTTGCCCTGAAGCTAGAAAGGTTCACAATCCACCCTAAATTTATGCCTTGCTAATTTTCTCAACTTGTTCTGCTGCCAGCTTTTTTTTTTTATCAGTCAGGAGCTTTTCTCCTTGGGAAGAAGCTCTTCTCCCACTTGCATTTTTTAACAAGTCATATACAACATCAACTTTTGTTTTGTTGTGTGAAAGTAGCTTGGGGTTTTTTAAAGTTTCCTACCACATGCTAGATTATGAGCCTCTCAGTTCAGAAAAGGAATTAATGAGCAACATCTAACTACATTTCATAGTATATGCATGAAGAGACAACAAAGGAAATTTACAGATAACAGGCTTAAGGCAAAAAAAAAAAAAAAAAGGTGATTCTTAACACAGTGTTGAGTTCAGCCATGACAATTCCTGCCATAGGATATTACGGCCACCAAAGTTGAGATGAGTTCAAAGTGATTAGATAAATTGCTGGAAAGGATATGAAATGAAAAGGATATGAAAAGATATCACCCGTGTCTGAGGGAGTCCCTGATCGACAAACTGCAGGAGGCCACACCACCACCCTAGCAAAACCCCCTGTACAGGCAATCTTCAGGCTTTGCAGGGCATTCACTATCAGACAGTGTTGGAAGCAAAACAGTGGGTCCCCCTTTGATCTACTGGGTCCTAAATTTTTTTTTAAGTGCCTTTCCTTTTATCCTGTTCAGACTTATTTCCAATCCACAAGCACATCCAGCTCTTTCACTGTTTCATTTTTATCTTAACTTCAAATCATCAAGTTAATTTCAACAGGCATTTTCCACTTCTTGTGTCAGGGTCTATATTTGTCTATAAAAATAGAACTGACCCTAATACCGATCACTGAAAAATGTGGTTTTGGGCTTACTCTTCCAGTGTAAAATTTCCTTAGGTAATGCCATCTCCTTTATCCACATTCCTGTTTACAAACAGCTCCTTTGCTTTGGGGAGGAAACCTTCTGCAATTTACTCACCCCACTTCTTGTCAAAGCAGAACTAAAATATGCGTTGACTTTGTGAGCTACAATTAAGCTGACATTAATGAACAATCCCACAACTTTATGTTTGGTATTTATATATTTATACGTGAAAAAAAAAAAGTCTTTAATATCTTTTGGAAAATATACTGCAGGTTTATTTCTCCTAAACTGTTCATATGTTCTAACTCTTTCTGACCTCTTTTGAAACTTCTTCAGATAAGCATTCTCATTACTTTGTGTGTTTCTGGTAATCTCTTCACTTATTTCAGATGTGTTTCCTAGGGTGAGTATTCCAGCAGTGGGGACTGGAGCAAAGACTTTAAATAAAAATCTCTGCCAGATATAACTTCTTTATCCAAAGACATCTTGTGATCTCCTCCAAATGCAAGACTACACTCCTGCAACTCTAATTAGTTCCCACAGGTGACATCCACACTGTAACAAAATGCTCCAAAATATTCCTGTGTACTCAAGCTAATGAGCATGCAATATTCCCTGTTTATGACAGTGAACCTTTCTAGACACCAAAATGTTGTGACAACTTACAAAATGCCAAACGCTGGGAATCACCGCTGGGACATCCCTAAACTGTCCCTGGGAACATACTTGGTTGGCATCAGCCAACAGCACGGCTGTAGCAGCTTAATGGGATAGATGATGAGCCTGGTGCTTGGGAGCACGCCAGGCACTGCTGGTTATGTGCGAGTACAGAGCCAGCCTTGCTGTGTCACAGTTTGAAAGAGAGACCCTTAACTATAAGGCTACTTTTGTTTATTCTTACACTACATTTATACTGAATCAACTCATCATCATCCAGTACAAGGTCACTTTCTACAAGGTAGTGTTCTCAGAGCTTTCCTTACAGAAATCTTTGCATGGCAATCATCATCTAACGGTGAGCCAATGATCCTGAAAATGCCCCATGGGTTTAAGGTGTCTTAATGCTAATCGGGTCATTTTTTGTTCACTAGGATAGCACTTTTGTATCCTAGACATATTTTAACCTTTGTGCATTTAAAGCCTTTTTCTTCTGTCTCCTCCTGTCTCATTTCACAGTGACTGTGAAAAATAAACTCGGCAGTTGTCCCAGAAGACTGCTATTTGGGGTATGCTGCCAGTCATTAGTGGCATAGATATAGCCCTGTAAGTAGGATATCTTCAACATATTTATGCCAGTTTAACTTTTTCCATTGTAAAAATCTTTTGATGAGACTTGGAAATCACCAGGGAAATCTTAATTGACAAAGGCATGTGGAGCAAAAATCTGATAAATGGCCTATAAGAGATTTTCCCCATTTAATTTAGACACTAGGCACACCAAAGATCAAAAAAAATAAGACTGTTCATTGTAAAAACTATGCAGGATGTTTTCACCAACGTGATCTGCTTTTATAGGCCATGTCTGATGTCTGAAGTGAGATGGTGATCTTTTTTTATTTTTTTTTTCCAGCATAAGGAAATGGATGATTGTCCTATTTTTTTTTCCCTGAAAAGAATGAAATGGAGAAATGGATAGACAGGTGGGTACAGGAAAAGCTACAATTTCCCATGGCTTACTGTTATCACTCCTACATATGGGTGTTTACACTTTGGGAAAAGTAATGGCCCAGCACCAGTCCTTGCACTGCTTTTATGATCTATTATTTCATACGTGGATCACTCTGCCTTTAAATCTGGTGTCTGGAAGCAGGAAATCTCTTGAACTCTGCGCCAGAACATTTTCCTCTTCAAAGAGGACTTGTGTTCCTTGAGGTCCTTTAAACAAAAAGTGACAGTCACCCAGGCCTGCACTATTACATACGGCTTACTTGGGCAAAAGTACATTTTCATCCAAATTGTGAATACAGGCATTTTATGTAAAGAACAACAGGCCTTTTCTGCAGCTCTACATATTGTAACCCAGATAGAAATTATTCTCCCTAATACAATGATTTTTTTTTTTTTCCAGAGGTCAGTTTAGAAGTAGTTTTGAGGTGAATGTGAGGCAGATTATGAAGCAGTAGAATACACAAGTTTTTGAGTTTGTAAAACACCTTTTTGCTTATGTCAGCTTAACTTATTTTTCCCAAAGTGACACTTAGGTTAGATAGACAGCTAAATGGCTGCCACCCAAGAGGAATGGCAGTACATTATCCATATTTTCTATCAACAACTCCTCTAAAGAACACCATGATTAAAGCAGGTTTCAAGTCTGAAGCAACTTGAAGGAACAACAGAAAGATTAACTCCATGTTTAGTGAATGCTACATAATTTATTCAATAAAGTCTCCAAATAAGCACGGAAATTACACGCCTGACTACAATTGAATGTATCTGGAAAAAGACACGTCACATGGCTGATTGAACATGAGCACACACACAAATGGAACTGGAAAGTTTTTTTAACACAGAAAGTTTAAGTTTTGTGGTTCCTACTGTCATTTATAACAATCACTAACATGTAAAACAACACAAAGGGCAATCCATATTGCAGACAACATAGAAGCTTCTAGGCTAAGTCATGGCAAGAAACTAATTTAAGAGTTAATTTTCATGCATCTAGGTATCATAGCTTGATTTCAGAACTCAAATGCTATCAGAATGTACTACCTCCTCAAGTTCAGAGTAGAAACATAAAAAAATACTTATTTGGCAAAGACAGAATGATTCAGCAAGTTCCAGGCACTTGCAAAATAAGCAATTTATGTTTGCAGCTGCATGTGTCTCTGAAGGATGAGCTTCCAAAAAGAAATGAAGGAAATATTCCAAGCACCAGCAATGCTATGCTAAACAAAATCAGTAGCATAAGATGCTCACAGGAAAAGGTTTTCTTTTCCTCAGTTATCACAATTGGAGTTTAAATTCATTTAGTTGGAATAAGGATCATCAGACGGAAGTCACAATATATGTATGTTTTTCTATATCTTACTCCATTTTTCATTAAGACAAGTTAGAATCAAATATTAAAGTCTTATTATTAAACACAAGCAGAGTATATGTTCACATCAACACAACCAGCCTGCCATGTCTCATACTTTATTTCTGCTATACATTTCTTAATTTGTCATCTCTTATCCTCAGCATCCTAACTTGCATGCTTAAATCTTCATTGTAGAGTACCATAAACATTAAATTATTTGTAAACCACTGTATATGCCTCAAGGTTTTGTATAAATTAAATGTTGTACCTGAATGGCATCATTAATCAGTAGTTAATGGCCGAGGAAATGCTGGCAGGTTACAAAACAGGTTTCCAACAAAAAGACATATAAAAAAAATCTGGAAGATTTAAGTCTTATCAGTCATAAAGATCTCAGAGGAATTAAGATGAGAAACAGCCAAGCACCTATAAATAAAAATGACAGTATCTGGAGAAGGTTTCAGAAATCTACCTGTGGTATCCTATTCATCATCCTGTTGCTCCTAAGAGGCAGAAAAACAGCATGCAAGATGTTTCAGACAGAAAGACAATAATGGATGAAAAGTCACATTAAAACAAAGCAGTAACAGCATACTGTTTACAGTGACCAGGCAGGGAAAGGACCCTAAATGATTTGGTGACACTTCTTTGCTATGAGAAGTGTCATAGTCTATCGCATACTCTATTAACAAAATCATTTTTTTTAAGCACTGCGGTGACAGAACTTAACTCTATGATTAATTCTTCAGAATCTGACATAAAACACAAGTTAAGCTCTGTGAGGTGAAGCCTTTGATGAGGACATCTACTGTAGACGATCTGCTCATACTAGAAATTGCAGATGGTATGTAATGGTGATGGAATTCTGCAGGAGGATGACATGGTGCCTTAACTCGTGTATTTTGTACTGATTTAAAAAAAACCCTGACAGTGCTAAGTTTGAAGGTGTAACTGAAAGGAAAAAAAAAATCATGACAGTTACTTAAAAAAAAAATTCCCTTTGTGCATTTCGTTGCATTCTCAATACCAATCCTGACATCTTTAAATAGAATTCAGTCACTTGGAGTTGATTCTGCAAAAGTACCTCTGTACACTCTTGACCTTTAGAACAGGATTTTCTACTCACGGGAATATAGTTGCAGGACACAGAAGCCACTTAGTTCTCCCCCTCTTTAAGGGATGCTCAGAGGCAAGTCAGTTTGTTAAAAATAACTTTTTTTTTCGAACATCTTTCTCCAGAGTTTTCAGGAGTGCTCTGTCATTCAGCACTACACTTTTAAGAAATAATATATTATTTTAGTCTACTGATTTCTGTATCTGTAGCTGCACCAAAACCAAAACTGTAGGAAACAAGTGAACAATCACATCCACAATGCAATGAAGTCAGACAGAAGATATCTATTACTACATTGGGCAGTTCTACCATCTATCTACACAAACAGAGGAATATTTTCTAAGGTATCCATGTTGGCAGCTAATGTCATCAGAGCATGTAATAGCAGAGGGAAGTTATAGAGCAAACGAATTTTATTCTTTTTTTTTTTTTTTCGCAAAAGCTGCAGTGAAAGGAAAACAAGCAAAATAATTTTTTTTTCAGAAAAAATAAACTAGACAAAATCTCACCTAAATCCTCTAGCAACAATTCCTTCTATTTTTCTACTCCACTATTGCATGAAGTCTTACATGTATTTTCAGTATAAAATAGCCAGTGTCTTAAAAAAAAAAAAAATACTGACTTGACTGATAATTCACATTTCCCTTCAGTATAAGGGAAGAGAACACTTCCCAACATTTTTTAAACAGTTTTAGATAAAAGCTTTAAAAATCCCCAAACCCTGATAGTATTGCCAGTAAGAAAAGTAAAAAAAAATAATTAGCTGTTGAAATATTGCCATTAAAACATAAAGCAAGGCAGTTGAAAATAAACACAGACACCTCATTTGGAAGGAAGATAGTTTACCCTAAGATTTGATACCCAAAATCTGAATTGATGCCAGCAGCCAGAATGGGATCTAGATTTAGCTAAGCATTAGGTCTGCCTATAAAAATTTCACAAAGTAGCCTAAAATGGACAATACCTGGAAGCAGGATAGGTCTAACTTTGAAATGCCAAAGGCATTTCCAATGTCTACACTGATTACGGCACATTCCTGATTCAACTACATTACAAAGATCTACTGAACCTCTTCTAACTTTCCAACTTAAATTAGAACTAAAGTTCTAATTCAGCATTGTAGTTTTAAGTCATAGCTTCAAAATCCCATCCTATAGTCACATGGAGGCTTAGTTTGCATTCTCTTACCAACTGCTTTATTGCCTATTCCTTCTAGCAAGACACTGGGGGTTTTCTATGCAGATATTTAAAAAAGAGAGAAAATATAATGTAGTATAGACCAGGCAATATTGTCACATTGAGCAATTTTGCTCCACACTCCAATAAATTGTATTGCTCCTAACTTAGGTTTGTCTAAGTGATCAAAGGAATACCCTTTAAAAAATAAAATCCCTTTAATTGTACTATCTTTATGTGTATATATATATATATATGTATATACACACACACACACACATATATATATATAGCCTGACACTACCGAAAAAAAACTTGGCAAACCCACATTTACGTAGTATATTACAACATGCATAAGAAAGGCTATCCACATAATATAATCTTAGCTAGCATCTTACAAAATAACGCAAAAAAACATCTGCAGTCTCATGATCCTGTCTATTGGGAAGCTCACATTTTATGACGATGTATGATGTCATAATTCATAATGAAATTAATTTTTTTCCCTACCAAAAAAACCCCATGAAATTGTTCAGCCAGCCAAGATGGCTGTACTTATTTCTCTTGAGGCTTAATGCCAAGTTCCCTCTATGTTAAAAAGTACATGATTATTTTATATTAAAGCAATTTTTCTAATGTTACATCATGAATTTGCTGAATATGAATGGCTGTAGTTCAGGCAAGGCAAAAAGGTTTTCAGATAGGGGAAGGAGGGGAGAGGTCTCTCCTCCCCAGTCTGGCATCACGTTTAGAGCAGAGAAATAGTTTTTGCATCTTGACGACGCTAACAATCCTGTTTTGCTAGCATGGGCGCCAAGTGGGGTGATGGCTGGGGACATCACTGCGTGACTGCACCCTGACAGGTGGGAGGTCAGGCTTGGTCCTGGCACCCCAGATTCCCTGCGCTCCAGCAAGGCAGGGTCTGACTGAACCGTATTAATTACTTCGGTCTCCTCAGAGCAGTCTTTGTCCCTGCTGTTTGAGAAAGATTCTTTCAGAGGTGTGAGTCACAGGACATACTTATCAGCTGAATCACTTTGAAGGACTTGGACAGCATCTTACATCAGCAAGCAGGGTATGCAATGCTACTTTTTTTTCCCAATGTGCTGAAATCTCTCCAATGACAAAAGATCAAAAAGTAAATTACAAGCATAAAAGGACAAAGATCTCCTATAGAAAGCAGCTTATAAGGTGGACTAAGCAGATCTGATGAACATGTCCCAATATAATTGTGGATCTATAATGATTTAAAAAAATTATGTATTTTTTAAACTCCTAGAATAAACAAGTACCTTAGGCAAGTATACCCATCAGGATAAAGAAAACCTGTCAACCAGAATCCTGCTCTCACTGAGAATAATGGCTTTATAAAAACAGTTTACCACATTTTTTAATATATTCAGAAGGTGCAGATTTAAAAAACTTGGTTATGCCACAGATTAAAACCAATCAATAGAAATTGCCTGTAAATTGTCTGTCAAGCCTATGCTATTAGAGTTATTTCCTATAGCTTATACTATTCATTTGTCTATGCAAGTAAAAAGAAAAAAAACCAACAAAACAGTATAAAATGTGGACAGAATTGTGCCACAGCACCAAAGCAGTATATTTTATTGCACAATGTTCAAAGTAGGTAGTGTAGTATCCAGCCCTGTCAATGCCCAGCATTTTGTTTTCGAGGCTTTGAGTTTTTATAGAGGTTTTGGTTTAGAAAATCAAGTAATAGCTGCCAAGAGTACTGTTTTGTTTGTCCATGTAACGTTAGATTTAACTAAGCCTGAGCCTCTCAGATCAACCATTTGGATTTTTGAATAGCAAAGACTGCATCTTGAGAAACGAAGCACATGGATGCATATACATAAACCCATCACCCTTGCTGCTGAAGTGAGAGGCAATGACACATGCAACAGCCTTCGTTTGACCTTTCTGTGTAGGCCAAAGGTAGCATGGAAGAGCCTGTTTGTCTCACAGGAGTTCCGCAGAACTTAATCCCATCAGTGAGAACAAAGTTGATCACAGGAGTTACCCCAGATCTTGAAGTTACAGGATTCACTGTTGATTGAGTCCCATGGGGACTCCTATTGTTCTATGGAAATGCAAAATTCCATATTTATTCAAACAAGAGGTGGTAAGGCACTTGTTTATGAACCTTCCTGTTGCTACTGGCCCTAATATGAATTATTGCTGTGGTTATCATTGCTTACGGCCTTATCAAAATCAGCACTAGTTTTACTATTACATTGTGTAGGGATATGTATACATACATATACACTGGAACACCCACAATCTTCATTTTCCTATATTAGCATCTCTGCCTATTTATTCACACAAAGTAGCTGAAGCTGAATTAAGAATTCCACCTACAGATAACCTGGATAAGCTGCCAAGCCATTTAGTTCCAAATTTATGAAAATATTCATCTAACAATCTTGTGAAATTATTAAAAACATCAGTAAAAAACACAAAGGCAAACACCTAAGTAAAAATCATGTTGTTTGTATTATTGTATCTTTAGACATTGTGACAATATAAAAAAATCTTCTCACTCAAAACCAGAAAAAAAATTTCAGTGGATATTCTGCTATTTATGAGTATGAGGTAACCCAAAATGTATTTGCCTTTCGTAGTGAAACTCATAAGGAAAGCAACTACTGGAAAATACTATGTTATGTGTGAAGAATACTATAAATTGAAAGAACTATAGCTTGACCTCTCTAATTACATTTTTCTCTAAACTCACAGAATATGGTGCTGAAGGGTAGGCAGTAACAACATAACTTAAAAATTGGGTTAAAAGTTGTTCTATAATAGCCCCCAGCACATTTTTAACAAGATGCTCTTGATGCTTCAATAAAGCATCAACACGCTAGAAGTACTCTGGGTAGTCTCCCTCTAAAGATGCTTGAAACCTGGCCTAGGGGAATGTGTCCCTGCCCACAGCAGGGGGTTGGAACTAGGTGATCTTTAAAGTCCTTCCAACCCAAAGCCTTCTATGGTTCTATGATTACTAAGAGTAAAGGCTCTGGAAGGAGGTTTTATTTCCCAATTTTACGATCTGTTTACCATAAACTGAAACATGACATTAGCATTTCAAAACTGCACAAACAGCGGGTTTTTAGAAAAAAAAAATATATTTGTTATATTCTATTATTTAAAAAAAGTATAAATCCTCTCTGGTGTCTCTTTTGAAGAGACCTTCACCTTATAGGACTGAGGGGGGACAGAAGAATGACATAAAACTACCTCTCCAACTCCTGTTTCAGCTTTTCCCACCTGCTTGCCTTCTGTGCATGGAAAGATGCAAAGGAGGCAGCATGGTCCTGCATGGCTCATGGGATCCATTGGAATCCCTTTGTTTGTGGCTTTCCCCCACCTCTAGACAGGAACTAGTTGAAGAAAATTTCAAGGGGCTGGTCTAGGCACTAGTTTAGCAGCCCTTTCCTACTGTCTAATAAGATACATTTTCAAAATCAGGTTTGGGATATTTAAAGCAAATAAATAAAACCCATTTTAATTTAAATATGTATTTTAAATCTCATTCTGCAGTTGGAAGACTAGTAGGATTAAATGCTTTATTTAAAATATATGAGTCAGCCTCAAAAAGTTAGCATTTGTTAAAAATTATGACAAATTACATGTAAACTTTTTCTTTATGCCCAGCATGTAGCACTGGTCCTTTCTTGTTGAGTGGGAGTTGCAAGTGTAAAGGGAGGAAGAACTCTGGGCAAATGCTACAAAGTCATTCACTGGACAACTTCATGAAGTTAAGTACTTTTCTTCTATGTATAAAGAATTTTCTTATCACTGAGGTAAGTAAAGCACTGAGCTGTTTACAGAGGTAGCTAAATTTTCATTAGCAGTAAGACATGTATAAAGGAAACTGACAAAAGAACAAGTTCAGTGGATGCCACTTGGATAAAGGGTTTAGCTTAGTTAACCTTTCCTATCTTTATCATCACTGCTGCTGTACTACAGAGACTTATGACATGACCTAGAATAAACATTTTTAATGACTGCTAAATCAATTATAGCAAGTATTATATACAGTAATTACATTTCCTATCAGCCTACCGAGCTAAAAAGTATGCTTTAGAACTAACTGCATGTAGTAGAGCAAGAGGGAAAGCAAGCAAGAAAGAAAACACATCATGCAATATACCCTAACAATAAGATTAGGGACTGGCCTCATAATACATGAAAGCTGCAGAGGAGTTAGAGCTATAATTCTCAGAATTTTTGTATTTTACCTTACTTTGTTCCATTTTTTGCCACTTGTTTACAAAAAATAAAAATTGTTTTATTCAATTCTCTGTTATGTCTCACAGAGATGTATAGTATTCTCTACTACCTACAGAAATTGATGCAAGGGAAAGCGTTCCAAATTAAGTCCACAACTAAGTCACTTGCCTAATTTAATTTTAAGTGCTTGATATAAATTCATAAGATAATTTAGACCTGATGGATCTCTTACAGCAAGTTTTGTGATCTCTTGACAGCTTAAGTGAAAAGATTTAATAAATAATAACCTTTGATGCTGTGAAAACAGGTCTGAGTAGCCTCTAGGAATGCAGAACAGCTGCTGCTGATTCTATTTTGCTGGTGACCACTGTATTCTTGTAACTGCACCAAATGGTAGCTGAAATAATCTTTTTGTATTTCAAATACAATTATTTGTGCAAGGTTTCATGTAAAGAGATTGTCTACATCTAGCAGCCAAAGATGAAGCTGATACTGCAAAAACACACTCTGTTAAAAGGTGCAATACGCATTTTACATGAAAATGTTGAACCTTTCACACTGTGAACCTCTGCATACTCTGCTATCACAGTAAACTCTCTGCTGTACTAGATCTCTTCTAGTGACACCTGAAGGACTTGCCATTTCTCAGGTTCTTTCTCTGCTTTGGACACATCAACAATCAGTTCAATTTTAAAAAGTACTGGATTAAACTCAAGAATTTCAGGTAGTGTTACTGAACAGATACTTAACCTCCTGTCTTTATCCGCCTGTCACACTGCCATTGTCACTGTGATCAGGAAGGTTACAATCCAGAGATACAATTCTATTGCTGGAAAAAAAGTTACATTACTTCATTTAACCATAATGAAAAGTACTATCCTTGAGTGACAGGATGATCTGGGAGAATATTTATACTCTTCATTGAAACTTCATTCAAGTAAAGAAGAAACTGCATAAACTCTTCAAGGAAATTTCATGTCTGTGGGGACAAACAGGTTTGCTCTATGTAAAATCTTAGAAAAATACATTTATAATAAATAAGAAACCAGATTTCAATAATACTAAGCAGACGTTAAAGGTCTTTTGCCTTTTTTAAGAAGATTTTTTATGTATGATTGAAGTTTATACAACACTCCAGAAAAGCCATGTGTTAGACTGAAAAATAAAATCAGAAGCATTTTCTGTCATATAAGTATACATGAAAAAACAAGAACGTTAATGTCTTAGAAAGTGTATGTCCAGCTTTGTACCGTTACTCATTTAACAAAGCAGAAGATAAGATACTGTACTGTAAACAAAAAGCTACAGTAAAAGGACATTTTGAAATTTACACAAGTTTGAGTTCATAAACATTTTGGTTGCTCCATAACAGTTTTCATATAAAATGAATAAAAAACCCTTGGACAGCTTTCATCACTCTTGACTACTTTTCACTTAAATGCACACAGACATACTTTATATAGCAATATACTGGTGTACTGTTAACATGGATATTAAACTATTATTACTGCTTTTTTAACTGAGATGTGTATTATCCAATCAATATTATCTGAATTGAAATACTCATACATTATTATGTGTTCCCATCATGTTGTTAAGTATAAAAACATGAAAATATAACTTTACATTATTTCAGTTATATACATCAGTTCAGGCTTGACAAAGATTTTTTTTATGCTATAAGTTTTAGAGGAATAAGCCCAGAGGTACAATATATAGCTTTCCACTGTATACAGTAATGCATTTCTACTTTAAAAAAAAAAAAATTATCTTACCATATGAATATTATTTTAGTTTGGTCATTCTAGCATTGAACATTAAAAATCTGAATGCATTCCCCAACATTCCTGATGAGGAGTAATGCACAGAATACTTAAGAATTACAGATGCGTCAAGAAATGATTTAGTTTAATTAGGGGGAAGTATTGGTAAGACAGACGTTGAAAACACTGTATACACCTCTTTTGCTGACCACACTGAGAGTGTACACTGTGTTCACATGCTTGCAGAAACAGGCTCAGAGTTTGTACCACAAGAAGGGATTTAAAGTTTGTCATAAATGCTCTGCCTTCTCCAATGCTCAGCAAACATTATATTTCAGTCTAAGAAATGGATTCCAACTAAAATTGCAAGTCATATTTAAAATTTTATTTAAGTCCAAAATAAAAGAGATTTACCAATACTGCATGAGGCAATGTATCCACGGTGCAGAAAAATGTAAGCTTTTCAACCAAATGTACAGAATTTTATCTACAGGGAAAGCTAGAAAAACATGATGTTACTTTGATTTGCATTAGCATTTAAATTAATATTATTGCACCCCTCCTAGGATTCCTTTTTGCTTTTTAAGTAGTTATTGTTTTTAAATACACATAATTAAAAAGTCTGGTAACTTCAGCTAGCAAAGAATATTCATAATGATTAAGATTCAGGAAAGCTTTCATCAGTACAGATTCACATCTAATTCAAGTTATCAATCTTAATTCAAAAAGACATTGCCAAGGTTTTGGGTTTTTCTTTACATAAAAGCTTCACTAGCTACTGCTTAGAATTACCTTTCAACAGTTTGAAAACTGCTTCCTTAAAGAAACAACTTGACAACTGTGTTTGTTTCATACTTTAAAAAAATATTTAACACTGTTTTACCGCTTGCCAATTATCAGCTTTTACCGATACTCTTCTCTATCTGTACACGTATTTATGAACTCAATTGTACAAAAGTAGAGATGGGTATCAACCAAATCTTTGGATCATTAAGTCTCCGCATGTCAGAGTTAAGAGGAGCTCTAAAACAGCACCCATCTGACTCCTCATGTGCCAGTATCAAGTACTGTTCCAACCCAGAACAACCTTGATCTTCAGAGTTCAACAAGCGTATCTGAGCATCACAGCTTGGGCTCATCTGCAGAAAAAAACTACTGAACAGATTCAAGTGAGCTGGAAGTGGCGACACTGCCAAAAACTTAAACATCTACCCAACCTTGACAGTGTCCTTTTAGATTTCAGACTCTTTATAACCCAACTGTAGCTAGTAAAATTAATGGAACACTTGCAAATAAAAACATAGAAAAAAGTTTATTTCAAATGTCAAGCATTGCCAAGTAAATTTTATATTAACACCAAATGTTAAAGAATAGGATATACAGCAAAGTTTTAATAACAATATTAAATTACAAGATTTGAACCTTTTAATTATTATTTCTTCTCTTCTCAACATTACATATTTTGGCTTTGAAAAATACGGAACTGATGCCTTAAGCCTTATTTTAATATTCCACTTCCCCACAGTCTAGATTTTTTTCTTTTTTTTTTCTTATTTTTTTCTTTTGTCATATCCAACCATTATGGAAGCAAATTTATTTAAAAGCCAGTTTTTGTTTGTGAAAATACCTAAAAATATTTTTTTTTCATTTTATGTTTTTTATTTTCTTATAAAACATGTCACATCTTGATGCAATTGATGTCAAGTGTGCTTAAGTCAATATGAACCAAGGGACTAACAACAGTGGCTGCAGAAACTGGTGTGTTGCCTGTACAACGACTTCAGTTAGATTACAGTACTTCCATGTTAGCTGTGCATGTCAGTCAAGCTTCATCTTGAACTTGTGTAGAAAATGGTGTTGTGTTTTGAACCAAGCATTCATTACAATCCAAGATGAACTCCACAAATACAAGAATTCTCGGCTGAAAGAAAAGTCTTCAAGATACTGGATGCCTCTCACCACTTTGACAATAAGCGCACAAGGAAACCATTGTGTAAGGCACTCAAAAGGTTCTTATCAATCACGAGAGATCAGTCACACTGACATTCATTCCCATGCCAGGACTCACGTAAGGTACTGCATGCACTGCTTTTGGAAATTCTGGAGTCATAACACGTCCATTTTCTCCAGTACTTCCTGTAATTGACAGCCTTGCCTTGCTCCTCATGGCATCATTCAAGGTCATCTTAAGAAAGAGAAAGAAAAATAAAATGATACATTACAGAAATTCAGTGTTTGAGACAGAGGGCCTGATTCTCTTCTCGCTTACGTTTGGCTGGCACCAGTGTAACTTCATTGGCTTCAATGAGGTTACTCTTGACTTTCTTTTGAGTAAGTGAGAGGAGAATCAGATCTTTCTGCAGTTTCTTTAAACAGCCTTTAGCA
>VZRO01005802.1:372458-452458 GCA_013397915.1 Daphoenositta chrysoptera | reverse complement strand
ATCTCTACCTACTCGTTGGCCTTGTCTAGATTCCTAAAAAATAAGAGCAGTGAGCCACTCTTTAGGGAATATGGGTGACTTCCAGATTTTTGTTTATATTGCTACACAAGATATTTAGTAATACATTTTGTTTTCAGAACTGTGCCATTTTATTTCCTTCATTATTATCAGAATTTGTATTTATTTGAAAGGTAGAGGTAAAGATGTAGAAAATGGCAGTGTTAAGAGGCCATCTAGCATTCTGTGTACACACAGGATGTCCTGTGTGCAAACTGGGCTTCCACCTTTGCTATCATGCACTACAAATAACAGAACCATTCAAGGCTGCCATAATGACTACAAGAACGCAGGAGTATGGAAATTATCTACGTTGCTCTTAATTACTGTGGCTGATTGCTATTGCAAGGCGACACTCAGTGTGCACACAAAATGTTAAAAGCTAATTATAATTTTGGTGTTACAATCAACACCAACATGACAGTACAAGACCCTAATACTCAGAATGAACATTTTTGTCCCATTTTTTAAGACTTCTGCAACAACACAATGATGCAAAAATGTCCCAGGAACTGACACTTTTTTTTCAGTATCATGTCACCACTGGGCATTCTGACTATGAAAATTATTATTAATAATCTATTTTTATCAAAATTATTATTATTAATAATAGCAATATCAATTTCATTATATAAATGTTTTAAATTATAAGGATGAATTAATATAGATTAATAAATATTAATGATTCCATATCTAATGACAATATGTTGTTATATTTTTATTATTATATCTAAAATTTATTTTATTATTATGATTATTATTTCAAAGTACACATCCAATTCAAATGTAGAATACCACCTTCATTAGGAAACTAATTAGGAAATTAATTTATACAAAGCTTTATGAACTTAATTAACTTTATTTTGTGGGTCATCAGATAACTTCTATTTTGACATTCAAAGACCTATTATTTTTAAAACTGGGGTGCGGTAATTAGTATGCCTTTGACAGAAATAGCTCCTCAAACTATTCTACTAGATGATGATCTAGTACTGTGGGAGCAGATCTCCAATTCTCAAACATGATTTGTGAAACCATTTTGTTGACCTTCCATACTTGTTGACCTTCCTGAATAAAAGGACAGGAAGTGGTAATGTGACCAGTAGCTAAAAAGTGTAATAAAACCCAAGACTTGCTAATTTAGTCAATAAATCAAATAATAATAGATCAAAAAAATACAGAAAAGAACAGAACTATTTTTTTTTATTTAATTAGCTGAAGATTAAGTACTTTAAAACACCATCGTTTATACTGGGTGAATACTTAAGGTGAGTAAGGTCAAATAAATGTAAGCTCTAAATTTTGTAATATATGGATATATTTATTCAGTAATGGTAAAAATTAGTTACATCTTCGTAAGATGCAGTTTTATGGCTTTTCAGTTTCCATTACTTGAGTTACCAAAAAAATCTTTAATATATTTGGTCTTACTAATAAAAAACCTAAACCACTACTTCATGAATTAATTCATCAAAAGTGTACTTAAAATCATTTTCTCCAGAAATGTGCAAGACAATGACCTCATATAATCACCATATTCCCCATGTGATTTAAAGAGTTAAGTGACCAAGGTTGTTCTTAGCAAGGTATGTTCCCAAATCATTTAACTGCCATTAAAATACTGCTGAAATGACTCCTCCTCTGAAACTTACTAATTTCAATTTCCTCAGAATTTAAATTCCTCCCCATCATATTCACAAAATCAAAGCAGATAATTTCAATGTCATTTCTTTAAAAACTTGGAAAAATGTCACAAAACCCTAATTTCTACAATTCTCAAATGCTGGTGACAAGGAAAGTATGCTGTTCACTCCTAAAACTAACTTTACTGTAATAAACCTTCTGATAGTGTCAACTCTATTACAGCCCTGTTGTGGCATCGACTACTACAGCTTTTCAGCATCACTGTAATACAAATGTAGATTTGTAAGCAGGATCTCAATTTGCTTAGACAAAACCTGGTAACAAAGAGGAAACAGCTCGTGTTATATTGTGAACTGAAGAAAATCCAGCAAACTGCAGGTTTTCAAACCTCACAAGTAAAAAAAAGAAGCCCAGAAAGGAAAGTATATCTGCTCTGTGCTGTGAAGAAATGCAGAGAACAATGACAATCTACACAAAGGACCATAATCTAAATATATACTTTAGTCTTGTTTTTGATGAGATTAATATGAAGGAAGATGGGAACACTTAGCATTGTAGATGTCCCATCCCTGGAGGTGTTCAAGGCCAGGCTGGATGGGGCTCTGAGCAACCTGGTCTAGTGGAAGGTGTACCTGACCATGGTTGGAACTGAATGATCTTTAAGGTCCCTTCCAACCCAAACCATTCTGTGACTAAGTAATAGGAATGAGGGTACAAGAAAAGGCAATGATCAAGATGAATGCAAAAGAAAAAGAATTCAATGCACCTATACTGGGGCAAGGGGAATAAACTAAATTCCAAAACACAAAAGTACTTTCTTAAGTAGCCACAAATCTGTAGAGAACTGCAAATGCTGTTCTTGGAATTTAGAACCATAAACATACTGCCTGGACTGAGGAATAAAAAAGCATTCAAACTCCTCTTTTGGTATAAATATTACTCAGCATGCACAGCTTCAGATGGCATTTTAAAGTGAAAACATTACAAGACAGAAATGACTAAGACTAGTAGGAAAGGAAATTGAGAGGTCAAAACACAGACAGTGGAAAATTATTTATTTTTTATATATAAGAAATGGAAAATTCTGATGACTAGAATGATAGAAATGAAACTTTCTAGTTCAAAAGCATAATCAAGCAATTTGGGACCAATAAGAAAATCTGCAATAAAACTGGAGATCATCAGTTGATAAAAACAAAAGAAACATAGATCTGTCACTATGATCAAAATGGTTACCAGAAAACAGTGTGATAGAATTGGGAGAAAATTATTTCCAGAAAAGATAAAGAAATATTAATGCCTTTGTACAAAGCAAACTAAATCTTGGATGGCAAACGAAGTACACTTCTGCTCATTCAGGATTAATGCATCAGAAAAATAAACACTGAGAAAAAAAATCTACATAATAATTATTAATGTACTGTAGAGACAATTGAGAATAAACTAGTTATAAATACATATAGGCTAGAAAATAAAAGATGTTTCTAACCACAGCAAGCGTAATGTGGAAAGAGGGAAAAAAAAAAAAAAACAAACCTAAAAAATAACAAAAAGAGATGCTCTGAGGAAAAAAAAAAGTACTAATTACTGCATTCTTTCTTTTAAAATAACTTTCAAAATGGCCTAAATCAATTCTTCTGTGTTGTCCAGATGCAAGAACCTCAAAAAAAAAGACACAAGTGAAAATCAATCACTTGAACCCTCTGTACACAGGGAAGTATAAGCATATCTTCAGTAATATGCTACCGGGTGCAAAGGCAGCCCTTGCACTAACTCAGTGCTCATAGTTGACTCTCCTCACTATTTCAGCTATGGACCTTTTTCTCGTGTCAAATTAAAGAGCCAAACCCGCACTATCCAGCCACATCTGCTTTGCATATGCATGAAGTGCCAGTCCCACACCCTCTCTGCCTCTTAACGTATCAAGCAGAGTCCATGGTAAATGTTACAGGATATTTCATGGCTGAGTCTTTTGACTCCTTCAGCTCTCGGAGGCTTCTGTGGAGCTAGTCAAAATTAAACTCTGGAAACATATGTTCTGTATTTCTTCTGCATCCCAAACTTCAAAAATTGAGGCTGAGGTATGATTCTTAGTTTTTTAACCTCAATTTAATTTAAACACAAAATCATGTTTCTTCTCTTCTCACTGGTTTTAAAGATTTCCTATGGTTTTGGTTTTTTACTTTTTTTTTAGAAATTTCAGTATCTTGATGTGCATGAAGGCAGATTGAGGGCCATAGAATGCTGTGTGCTTTTTTTTTTTTTTGCATCCCCTCTTGTAATGCAATTGTTAACACAAATACTTCTACAAATTAAAAAAAAATTCGAAGTACTTATAAAAGCAGAGGCACTAGACTTTGTTGAAGATACTCAGAAAAGACATTGCTATTGTCCTTCAGGCCAAATTTTCATTGCCTCCCAATAGACAACCCTCTTGCAGGAGAAATGGCTCAAGAGGTTTTGTCAGCTCTTATGTTTGTTTCTGGCTTTCCACTGTGAGGGAAGATTGTAAGGATTGTCATCCTTACAGCATGCTTCAAATGCCCAATTTTTCATTCTGTAAGTCTTGCCTCTTCAGCAAGAATAAGCAACTCTTGAACAGTCTTCTCAGTGAAAGGTAAAGGATACTTCTTTGTTATGGAGCAGTTCTGCTTGCTTTTAATTTGGCAGAGGATCAATTCTTAAAGGCCACCAGAACAGTTACAATGAACAGACTGGTCTGTCCATGTCACACTGTAGGTTCAAAAATAGGTACATATGAAGAGATTTAAAATAAAAACTAATGCAGAGAGAAAGTAAATTAGTCTAGTTATTGCTCTGCACATCATTTTCTTTTTGAGATGGCTTATTACCTTACATATAGGACTAGTTACAATTCATCTTCCGAAATGGAAAAAAAAAGTAGGATGATTGATTTGATTTGTCTATCCAATTTGTAAAAATCTTTAATGAGCCGAGCTAGGAATACAGCAAAAATATGACTGAACTGCAAAAATAATTAACTTTTGTTCTTGTTGTATCATTTTGATATTAATTTTGAATATGCCTTCAAGCAAGTGAAAAGCAGGGAAATGTTCCAGTGAATGCTTGCATATTTAGTTTGATTCTTTCTTCCAGTGCCGTAGCCCATGAAAGCAAGTGAGGCAACTTCAGGAGTCAACACATAGAGATAATGCTTTAAAATTAGCTTCTGCAGTGGCAGGTGAGCAGTAGACTGTCTTCTCGGGTTAGTGATTTTTTACCCTCCTTTAAAGTTCAACTACGTGTCCTGGCTAATGCACGTACCAACTGTGAAATCCCCGAAGGCAAAGACAGTGTGCGGCTGCGGACAGTGCCACTAGGATGTGCCGGAGTGACGACATTTCACTGCCCACCATTTACCTCTCCATCAAGTAGTACCTGTGACCCAGCAATTAGAGAGATGATGATGCACCTGCACAAGACCAAGTGAAATGACTCCTGAATCTTCCCAGCGGTGGCTTTGCAGACTTATTTGCATTCTCACCACTACAATCCACTACTGATTTGAGAAAAATGATGCACTTTGGGGAAACCATGGCCACACAACATACTTTGTTGTTTTGCCCATAACCCAAAAGAAAATGTAAAAGCAATGGATTTTATACCTTTGTTAAGGCTTTCAGTTTCACTAAGAACTCTACAAGGACTATCTACAAAGCAGAGGCATTAGCAAGTATCAGAAGTGGTAAATATCCCAACTCAGTGGAACAGAGCTCTTTAGACTTGGATTGTACTTGCGGTTCTGCTAGTACCAGCTCTGAGATCTCCTGAGGAAAACTACTACACATTCTGGTATTTACAAAGACCTGATTGATCTGCCATTAAAGAAAAAATTGTGTCTCTGTAGATATACAGCTAATATAGACAAAATTATCTATAAGATTATTACTAACAAGTAATAGTAAATTGATGATGTTTGTGTCATTAATTTTTGTCACTTTTTAAAATTTTAAAAATATTTTAAAATTCGTTTTTTTGTACTGGTATTTCCTATATAGGATGTACCAAGCTTCTGCTTCTCATCTTAAAGCAGCACTAGAAACATGAGAGCGCAATGCTTTTTCATCCCTTTTTCTCAGTTATGTTTCTTGATGCAGTGCCAACTGATGTTCTACGCACTCTTGGCAAGAATATCTCCTACTGGTCCATACTACCTTTAAAGCTAGAGAGTGCCTACCTAAATTAGGTATAAGTGCAAAGGCAACACATTCTTTTGCCATGAATGCCAAGGATGTTATCCCCAAGTGATATGAGCTAGTTTGTATGCCTACTGTCTATAGGACATGTGATGAGCAGTTATAGGAGCTGGAAAAAGGCTTGACACCACCTCTTTCAATTAACATCACATTCATATATATTCAGTTATTCAGAGCAGGATTTTTCAGCTAACTTTCACCATCTAGGAAATTGCTGAGAATTCCTTTTTGAAAAATACTGTGTAACATCTCTTTCGCAATTGTGCAATGTATTATCACAAAACATGTTTTGGTAGCAAACATAATTTGGTGTACAGTTCTCATCCCCAGTACACAACTACCTTTTATTTTGTGCTGCCCCAGAAATTAGGGCTCTGCTAGTGAAGATTAAGTTTACATTCCATCGACAGAAAACAAACTTGTAAATAATGCTACTTCCTGAAAACAGATTAACTGAAAAACCCAATATGTTTTTTCTAATTCCTGAGAGTGACAGAGAAGAAGCCAGACCATTTTAACTTGCTACTAGAAATACACTCAAGTTGTTTACAACTATTCAAAGCATTTGAGTGCTAATTTCAGGTTATATAAAAATCACACATCCAGTCCAATCCAGTCAGAGTACAGACATACTCTAGGTGAAATTTTAGTCTCCTGAGTGCTAGAGATTCCTTTCACATTGTCTTCGGCAGAGTGAGTATCATTCTTGAAACTTGCTTTTCAGGCCTCTTAAAAAGAAATTTTGACAGTTGTATTTCTTGAAAAGTAACTGGACAAGTTTAAGTGATTTTCAGCAAACAGTAGATAGAGGCATCAGGTTAAGAAGTTGTTTTACACATACTGTACCAACTTGTGATAGAAATTGCTGAGTAGAAATTTCCAGAGATCACTGGAGTTTTGTTTGTGCAGACCCAAAGATAACTAAACCAAAGATGAAGAATATGCCCTCACAAAACCTCTACCTAATTTTTACAAAAGTAATTTTTTAATGCTCAAGCAATTGCCAGGAACACTAGTTGTGCAAAAGTGGAAATATGTTCATATGTGCTAGGAGTACCACTAGATACTAATGCATGCACATAAAAACACTTCGTTTAAAATAGAAATGCTTAAAAATCTCTGAAGAGAAACTATTCAAAAGAAGTGACCTACTGCTAAATCACAATTAATGCCCAGCACACCCATGTTCTAGAACGTTTATGTTCACAAAAAAAGAAACATGCCTGTATGCTTCTAAACACCCTTAGCACAAACCCAATCTCATTTTTACCAGATCACACACCTGATGTTAGCTTTGGTTTACCCAAGAGAAATGCAATCAGCAGCAGGTTTTATTACTGAACATATGTTCAAAATCAGAAAATTTATATACAGTTGAGACAAAAACGCTTCCTATTTAGTCCATTACCAGTTAAGTGTGCATTACAGGATCCAGTGAAAACCATATCTAGAAGTTACTGCTCTAATTATACAGTATATAAAAAGTATCTGTGAGAACCTGCTTCATTGCATTTTAATGTCAGTGTATGTTTGAAATGTAAATTAATTATTTATAGCTATTTTATAATACATTTTGTTAAATGTAACATCACGCACTAAAACCCACGGAAACAGAAGTTTCTTTCTATTTTAGCACTTCAGATGCGTTTCCTTTGTTCAGCAAGAGACACACAGAGCACACAGACAAGGCGAGACCATTCTGGGGTTTTTTTTGTCAGCAGCCTTAGTCTCTCACTCATTTGCTGGATGGATTTCACCAGGCTAGCTGATGTCTCAAGGGCAGCTTGAGACTCACACATTCAGTTTCATGTATTTTTAAAACTGCAATACTCAGAGGTAGGAGGTGAGGATTGACAGGCTTCCAAGGCATTAAAGTAACACAAGTACAAGTAAGAACTGTTTTCAAAAGAAGGCATGTATTTTCTAGGGCAACCAGCAGGATTATATCCCACTCCCCATCAGCAAGCTTGAAAAATCATGTAGAATACTTATTAAGACATGAATGTGCACCTTCCCATGTTCTTATTCACTGTATAGGTACCTAAAATATAGCAGAGCTATTAAACACATAAATGACATCAACTTCCTTCTTCAAACATACCTTGTTTTTCACTGTATAGTGGAATATTTTTTTAAGTGATTTTGCTTCACATATTTGTATCAAGACCCTTATATTTGTATGTAAATAATAAAACATAACAATTACAAATAAACAGGAACACTTATACTTGTGAGTTAAGCTCCGCAAATCACACTTTCATAGCAATCTTTTAATAAAGCCAAGGGAAAACATATTTACATGAGTGAAGACCTACTTAATCTTAAAAAAAAAAAAAAAATCTAAAAAGTAGAGAGTCTTACCCTAAAAAACTCTTTAGTGGAGCCAGAATCTAATGTCCCATAAGCAATTTCTGTTTGCTTGGAAAGATCCTCTGCACTTTCAATGGGAGACACCATCCTTTCAACCGTCAGGAAGGCAGCTAAGTTAGCCGTGTAGGATGAGATTATGATGAGGGTAAAGAACCACCACACACCTCCAACAATGCGCCCCGACAGGGACCTAGTAACAAGTATGAAATGGATTTGTAAAGCGAAATGGAAGTCCTAAAAAGGAACACGTTATCAGTTTTATGCAAATGGTGCATTATACTACAGGCAAGCATTTCAGGCTATCTCAGAGTCCAGCTCTGCATACGCATCAGATGGGAAATCAAGGCATTCTCCTCTGGATCTCCTGGACTTTGTTGATATCAGGACTCCAGAGTTTACTTTTAGGAGAACTCAGTGATCCAGTTCTTCAAAGTTTTGACAACCCTTGAAGGAAACTGCTCCCATCATAATGTGCTATATTTAACACAAACTTTTTGTTCCCTCTGAAGTGATTCTGTGTGACATTATGATGAGGATCAAACAAAATCAGTGAAACAGTGCTTTCAGATAAACCAGTATGCACTTTAAAATCAAGGGCCTTGATTGTTTTCCTAAGACATTCAGACAAAGACTGATTCCCACAGAACAATGGCTTTTGCTGCTCTGCACAATCTGTATTGAGAAGAAAATAACATTATTTGTAAGAAAAGCTTGCCCAGGGAATATCTATATAGGCTAAAAAGTGCACACGACTTTTGAAAGATACAAGCATTTAACAGACTGAGGACTGGACATGAAACAATCAGTGATAATACAGAAAAATGATGAAGAAAGTATATTTTTAAAAATAATAATAATAATCTGATGTTTATAACTGCAGCAGGTGGGCTCTTATGGATCTGTGTTTTACTTCTCCTGCTCAAGAAGAAAGAAAAAAAGAGAACTCAAGAAAATATACAAAACAGCATAAAGCACACAACTCAAATCAGTAATTTTCAATAATAGAAAACTAATATAAGAGAAATATTGATATTACATTATTTTCAAACTCGGATTTTTTTTTTTCACAATCCTTTAAACTTTGAAATTAATTACTACTTTGTTTCCAAACAAGACATTATAGGAAACAGTATACAATCTTTGGAGATGTGCTTAATTACTTGGCAGAAATGTGCATGCAGCTGAAAGTCTAGGACTAGGGCATTGCAGTAATTTAGGTATGTCTTCCTGTGTCTCCTCTATTTATTAAGTAAACACATTAGGAATCATAGGAAACAAATTAAATGCAACCAATTACAGACAAATTATTTTTTCTAATTGCTATTGTATAAAATCTCTGTCATAATTCTGACATAAAAAGATTTATTCCATGTCACAACAGACTCACTAATTCTCTCAACTACATGAAAATCAAGTCAGATAAGGTCCAAAATGTGTTATTAAAAGGACCGTAGAAAAAAAAATTATTTCAAGCCCATTCTAAAGTGAGATGTATTCTGCAAACATGCTTTTCATCACATTTGAAAAAACATCACATACTTATTTTGAAATTGAGGTAATTAGAATATAAACTAATTCTACAAGTAAAATATTGATTTATAAGATATACTGAATATATTACATATTTGCAAGGTAAAATATGTCAATATGTATTTAATAACTGCCAATTTTATGGCACTTTATATTGTATGGATGACACCCTCTATAAATGACAATAATTTTCAAATGTCCATGATCTGTGAGCAAAGTTGCCACTGACTTTGTGAAAAAAGAGTAAGTTCAATACCAATCAAAACCAGAAATTATGCTCCCACATGGCATTTTACAAGAAAAATCCTTTGGGGTGTCATTTGTATTCAAAATTTCCCCAGGTAGTCTGTCATAGTTAAATGAGTAGTTCTTTTTTTTATGTACATTTTGAAAAGTTTCTAAAATGTGCTAGTAGGAACCCACACTTTAGAAGCACCTAATTTACCAGACCTCTAAGTACTAAAATAAAAATTTCTGTACACAATTACATGAATTTGTGCACCATATTTTGTACTTAGAAAGGTATTATCTGGCAGAATGGAGAGCACACTCACTTCCCAGAAAAGATGGGGAAAACTTTGCTCCAAGTTATGATTATCACATAATATATTATTCTACTCTTTTGTTCCTCTACTACCCATGAGGCAACATAGGGACTGCTACTACGGACCATTTCCAGGTGGTCCAGTCTTACTCAGCACCACCTTCTATTTCAGACTCAGGGAACACTAGTAACTTGTCTACTCTAAAAGTCTTAGAGCAGTTGTCATTTTTATTAGAGAAATGATTGCAGTAGTGCAAAACTTAACTTCAGAAGTGTATTTTGTTGATGCCTGAAGATTTTTATTTACTTTTTTATTTACTCTGATTCATCCATAGGCAGTTCAAATTCCATCGTGAAAGGTTTTGCAAAATCAGAAATATTAAGGGTTTTTCAGCCCTTTTCTATTTTTATAATAAAAAGATAATATACAAGCTAACCACCATCCTCCAAATTATGTTTGCAATGAAATATAGTTAAATGCTTCACTGAAACTAAATATTGAATATCCAAAATTGAGTTTCATGCGCCTTTTATGATGACCATTTGCTATCACTATTCTTGCACTACCTTTCAAAAGCTATCAAACCATATAAAACAACCATTATGCTTTCATAGCTAGTAAAATAATAATAACAAGAAAAACATCATCATTCTAGTATAGGCTTGATTCAATAAAAATAGTTTTGTACTAATAGGTGACTTAGCATACAACTCCAGCTGTGAAGTGTGTAATCAATACAAAAACACCACAGGATTAACACAACTTCTCATGATCTGCAACAATTTGCCCTCTTCACTGTCTTGTCTCTTGTATACAATTCTTACTGTGTTCCATGCCAAATGCATTGCTTGTTTAAACATAAAGGCTGGCATCTCCCTCTGTAATACAGCAGCCTTTACACAGAATTGCTTAAGTTCTCACACAACAAATGCTGTTACTTCTGCAGTGGAACAACTTGAAAACCTGCCTGTACCTTTTGGGATGCATGACTTATATCTAAGAAATGCTCCCTTGGTATGATTTACTTTGACCCCCAACCACTAGACTCGCCAGAAATTGACCTGTTCCCTGTCTTACTTCAGGATGTTTACAAGAAACGTAATTAACCTAAGCAGTTTTAACTAAGTCTTCTGGTTTGTTTTCCTCAAACCCAGCTGCCCTATTTAAATTGTTACTGTATTTCCTTCAAGCAGCAAACAGCTATTTACCTACCTACTTACCCCTTTGCTGAATCAAGGCTAGAACCACTTGTGCACAAGCAAAATAGAATATTTAATGAACTGCACAGGAATTAACTTAAGTGCTTTCCAGTTGTCCCTAATAAAGTAGAG
The DNA here is from genome assembly GCA_013397915.1 of Daphoenositta chrysoptera. Classification (NCBI taxonomy): domain Eukaryota; kingdom Metazoa; phylum Chordata; class Aves; order Passeriformes; genus Daphoenositta; species Daphoenositta chrysoptera. The sequence continues at coordinate 440,764 of VZRO01005802.1, read as the reverse complement.
GAAAATCCATGAGGAATTAAGCACTTATAAACTGGACCTTCAGATTTATTTTCACAATTTCCTTTGTGACTTTTCTAAAAGCAGGCCATGGAAAAACAGCAGTGTTTTGTAACTATCGACATGAAATTAGAGCCATCACCGGACTTTTATTTCAGTTCAAGGCTCTCTTGGGGAATAAGAATGTGTTAATAACCATGTTATGATACGTAGTGAGTTTTGGAGGGAAAGTGCTGCCTGTGTAGTTTGTGACTAGTATGTTATCCTTTTTTCCCATTACAGTTGTTGTGAACCATATGCACTGTCAACTGTAAAATGGGAATATGCAGCAAAAACACGGTACCCCTCCAAGAAGGCATGGAATGATGTGAACCTTATGCATTTTACAGTCTCTCCATGGTGTATATAAATCCACTTGGAAAATTTATGATCGACATCAAGACAATATCGATCAGCTACATCCTGACCCTATGTCACAGACAAGTGCTTTTATTTCAAGTACTTCTGTGACTTTAGGGAGGGAAGAAACACTGCAATTAATTTCTCTCCAAGAATGAAAATATATGCACCACGAACCTCTTCTGGCTGAGACGGCTGAGACCAAAAATGCACAAAGTTGAAATGAGTGAGTAACCAACCTTGGCGAAATATCGCATCCTTGCTGCATAAAGGCACCCAGGGAAAACCAGAGACTATTAAATATCCCAAATTCATTAGTTGATTCATTAGTTTGCGTTTCTCTTCCATCTTCAAATTCCTCAGTGTGCCACTCGTATGGGCTAAATCTGCTGACCAGGAATAAAACTACACTGACCCCAATGTAGGCAAAAACAATGCACATCCAGATTTCATATGCTAACGGATCAAGAAATGAAAACACTCCTGGCTTGGACTTCTGAGGCTTCTTGATCATTATTGATATCCCCAGGCTCATAAAGGGCTTTGAGAAGTCAATCACCTCTTCTCTCACCAATGTTATAGTTAATGGAGCGATTGCAATATCGGCTTTCTGTAAAGGAGGAAAAAAAGCAAGTAATAGCTAATGCAATGAACAGAGCAAAAAATGGTTTTGTTTCTATGGCATTTCACAAATAGAAAATAGGACAGCAGAGACACCAGCAACATTTGTTTCACCAAGAACATCCTGTGGAGAATTTCAGAAATTTTTAGTTGAACTTGTACTGAAATACATATAGCCACATGGTTGGTGTATTCCAAGCTTTTGTTTTTATATATGCCCTATTAAAAGCATATGACATTTAAAAGTTTAGCAAAGTACTTTGCTTTTCACCTGGTCAGAAGGATGCATTCATTTTCCCCCAACTTCATCTTCATTTAAAATGTAATTTAAGGTTTTACTTTCAAAATTTTTCATGCCATTAGAAGTTAATAATTCCTATCAAATTAATTAGATAACTTTCCTACACTCTACAGAGAAAATGAAGCCAAATCCCACTCCTTCCATCAGTCATCTTTAATGGCTTTATTATAGAAAATTTTCTTACCCCATAAACAAGTTCTCCAACCATCCCATTCCAGATTTTCGTGTCTGCATCCCTTGCCCCATACTTGCCATCCCCAACAATTGTGAGCTTATATTTGAATCCACAGTGCTTAGCAATTTCTGTAGCTAAGTCCACACAATAGCCCTCATATCGATCATTTCCTTCAAGCATTTCGTGATTTTTCTTCATCATGACATATGGGGACTCCTGCACAGAAAGAACTTGCCTTAGCTACTTGACAGAGACAGATGCAGCAGCTGTACACTTCATAGATTAACATGTTCCCTTTTACGTGTGAAAAAAGAGAGCAGATACAATCTGAATCATACATGCTACGTATACGTTAGTTGTTAATTATTAATGTGACATGTCTTTAACACACTTAAAAGCTGCATTCTTCAGAGTCATACACAAATAACAATACTTACAGGCACAGTGATTCCCAGAAGTATGTTAATAATGACCATGAATGTTAACAGGAGTTACGCATTCAGAGAAGAAAGAGTAAATTCCAAAATCAGTTTCTTTCTCTCATACAGTTTGGATGGAAGAAGGCAAAGGTATTCAGTTGCTTTTGTTGTTGTCTTATACAAGAAAATTATTTTCTATTTCACAATGACATCTCTCCCCAGGAAAACACTTGAGGCTCTCAAGGCTGTATTTTTATTAAATTGCTAATTTAACAATACGTAAGATATCTATAACTATGCACTAAAGTTCTATCATCAGCAAAACTGGTGATGAGTCATCAGTCATGAATATATTTCCTCCTTGCTCAGTTGTTACAGAAGTGTTCTTGCATCCAGAGAAATTCCTATGCTAACCTATGGCTCATCCAAACAGATAAACAAGCTGTGTAATTTACAAGAAAAAAAAATGCTCTTCAATGATAATATACAATTTAATTTTCTAAACAACCAGAATGTAATTTCTAACATTTTATTTTACACTTTACCAATCCATAGCAGCTAAAATCCTGAAGCATAAGAACTAGGTCTCTTTGTTGTTCATCAAAATCTATTCTCTAAAATGAACACTATGGTTCTGCCTCTCAGAAAGTTCCTCTCCTTTGAAAGCAGGTATTTAATTTGCATTTTCAGGTCTAAAACCCATAACTTTCTAGGGTGTTCAGTCAAAGACCGTTCATCCTCTGCAGATCAAAACTGCATACTGAATCACATACATTTCCTTAACTTCTAGATTTCATTACGTATCACAATAAGTAACAGCTCACAACCCCAAATAATAAAAAGACAGTACATTGAAACTAACATAATGTTGAGAAACAAATCGTTGTAGGACAGACTGTCTTCTAACAAAATAGGAGGTTAATTACCAAAATAGTGGTGACAATAATAGTCTTATTCTCTAGTCCTGAAGATTCATTTCCAAGAGGGCCGTCAAGAGGATTCACAACCATTTTGTCCACTTCACTCCAATATCCAATCTAAAGAGTGTACAGGATGCACAGACACTAGTGAATATGAACTTTTCTAGAAAATGTAAAGCATGTTATTACTATGCCCTTGATGTGTGTTTACAGAGAACTATTTCAGCTATGGATTTACCACTGTAAGCATTTCTAATTATGTAGTGAAAGACTACAAAAAACAGTAAAAAGATTGAACTAATGACATTTGTTCACATTACTTTGCCTAAAGCATGTACGCAATTTTTATTCACATATTAACAGGTTTTAGTATCAACATCACGCATTGTAAAACTGAAATAGTCCAAATTAGCAAAACATGAGAAACTGGTTTTTCCTGAAAGATTTAAAAATAGAGCAGGAAGACAAATACACTTATGAAAAATCACTGAAAAGCTGTATCCAGTTTTTGTCATTCAGAAGTGTATTTCTCCAAATGCTGGCTCACATTGAGCAATTCAGATAAGAAAGCAAAAAATTTAATCCACGAAACTTAAAGGAAAACACTCTTATTCAGTACTTACCATAAATAATAATTCGTATTTGTTAGAAAGAAATAATACATTTGTTTACTTCATTCTGCAATATCACTGTAGAATACACCTATGAATAAATATTATCACAACTCATGCTTTAATTAATCTAATGTTTCAGTACTTACCTGAACCCATCACTTAGAATGGTAGAACCTTTAAAGACATAAGACAATTCAAATTACCTTCCGAGGACCAGTACTTTTGAGTTCCATGACGTTTATTGTAAAATTGATTCTCTTTCCATTCTGATCAAACTTTATATTTCCTGTTAGCCCTTCCACCTGAACCTATAACAGATGAAGATGAAAGTGGTAGTAGAATTAAGTTTGTTTCTTTTTAGAAAATGCATTTTTATTTCCACAAAGGATTATTGATATTTCAAAAACATTCACTTTAGAGTCATTTTCATATGCAATATATTATCTTAGCCAGGTTCCTCGGGACTTCACTTCCACATTATTCGCAGCAAGATACAGACGGGTTAGGAGACTAGAAGATTTTTTTAAGCATTTATAGAGAACTTCACACATGCACTCATCCCAGCATCCACTCCAGGGAAGCTACCTGTTTCAATGCCCTTTCTATTTCTACACCATGACCCCAGGGTACAGCTGGATTTGCAAGACAATCTCCAGCATTTCCTCTTCTGGAGATCTCAATCCTCTGTTTACGCAAATTACGGAAAGCTTCTGTCATCACTTGAACAGCATCATAGGTCAGAGCAGAGGTATACTGAAAAGAAGTGAAAATATTTAATTAAAAATCAGCTTCACTACACCTTCCAATCCACTTGGTAATCCATTAAACACTGGAAAGGATATTAAGATATACTTGAAAGCCATCAATTTTTTCTTTAGTTACCCTCTGCAGGGTATCTATGAAAATTATTCAAGTATTCATCAGAATGGTTAGGGGCAGTGCCAATAAATCCAAACTAAAGATTTAAAAATATTTTTCAGTATGAATTACATTTTTTCTCACTACAGCTGTGTAACAATCCTGCGTGCAGATATGGGTGGAAGTCCATGTAGGTGAAAGGGAAAAAATAAATAATTTTCAGTGTTTAACCTGAGCTAGCCTGTAAAAATAAAAAATTGTTCCTCTGATTACACTCTTCATAGAGAAGCATTTATTCACAGATCTCTAGACTTCATCTCCTCCCACATATATACACACAAACCCAAAGAGCATGTATTTGTATATACATGTGCTTAACTTTTTCCCATTAAATATAAAATCTCAGGGGTAGCTACTTTCAAGTATGCAATACCTTGTCAACACCACGCAGAACAGTTTTGGGGCTGACATGCCTGGAACAAGTGATGCCCCTCAAAGAGCAATATAGGTGAGGAAGAGCCCCACGTTCCTAAACTGACATAGTATAAGGAGCTTTACAACTTCTGAGACATCAGAGAGGAGTCCTGTGATCACACGCATCAGAAACTGGGGCTAAACGGTCAAAAGCAATTATCTTCAGTGACTGGAAAATTTTACATCTCAACTAACTAACTGAACTGAAACCACATGTGCACATACACTGAGGACTTTGTTGGATGGGCTTTTTGAGTCTGGAACACTGCAATTATGTCAAATATAGGGGCCATTTTTGGAAATATGGGCCAGACTATAAGTACTTAGAGGCATATGAATGAATCGAATGATCCCTGTGAAAGCTATTAGATGCTGAAAATACATAAATTGTAAAGTGGAGAGAAATGATGTATTAGCTCTTTGCTTCAATGGCTCACACTTTAATGAGAATTTTAATTAGTTAGCTCAAGTCATGCAGAAGGCTCTTGTAATTGTAACCAAAGCAAGCTCCTGAATTGAGATTAATTTTTGTATGCAACTGTTAAACCTTAGAAAAGGAAGAAAAGAAAATTAAAAGTGTTTTTTTTAAGATATGTAAGCTCAGTGATCAGTGTGAAACTTCTCAATAAAGTTTTCTCAGTGACTTGTACAGAAATCTTTAAAGGGATCAGCACAGCAGAAGAATGAAGTGAAAGACTGGGTGGAACCACTACTACTTCCTCCTGCTGGAGCAGCAGTGATTAAGTGATGCACATGAGTTTGGAGATGAGTAGAAGGTACAGAGAAAGGACCCTGACTAGCAGTACTTCTTCAAACATTGCTGTTTGCAGTACAGAAACGTATTGTGCCACACTAGTGTTCTGAGAAACTCTGGACACAGCACTATCATTAACCATCAAAACATACTTTGGGTAGCAGAGAAAATAAGAGCTTGAAATTGAGAAGTTATAATGCTAAGTAATTCAGTCATTCTGTGGATCATTGAGATATATTTAATGCATTATCTCAAGAATACTATCCCTATAGTATATAAATACTGGCCTAAATATTCACAGCTCATTTATCCATGAGGATTATGTAGACCTTTGCCTATCAATCAGTATCTCTATGTGCATACGTGTCATCACATATGTAAAATCTACATATCATAATTTAGGTTAAGACAGCTTTAATCTAAGGATCCCAAAATATTTTACAAGAACTGTTGGAGATGCCATGAAAGCAAACAGCCCATGAATCATTTCTTACTGCTTTATTGTGCATACACTTTCAGCTCCTAATAACCTTCATGGGGCTCATTAAAACTATCTACAGCTTCATAAATAGATGTAAAGTTGACAAACTAAACCAAAGTGAACTCATTACCATAAACAAGAAATGACAGACCAATAACCTGCTCATGCAGAAGCATGTGTGTGTCTGCATAATAAATAAAATGTTCATAAGTTAAAGTATGCATTAGCCCTGCCTTGATTCACTTTGTTTTACTGGAGATTCATCAATGTTCTGATCTGCACTATTAAAATAAATGGGAGCACTATTTAGAACATTATTCTGTGGAAGTGGGATGGGGTCTTACACCTTACTACTTTTATGACAGTGTAAATCTCCCAACTTCATTTCAGTTCCTTTCAACTTTTTATGATAAGATCAGCAACTTTACTACGAAATGAAATGGTGCTATACTAGAGTTCTTACAGAATCACTTGCATTAATTATAGCATGGCAAAGAATATGCAAAAAAACCCCAAACCTGCATCTCACAATTTTAGAACTATGATAATAAGCTGATATTATAAACTGCCTAAAGATTTTATGCCATTTGCTATGAAACATGGATTGCATGAATGTCATTTGAAAAGAATTTTCTCTCAGTAGATGCCTTAATTGCCAAGCAGCAAAAACACAAGGTCCATTTAATTTTCTTCAACTTAAATTTCCAACTTAACTTTCTACCTTCAACTTAAATGTTCTATAGAACTTGGTAAAATCTGTAAACTACAATTGCACAGATGAATTTGAAAAGTAAAGACAAAACAAAGTCATCCCAGACTAAGCAGAAGTTACTACTCATTTGCTGTCCAAGAAAAACTGGCAAGATGTTGCCTTTTGTAACTTCAGCTGTTTTTCAGTAACTCAGAAGATACCAGATATCCTTAGCTAAAAGGACCAGGATTCTATTTTGTACAAACAGTAACTGAATCTTCTGAAGGTAAAACCCCAGAAGCACAAGATTTTGTTATACGTATATTTCAAAGTTGTAAGATATTATAAGAAAGGTAAGTTAGCCTGTTAGACCTGTATTTAAGTCAATGCCTGTCCATGTGCTCAAGTCAAAGCAGAGAGATATGATTAGACATCTAAAATAATTGAAACAGTATACTTCAGCAGTGGAAAAGAAATAAAAATGTGAAGACATAAATGCAAGAAAAGGGAAAAAAAGGAAAAAAATTAAGTATTCTGAATCACAAGAATTCAAATTCTTTTCCTCTTGATTTGGATATTTGCAATGTCTAAATCTATCCTTAAAAGATTAGCTTGAGTTTGGGGTTTTTTGGTTGGTTTTTTTTTTGGTTTTTTGGTTTTTTTGGTTTTTTTGACAGTCAGAGAAGAGTAATAAACATTCTAAGATGTGATTCATTTGACCAGTTAGACACATTCTTGGAAGATAAATTAATTGTGCTTTGGATTCCACTCATTTGATCTCCAGTGACTTCTGAGACTAGGGAGGAGTCCAGGGCGATCAGCTTAGGTACAGATGTTTACACTGTAGACACACCTGTAACAACCTAAAACCACTCAAAAGGACTATGAACTAGCCATTCATCCCTAATCGAACACAACAGTGAGAAAGACAAACAAAACAATAGGAAAATTTTGGCAGGGACTCTACCAGCTATAACAAAGAATGCAGTGCTGTTGTACAAGACACTAGGGAGACCTCAGCTGGAATGGCAGATCCTGCTGCAGCAGTGTTCAAGAAGGCAGAAATCAGTCTGAAACAGGCACAGATGGAAGTTCCTCACAGTGTATGAGGGGCTGCTATTGGAACAGCAGGAGAAGGGACACTGCATCCCTAACAGAGGCTAAGAGAAAGAAGGCCTAAAGTCTGATACAAATATTTTCCCTTGGAGAGTGGTAAAATTCTGAGAGAGGAAATACAGGAATTGTTCTTTGTTGCAAGAGCTGGAGGGTAGAATCAATCAGTATAAACACACTTTCAGCATTTTTCCTTATATTTAAACAATTAAAATATACTTACATATCAGCAAATATACAAAATAAACTATGATAAAATCTCTCATTGAATTTTGCACATTTTTTCCCTCAACAAAGTACTTCTTGACTTGAATGATTAGTATAAACAACAGGAGCAGAAAGATTGTCATAAACGTTCCTCCATCTTTATAAATTATATATAAAACATAGGTCTATACATATGTAAACACACAAGCAAAAAGAAATGAGACACAAAGTTACTTGTCAAGAACTAGAAAAGGAACTGGGCAACTGTCTCTTGTATTTCCAGTGCAGTCAAACTGATGCAACATCAGACACCTATTTCTTAAGGGTCTTTAATTAATGTAGCTGGGAAAATACCTGAAAGTGGTCTGACAGATAAGAGAGTTAATGGAAAATTACCTAACTAATAGGAAATGGCTACCTCCTTCTGGAGCTCATGGCACCTTGCATAGCATCCTGACAGGACATGGAAATGCAAAGAGCTACTCCCAATAGGAACAAGAGACATTGTCAAATCTTGAACACAGACGTGTAATTGGAAGTGAAGACGGCCTTTGACTGTGCCATAACCATGCTTTGCTCTCATCTGCTTTGTGCATGGATGGGGGTGTGTATGCAGCAGCCTGCTGAGCTGCTTGGCATCCAAACTGCTAACGGGCCTTCAGCGCCCGAGCATCTTCATTACCTGTGGCCATGCTTCAAACACTGCAATGTGAGATTGAGGTCAGGGAGCCCTGAAGAGGAAGTGCATGGCTCTTCCTCTTGGTTAGGATGATGTTCTTGTGAAAATAGGCAGTCTTAACCACAGACTTGCTTCTACCTGAGAATAATTGCATATATACACAGGATATTTGGAAATATTAATTGCAAACTTTTTTATAACAACCCCGGTCCTGACTAAAAGGGGAAGAGAGATTAATAAAATGTAAAAATACCTGATCTTTTAAAAAAATTAACTTAGACTGGTCTCAGTAAAGATGGGGTTAGAGTCTAGGGACTATTATTCTTAATGAATATACTACCTTTATTAAATTTTGTTTCCCAAAGTTGTACAGTCACATCAACTTACATTTTGATAACAGCCCTTATTTAAACACAAATGCAGCACCGTGTGCACAGAAAAGCTAAACAAATAAGCATTTTTGCTTTGAAGTGCCATACTGGCATGAGATGCAAAGAACTACTTAAGCAACCCGTCACCTTAGAAAAACTTGTTTAGCTCCAAAACTGCTATCCAGAAAATCTGCTGATTTTTTGATGTGTTTATGTGTTTTAGTTATCTCTTTGCTTGGTTCAGAAAGGCTGCTTTCAGGGCACACCCAGAACAGTCAGCCCAGTAGCCAGGCACCTGCCGAAGCCCAAATCCCTGGAAGTCTCACTCTTATTTGAAAGATGTACTTACAGCACATCCAGCAGAGACTGACAAGACTGGGGCACTGGAATCATCCTAATGCTCCTACTGTAGGATATTTATAGGAGAGAGTGACCTTCTTTCAGTCTTTTAAAAACTGAATATAGCAAAGATCACAAGATTTATAAAGGCCAAAGTGCTTGCCCTTTCTACCTATTTTATCTACTACTCTAATAGGAATGAGATTCCTGAACAGCAATTCCTCCCCCAAGATTGCTTCCATTTCAGAACAATCTTCTCACTAGAGTCATCAGAAGTGCTAATTCAGCAGAAGAATAAGAGTGAAGGAGTGCAGGTGTGTAGGTACATACTATTTTTGTGGGGTTTTTTTATTTTACACTGAGAACAGAGGTTTTAAAGCACTTTGGTCTTACATTAGAGTAAATGAAAACCATTTACTTGGATTTGAATTCAAAGATTCAAAGAGCTTTACAGAAATAATAAAAAGAATTATTTGGATTTGAACCCACAGCATTTTACTTATAAAAGATGCTGTTGTATTTTAATCATGCCGCTACCTATGGAAAATATACACACTAACAAAATAAAGAAGACTTTAGAATGATTTGTGCAGTCTTACTTCTAACTTAGAATTAACATGCAAAACAGCAATGTCACTAATGATAAAATCACCTTGAATTCACTGTAAAACACAAAGAATATACAACGTTTTAATTTTCACCATATAAATCTGGTGAAAACCTTTTTCTTCAAGGCTACGCCAGAGCAAAATGTGTCACTCCTCACCGTATTAAAAATCAGCAGGATCCAGCAGCAAAAACTGAAACCTTTGGTCATAGCAGTGAAAACAGACCAAGTAGGGAAATCTCACAAGATGAGAACAAAATGTACAAATAGAAAGGCAAAAGACTTCTCTGAAAAAAATATGCTCCAAGAAATGGAATTGAAAGAATTCATGTGAGTGTATGAAGTGTTAAAGTGTGTGTGTGGTTCTTTGCCTTTTTTTGTGTGTGTGTGCTTTGGCAGTTTTTTGGTGTTTAATGTTTTGTTGGGCTTTTTGTTTGTTTGGTTTGGTTTTTGGGTTTTATTTTTTTTCCAAGATGATAGGGGAAGAAAAAAACCCAATCAGCAATTCTCATCATATATACTGATGATGTTCTAAGAATTTTCAAAATATGCCATTTAAAACTAGTAGTAATAATTCAAGTCTTAAATTTAAAACAATAGGAGAAAACAAAAGAAACACAAAAAAACCCCTAAACCACAATTCCCCATTTCCATTATCACTCCTCATCTACACTAATCAGCAACAAGATACCTGTTGTATCAAGATGAACAGCTTTCTTCTGTTTGCTCCAATCTAATTTCCAAGCAGAATACTACTAGAATTGAATCCACCATTCATACCAGGTTGCTGACTTTACCAAGACATAGTTACTGTCAAAGAATAATAAACATTTCATTTTTACTTTTCTGCCACCCCATGGTAGGTAATATGGGCAGCTACCTACATTAATAGGTCCTTAATACCAGACCTGCCCCAGAAATAAACCTGCATGTCTCCCCTCCTTGTTCACTTAAGTATCCCCAGTGCTTCTCCTCCTCCCTTATTTCCCTGACCCAAGAAACTTTCAGTCACAGATGCCTCTCCAGCTCTGAGCTGCACCACTTTTCTGTCTTTCACTCACATTTCAACAGCCTCTTTTCACTTTGCTGACCCCTTTTTTGCATTATGTCATCCCTCCCACTACTACTATTTTCATCCTTGTCTATGGCTCCCTCTTCTCTTATTCCTACCAAGCTGTCCTAAATGACATTGATCTTTGTGAGGCCAGGGGCATGTCTGACCTTGATGAACACTTGGATCATGAAGGAATAGTAGCTTTTTCTGTTTATATCCACAATATCCAGATGAATTGCTGACTGAAAAAAAGCAATACAGAGCTCCTGGGGAAATAGGCAGAAGGAATCCACTGCATTTTGGTAGTTGAAGATCCTTAAAATTTGTAATTACTAAGAATAAGTGGATTCAAATTCAAAGAAACATAGCTTCTTAGAGACATCAGGACTTGGCTGTGTAGTTTTTTCAAGGCTGCTTTATCACAGTTCAGCCACATTTACTTGCAGGATCAAAGGATCTGGGTTAATTGGCCTTTTGTATGTCTGAGAAAAATCTACAGATAGTGCCTCAAACCACCCACTGCTTTCAGTGACTAAATGTTCCATTCTTTAATCGAGTTTTCTTAAAAAAAAAAAAAAAAAAAAGCCAAAAACTAAACCAAACCAACTATGCTGGAATGAGTGATTACTTACGCAAAACAGCCTTAAGCTACTAAAAAGAAGCCTGAAGTTTAACACTGAAATTTCTTATGTCCACATTTTTTGTAAGTATTTTTTCAAAAATACTGAAATACTTGGATTCAAAAGCCCAGTGAAATCAGGTAGCTGGAACACCAACTGCTAGATGCATATTATTTTTATGCCCAGGAAAAAAATGCATGGATTGGAAACAGGCAGAACAATCTTACAGACCTACAGTTTTATAAGGGCACTTAGGAAAAAACAAAAATACTCCAAATCAGTTCCTGGTTAAACCTTGTAATAAATATTAAAAACTATTTTTTTAAAAATCGTATTTATAAATCATTATTAACTACTTGAATTAAGACATATTCAATCGTAGTATTCTATTGAAAATGTAGCAGGTGCAACAGAATATCCCTTATAACTCTTATTAGAATTCATTGCATTATAAAACCATTTTCCAACACACTGCTATCATAAGAGGCATAGCCCAAAATGAAGGTATTTTCTAATTCATCAGCTGTACACTTTTGCTTCGTCACCTTTATCTAGATGAACTGCTTTCTGAATTTTCAGTTTGAATATTTGTTTTCAGTGTTTTTTTCTTTGTTCACACTGTTTTCTTCTTTGCTCCTTATTATAAGTGAGTCACCTAAATGTTAATTATTTCTGCAAGGTAAATAATTGCGTGCTATGTATTTTTGTATTTTTTCTTCTGCATGTTGTCTATATTCCATCCTTGAGGTAAATTAGCACCAGTAGAGTTAAACCAGCATATTTCAGTTACAAGCATCATTACTCCTGACTTACGGTTTCATAATAATTGCCCAAAAGACTATATGACTTGACTATAAAGAAGAAACTTGAAAATGTGAAACTACTGAAGACAAAATCAGGAGGTAAAAACAATCTAGTGCTTTGGTATCTTAGCTATGCATTGGTTGGGTGAGGAAAGAGATTATGAAGCCAGAAATACAATCATGAAAGAAGAACATGTGAAACATTATGTGCCAGCATGAAACAGTTGCATCCATCCAAAACAGCTGCAATGAGTACCAGTGTTGTTATCATCTTCCGACACAATGGGATTCTGTGAGTCTGAGCTGAGTTAGGTCTTCAACCAGCCAGCCCCAAAATCTTTTCTGCATGCTGCACATAGTTTCTTGTATATATCATATGTAAGCTGTCTCAGGCACTTCAAGCCTCAGGTTGCTCTTAGAAAAGCTTACCACAGAGTAGGTTGGTGTGTAGAATAGACTATTTCAGCTGGACAGACCTACAAGGATTATCTAGTCCAACTGCCTGAACAATTCAGGGCTGACCAATTCTAAAGAGTGTTTATAACAGAATTGTCCAAATGCCTCTTAAACACAGATAGGCTTGGAGCATCGACCAGGTCTCATGGAGGACTGTTCCCATGTTTGACCACCCTAAAAAAATGAAAGAAATGTAAAGAAATGCTTCCAAAGGTCCAGTCTGAACCTGCTCTGGTGCAGCTCTGAACCATTCCCACACATCTCCCTGTCACGGGGTACCAGGGAGTAGATCTCAACACCTTCCTCTCCACTTCCCCTCCTCAGAAGGCTGTAGAGAGCAATGGGGTCACTCCTCAGCCTCCTCTTCTCCAAAGGAGACCAGCTCAGAGTCCTTAGCTATCCCTCACAGGACATACCTACTTCAAGCTTAGTACTGATGTGGGGGGTTGACTCTGGATGGGCACTAGATGCCACCAAAGTGGTTCTGTCACTCTCTTCCTCAGAGGGACACGGAAGAGAAAATAAAATGAAAGGTTCATGGGCTGGGATAAGAGTAGGGAGAGATCACTCAGCAATAACCATAACAGGAAGAACAGACTCAACTCGGAAAAAAAATTAATTACCAACCAAACCAAAGTAGGATAGTGAGAAAATAAAAACTACATCTCCAAACATGTCAACCCACTTCTCCCTTCTTCCTGGGCTCAACTTCACTCACATATTCTTTATACCCCTTCCCCACAGTGGCACAGGGGGACGGACGTGGACAGGGGTTGCAGTCTGTTTATCACCCATCTCTGTCACTGCTTCCTCCCCACAGGGTGGACTCAAACTCCTCCCCTGCTGCAAAATCTCTGCCCTGGCACCTGGAGGACCTCCTGCCCTTCCTTCTGCACTGACTGTCTGCAGGGCTGTTTCTCTCATATGTTGTTACCCCTCCCTCTGGCTGCTGTTGTGCAGCAGCTTTTTCCTCTTCTTGAATGTGTTCTCCCCAGAGGCACTACCACCTTCGCTGATGGGCTCGGCCTTGGCCCGCAGTGGGTCAGTCTTGAAGCCAGCTGGTATTGGCTTCACTCGACATGGGGGAAGCTTCCAGAAGCTCCTCACAAAAGCCACCCCTGTAGTGTAGGATGCTTAACTGTATGTCTCAAGATCTACACATTAGCTCATCTAGAACTGCATGCATAGACTGGAAACACCCTTGGTTACAACAGCCATGTTTTAGATTTAATCTGAAGTAAACCAGGTATCAGAGTTAATTTTGAAAGATGCAAAAATCTTCTGTAAAAAGTCTGCAAAGCACTCATTTTAAGTTTCCTACTTAATCTTTAAATCTTGTGGTTTTATCAGTACAGGCGCAGTGCAGCAACAAATGAGATCAGTGTATTTTCTCACCTATGTCCTAAGATTGCAATTTTTTATAATTAATATTTTATAAATTGTAAAGATATGTTTTTAAAGCAATTTGATCCAGGTCCTCTTCTGGGTGTCTGTGGAAGGGGCTTTTAGCAATGCGCTTCTTTCTTGAAGAGCACGTTCCTTTGAAATGCACTCTTTCTTAGAAGGGGTGTCTTTCTCTATTTTCAGGACTGTACTTGGATGCTGAGATATGTCCTATCAGCTCAGTCATATTCCATTGACTTGCATTTTGTAATGTGGAATGGATGTACACTTACTTTCGGATTACAAAAGGAAGATAACACAACACAATTGCAATGTTTTTGTCTGCAATGATAGAACATCTGCAATCCCAGAGATAATATTACCTGTTAGGGGAATGTAACCACCTCTCATTTCTATACTGATGATGAAGGGCTTTTGTTAGCCTTCCTATCTGTTTCATACAGAATCTGCAGCCAGAGTTTCCTAGATTCCATGGGACTGGGAGCACAAGGTCATTTATCAGCACTAGCAATTTGGACAACTACCTCAAAATCAAAAGGGGAGAAAAGTTATCTGTAAGACCACTTAAGGGACAAGTGGGAGACCAGTGCATTAACCTGCTCAGTAACTTAGATGTTTATACAGTACTCCAAGAAGCAGAGGGTAACACAGCTAGAATAACAGTATAAGAAGGAATGAAATGCTCAGGCAGGACAGGTAAGGAATGTAATTCAGCAGGAATCAATGAAAGAATTCTGTACTTAAAAGCAATGATTAAGTGGACAGATATGGTATGAGCCTGTCTAAATCAGAAGCAGCACGAGAAAGGAATGCAGAAAAAAGATTTGGATGTTAGCATGTATCCCACAATAAATATATCTCAATAGTGTCATGGTGGTGAGGAGAGGAAAAAAAAACAGGAAAAAGAATCTAATACAAAAGAATCCCCTGAAATGAGTACTGTCTCTGAGACACATGAAGCCATTCTTTCCATTTCCTCAGCACAGCACTCAGATGTGGTGCAGTAGCCAGTCTGGCATTTCAAAGAGGCACCAAATAGAAAGGTTCCAGAGCAAAATGAAAAACAGGATCTGAGTGCAGAAAATTCAGAGGAAAAAGGATTATTTAGTTTTGCAGGGAGGAAAGCAAGGCAGGAAAGATGGTAGCCATTTTCAAATGCAGAAGAACATGGAAAAAGCAGAACTCACTCACAGCCATTAGAAACATGTAAAGGAGTAATGGATTAGGTGATATAAAGGCTGATTAAGGTTAGACAAAAACCAAAAATAAGATCATTTAAGCACTGAAATAGATGCTTGGAGGAGTTGTGAAATCATTACTCACAGAACTGCCCACCACTACCCACAGGTTTATCCGATTCTGCCTTCAAGCAAGAAGGACAGACCTGGTGACTGACTGCTCAAAGACTTTTCTTGCCCTGTTTCTATGATTTCTATGATTCTGCCCTGCCTCTAGCTCCCTCAAGAATGGGAACAAAATGTGACATATCTCTAACCTTACATGTAATGACAAGCAAAATTTACAAGTAATACCTGTATAAGGGCAAGAGATAGAAAGCTCCACAAAGAAATACAGTAACTGATACAATCAATGTCACCAAATATTGCAATATACATCCACACTTTCCTTACCGTCAATACCTCCAGCATTTATAAATTATCTGATAATCTAACATAGGTCTCAATTTCTTGTGTGAGTATCAGTGCAGTCCTATATATACCTTGAGCAAACAATATAAAAAGGAAGAGAGGTCAGCCTTTTAAACTGAATTTAAAATGTGTTCTAAATTAGTGAAATTCAGGAAAATAAGTGTTTCAATTACTTTACTTTTCCTATCCATAACAAAATAAACCAAATAAACCTCAAAAGCAAAAGATACTGCAAATACTCTCCTTCAACTCTTTCAATTTCTACTAGACTTGAAAGGACTTATCATGGAAGAAATAAAGGGAATACCTGTGACAGAGTGAGAGATTTTAGTGCTTTAATGCAACATTGCAACCACTTCATGTTATCTAACACCCATGCAACTTCCCCCTAGTGTAAGTGACACCAGAGACCTTATTACTGTCTCACCTATTTATTCTTCCTATTTATTCTCACCTATTTATTCTTCCATCAATGAAAAAAACTGCATCTTGGTTTCAGTTTGAGTTCTTTACTTTAGTCATGTGTTTTCATGTATTTCTTTATTATTGACATTTCCAGACTATGATTCTGCAACATGAATATGTAGGTAGGTTTGGGAACTCAAGAATCAGAGAGAAAAAGGGATTCTATTAATCCCCCACAGCCACATCCCTTCCGTTTTTCCTAAATGAGAGCAATACCAATACTACACATCTGTAATACAAATGTACCTAAAGACCTGATACGGACTCCAGTTTACTTTGTCAAACATCAAGTAAGAAATTCACTAATTCTATCATAAAGATTTTAACTACAAAAATAACCACAGAAAAAAATCACTTTGACTAAGTTAACACCAAACTTGGCCTCATAAAAAAGGAATCTATAATCTTTATTTTTTAATTAAAATTAAGGTTGTGTGTTTTAAAGGACTTTTGTACCAGGAATTTAAAAAATTGGTTCTTCCTTCCATGCTGAAACTTTTTATTAATTTCATTATAAATTAAGAACATGCTTCATATTCAAACTAGAGCACAAAAAAAGTTATGTCTAGAACATTTGCAACTTATTTTTTTGTCTTTTAGAGCTATTTAAGAATGTGTCCTTATTAAAATTTCTGATTGTATTACTTAAAATAAAAATTATCTAATGTTAAAATTGAATTATTCTTTCTCATATCTTGCAGCCGCTAATTGATCCTCATGATGGTTAGAGAAAGTAAGAAGGTACTATTATCCTAGTCTTATCCAGAGGTAAAACTGAGGTAAAAAAGCTTAACCAGTTGCCCGGTGTCACACAGGCCTGAAATCAGATCATGATTCTGTACCTCAGGCATTGCATTTAGTTTTCTACGTCTTTGTAGGACTTAGGCATCTGTATCAAAGGAACTGTCTTACCATTCCTTTGGGATATTATGTTACATCAAAAAAGTGCTAAATCTGTGCTCCCCAGAAGCATGATTAATATATGTATTTAAAGATTTCAAAATATAGAGAAAGAGAAACATTTCAAAACATAGAGAAAAATCAAAAGTAGTCAGTAGATACTTACTCTATCATCTTATCTAAACCAATTACCTAACAAGCTGTCAGGCACAGATTTACCATGACACAAGAAAAAATTGTCTTGAACATTTTTAAGAGTGTAGCATCTTTGCTCACTCAGTCCTATGATAGAGAATGTTAAAAGTACCCCAGAGAAATACAAAATTATGTTGGCACTGTTGATATTCAAGGGCTTTCTCTGTCTCTTGTGTTTCTATTCCAAACCCTTCACTTCCTGTACTTCTAGCACAGTTAAAACAAACATAAAACATACCTTGATTGTACTAGTGTGTGCACCAGGATATTCTTTCTCCTCCAGTGTTGACCAACGTTGTATAAATTTTGACACCAGAGGATCATCATAGTCAACTATCTGAAATCCTGAGACATTAGCTCCTCCAAACTGAATTTTTGACAAATCTCCATCAGTAAATCCCTGAGCACAGAAAAAATTATGTCTGTTATTTCAACAGTTTTGGCAGTTCTCTCAATAGTGTATAAAAAGAAAGAGTTACCACACCCTTTGCAGAAGTGGAAGCCAGCATTTTCCTCACACTGGATCCAACTTAAATCCTGGAGTGCCAGGATTAAGTCATCAGCTCCATCAGCCAGCAACGCTTCTTGCTGCCCGCTGGACAAACACCTTTACAGAGAGCAAGGGCTGAGTGGACCTGCCCTTGCCATCCTGACTTCCTAAACATCCTCTTAATTTCAAGGAGACCACTTAAGTGAGAAAAGGAACACTGGACATGAGTAACAGGTGAGCAAGTTTTAGGCCACAGCTGTATCCTCTTTTTGTTAGGAACTCTAAAGCATGTGGAAGAACTTACCATCTCCACTGCCTCCTCCCTCTGAGATAAAGAACTACTTTTCACTCTTACAAATAGTTCGTGTTCTGTTTACTGTGTTCTGTGGTTTAACTTCACCCAAATAACCATACAAATGCATTTACATGAAATAATGATTTCAGACACTTCAGGATAAATGAATGTTCTGAGTGAACACAAAAAGAAGCAGCAACTTCAGACCACATTATTACAAGTTGCTACAATTGCTATACTAGATGCTCTTTAATTATTTCATATTAATGATCCTCATGTGTTGCTGCCGGCTAATACAGACACTTCTACAACAATCATGTAACCTGACGGTTGAACAGGAACATTAATTGTTTACTCAAATCTCTTCTCCACCTCTCAGCATTTTTTGTTCTTAAAGTAGATCAATTTCTTGACTGACTGATCAGACTGGAGGAGAATATTATTACAGTCCAAAAAGAAGAAAGCAGGTGGATTCAGTGAAGATGGGATATGATTCAAATAGTTTTTTTTTCTGACAGAGAAAAACACATTTTTAAAATCACTACCATAAGCACTTTATATATGATATTAAACAGCTTTAAAACGCAAGATTCAGTAAGTTTTAGATCTTAAGGATTTACTGTTATGAATTTAAAGGAATGGCTGAAATTGTTAACATAATGAAATCCACTGGGCACATCTTCTAAAATTTCCCTTAAGACTCAAAATATTGTTTATCCAACATTTGCAATGCAAACCACAGATGTCTAACAGTTAGATAATTTTTTATATTTTTTAAGAATTTCATGTCTGCTTTGTGAATATCAGCACCTCAACTTCTGTATCCAAAAATGAGTTATTAAGATATAAGAATGAAACCCCAGTTTTCAGCTTTTAAAGAGGCCTTTAAAGCACAAGGCTTCTTCACTCCGTGGCACCCACATGACACTTCAGAGCACTGCCCGCCTGGAGGGAGACGTGTTTTCATCAAAGGCTGGGAGGAGACAGTGGTTATGCCTCAAGTGCCAGAGACACACCATGGTCCTTCTGTTTCCTCAGGCTCCTCAAGCGACTATGGCAGACAGTGTAAATTGGGGCACTCTGGGCCCTGCTGGAATTTATATCAAACATCACCACAGTTCAAGAATAAATGATGAAAAAAAATGATTTGGTGGCACTCGCACTATACAACCTCCAAAACTTTTTTTCTTGAACAGGGTAACTGAGATGCAAGCTGGCATAATTTGCTATGTCTATTACAAAAACAACCCAACTGGATTAGTTTCCCTAGCTTCAGTAAGTGTTGACTTTAATGTCAGTAAAATGGCCTTTCACCTTTAGACACAATTTCAAAAAAACTACCTTGACAGAATTTAGTGAGTTTTCTGAAGTTTCCCTGCAAGAACACTATTAGCTATACTGTCTGATCACCTATGTTCGAGAAAACATGAATTCAGACTGATTACCCAGCCAATCTGAGGGATGAAATATGGAAATCTGAGACTCACTAGTCTAGCAGAATGAAAAATGAGAACTGTGATTTTTAAGTACGTTAAAAGTTGTGAGAGAGAAATCCTCACCTTGCTGAATGAATGTATCAGCCTATGATGCAGAAAGTTATTTTTCTATTTTACATACCCTCTTTTTCTAAAGTATGTAGAAAAAGAGATCAAGTTCTATTGCAGGTGCTGAGCAACCTTCATTCCCATTGATGGGAATATCATAGGAGGCATTTAAACCCTGAAAACACTCAGCCAATAAAACCAATATAATCTCAACACATGCATTCATTTAGCAAGAATAAAGACATCCATCTTTTTCTCTGTTTTCTAAAACATATTTAAAACAAAACACTAGTTGATGTGCTTCCATAAACAGTCAAATGAGCAATACAAGTATTTTAAATACTAAGAATGCTTACCAGATTTGCAATGATATAGTGGTATCCTTTAACGTGTTTACCAATTGTGATAACCTGTAAAGAAGAAGAAATACCCCCATAATGGAGAATGTTCACTTGGTATACGGACAAAGACTTGAAATTTATAAAATGTAGTATGTTGTAAAAGCTAGTTAAGAGCTTTATGGACTACAATACTGAGTTTGTTCAATGTGCTATCCTTTATTTTACCTAATGCACCACTGAACACACTCTCTGCTGGTAGAAATTAGCCACGTTGAAGTCCAAGTCCCAAGAGAGAGAGTCCTTCCAGACAGGGGAGCTGAATGCTAATTACTCTGCTGTGTATGAAAGGCACAACCCAGCCAGGAGAGAGCAGGCACCGCACATTAGAAACACTGCCTCACAGACTTCTGCTTCCATTCTGCCCACTGACACTGATGAATTATGAGGAAGCCTTGTAAAGTTCAAATTGTTTATTGCCCTAAGTCTTCCTCACAATCTCCCTCAAAGCCAGCTGGTGATTTCTCAACAGTTTCTGCTGGCAGATACATAGCATGGATTCTTGTCCCAAGTAAGCTTAATTAAGACTATGTCTGCATGGGGAAGTTTGCATTTTGAACTTAAGCACTTCTCCAGAAGAAGGATGTGCAAGATAAGAGGAATCTAGAGATTTATTCCCCTTTTGAACAATGAGAACAATTTAAGAGAGGATGACTCATTCATTTCCTCATTTAACATATAACATATAATTAAAATACTCAGAATTAGGTATCCTGAAACTTATATCAGGATACTAGTGAACAACATTACACATACTTGGTTAATGAAGTTACAGAAATATAATTGAAAGCAGTTTTAACACTGAGTTTACATTACTAGAGTTTGAGACTGAGAGGGATCACATTACACAGGCAATAGAAGTACTTAAATTGTTCCTCTTTTGAGGTCAATATGTATCATATATATGAACTTAAGTATGCTAAAACAATTACTTGGATCAGACTACCTAAAAATACTTCTTAAGAGGTTTAAGAGCTATGTTTAGATGTATTTCTTACGTAGCTGCTCTTTCCAAAGAAATTACAGTTAGACCAAATAGATCAGCTCTTCTGTATGAAATATTTCTTCATCATTGGTGTCTGAGAAGACAACCAGTAACTGCAAGCCTTTGGATCAATGCTCAGTAACTACTCTAGCTGCCACTGGGTACTATTTCATTAACCCAGCTTACTAAAACTTGCCACTTGTCCACTTGAACACTAAGAATGCTGTCAGTTCAAACAAAAAATTCAGTGGTAGTTCCAAAAGGCATGATGAAGGAGCTGTGCACACAAAAACTATTCAGCAATTTAGAGGACCTTCCCTAGCAGGGATAGACAAGTAGTGGCAGTAATTACACAGCTGCCCAAAGGGTGTTATCAGGGTGAAATGAGATTCCGCAAACGAAGCTGCCTGAGAAGAGACAGAAGCTACATAATGATGAGCACGGTAACACAGACTTGCCAGATCAGAGAAGAGGAGTATAAACTAGCCTGAGGAGAGCGGGGGAACTGAAATATTTTTTAACTTACATGAATCATTGAAGTCTGGAAGAGAAATTATAACATGAGACAAAAAACAAGAACGATGAAGCAACTTCGTAAACACATTTTGCGGCTATACAAAGATCCAAGGGCTACAAAGCATAACTGGGTGAACCTGAGGCTGCCACCTCTGCTTAAAATATTTGCAGGATAAATCAAAGCACTAAAATGAAAGATTTGATCAACAATAGATGGTAACGAAAAAGTGAAGAAGTTGTTGCTTTATGTACACGCAAATAATACTCTGGTATTAAAGGAAATTCTGATTAACAGAAAGCCTGTTGCATTTCTTGAAGTAAAAATACACAGAAAAAGAAAAGCGATACTGATACAATGTGTCTACTTCAGGCATCCTCATGAAAGGAAGGAACTTTCTGAGGGGTTTTTTTCAGCACAGGAATTAAAACAATTTTTAAAAAAATAAATCTGGTAGAAAAGCAAGACTGAAAGTATGCTTCTACTAGAAAACAAAATCAGAAAAACATATTGAAAGGATGCTCACAGGCCAAGAAATCCATTGTTCAGCACTTCATTTTAAGAGACGGAGAAAATTAATAGAAAATCACTTAGTCTTTCTTTTAGGCTACTTGAGCAATTGAAAGTGGGTTTACCTTTAAATGTAAAGAAGGGAAGTTACTGAGTGTAACGATAATAGGCTTGAAAAAAAAAGCAAAGTCCAGAAACAACCATGCTATCTTGTGAAGAGAATTCCAAGACTAAACCCATATGGGACAGGTGAGAACAATTTAAGAGAACATATTCCAGGGCATAGCAGTAAACTATTCAGAGGAGAACAACTAACTAGAGTTATATTAACTGACCTGTGAGGCTGATTGTGTTATCTAGAATCTTTCAATGACTTACAAATCAAAACCACAGAAACAAAAGCTTAGCCATCTGTCTGCTTAAGGAGTAGCACAAGTCTATGGGGATAAGCTGAGAAACTCTAAGCATCTAAAAAAGGCAGAATCTATCAAAGTGCAATTAGGGCAAGAAAAATATTCCAGAACTGCAATCAAAATAAGAAGCAGACAAAGACAAAAATAGGTCTATTATGAAACAAAGTCTGTAAAAATGAGTGGTAACTGAAGGGTAAAGAGGGTTCTTGTCTTTAAAAAGTGGTTAAAAGGTGAAACGGAAGAAAATTACAGTCTGCCAAACTTTCATATCAGAGATTATAATGAATATGACATACTTATTTTAAAAAGAATGTATAGGACAGTAAGATAAATGGTAAAAATAGTCTTGTTGAGATCGAAATATGTCAAAGCGGTATCTTTCTTTTCCCTGGCCTGATAATCAGGAAACAGCAGATAGGACATATCTTGAGTCCAATAAGGTGTTTGTTCTGTATGACAACATTAGAAACTAACAAGAGACATGGACAAGAAAAAAAGTCACTGTAAGGTAAGTAAAGAACCATTTGAAAAGCCACACAGAACCAACTGAAGAGGACCTATAAGGACTACTTATGTCTACACTGTACATTTCTTGACATTGATAAGTTAGAAAATATGATTTTGAAAAGCTGCAGATGATAGGGATCACACTCTCAGAGATCAAATGCTCCTGAGAACAGGATCAAATTCAAATTTATCTTGAAAATTAGAGAAACAGTTTGTGGATATGAATTCTAAATAAAACACACAAACACAATGTACTCCATTAAGGACACTGCTCATTGTCTGAGTCTCTTCAAAATGTAAGGACCTCCAAAACAAAGACCAAAATAACAAGCCCTTCAAAAAACCTTCCAACAAATACATCTGTACTCTGATGATACATCCCTACTCAGTCTCACATGATGAAGCTCAAGCCAACAGGGAACTATCCTTACAATTTTCCATTGTGCTCTGCATGCATGTAAAGAAGTAGTAAGATACAGAGCCAGTAAGACCTTCCTAGACTAGGACTGAAGTGGTGGATTTCAAAGTAATTCAGTATTTTGAATCAGAGCCCCATGATAATGTTGCTAAAAAGAAAATTTAAAAAAAATAAACAAACATTTTGGCAAATAATTTGCATGGGTGGAGAGAAGACAGATTTTCCTGTTCTTTTTAAAGCTCAGGAGGTCTTAGCTATGAAAAACAGCATCCAGTTCTGGTTAACACACTTTAAGAGTGACACAAAATGAAGAGACAAGCAAGGAAAGTACAAATGACAAAGAGCTTCAAAACATGAATTTCAAAAGGCATTAAATCAGAAAGAGAAGCTGTGATACAGTCTTCCCAAGACATAAAAGGTTCTCAGAAAAAGCATTTGAGGGAGAAAATACCTTCTAGGTGTAAAAAGAACGAATCCTTAGACATAACTATTTATAATGGACCACATACAATACTGTATCAACTACGTATAATACAGTATACTACTAAGCTTGTGAAATAGTCTGAACAAGTTATTTTGCAAATTACTGTTCTTATTTTAAATAATCAGGATAGAAAACTTTACAGGATCATCCAGATAGAATTATATTGCCTTTGAGCAAAGGGAGGGATTGTAGGATTTGTATGTTCACTTTCTGCCTGGCACATATGCGGTCCTCAATACAAACTTGTCACTGCCAAACGATTTGTAATAATCACAAAAATACCATCAAGACAAATGAACTCATTGCATTTACTTATAGAATATTGCTAACTACTGTCAACGAAGAAAGGAGTATAGCAAACCTGATCAACAATGTCGTTGACTTTATCGCGTTCACAGTCCAAAATCACTCGTCTTTCCTTTTTTACCTCTAGATCTTGAAACAGTGAACGGTAAGTTTCATCTTTCCTCTCATTGTTAATATTTCCTACATTGATAGCAGTCACTTGCCATTTCTTTTCAGCAGCAGAATCCAGCACAGCTTGCAATGTTGATAAGCCTAGTGAAAGACAGGAGAAAACAGAAGATACGACTGACAAAGCTTCAGGAACTAACAAGCTTCTACAACGTGATCTGTGAGATTACTTATGTAAGATCTCATGTAACTTGTTTGACCTGTCACACATAGGTAGAAGTCAGAAACTAAGATACATGTGGGCCCAATCAATTATTATTGCATGAAATTTCCAATTACATCACTGCAAGGCATCAAGGCAAAGCCTTCTAAGTACAACCTTTGGGTTTGGCTCAACGTTCTTCAGAATTGAATTTTGCTGGTTTCACTAATCCACTGCTGGAATTCCACATAGTGGGAAAGAGATCTTCGAGGAGAGGAGTGATCTAATTAGAGCAAAAGGATCAGTCGCTTATTAAAAAAAGGATAAGCTGCTTAAAGAAAAGGTACTGAACAGCTTTTGTTCCCAGCACTTGAGCAGTACTGTATTTAAACCTGGACCACACTGAAGTCTATGGCAGAATTCCCAAGTTCTCCAGTGATGGTAATGGATTTACTATTTCTGTTGCCTTCAGTCACATTCCTGATTATGAAAGATGTGCTGAGACATTTTTCCATATAGATAAGCAGGCTCATTGCTAATACCTACAGTGTAGAGAAGTTTGCTTCCATCTTGTATTTTTGGCATGTTTCTGATGGGAAGATCTGTAAAATTTGTTCAGATGCAACTGCTTACAGTATACTGCAAAACCAGTGAAGACTTCACTTGACAGATCTTACTTTTTAGGGATTAAATAATGTAGTACAGAAACGTGAAAATTACTGCTGGAAATTAATTCCTGCTATACAAAACTTACAATTTTAATGATTTCCAGCAGTACAAGAATGAGACTTACCATGTTTCAATTCCTACCAGAGAATTCTATGTGATTCCAGAGAGCAGTTTTAAGGCTACCAGATAATATTATTGGAAAAAATGGAAAAATTAGACTTTCTTATGAGCAAATTGACATTTTTGTACATTCTTCTCTCCTGAAACCACCAAACTTTGGGAATAATTTCTTTGAGGCAAATTCTGACTTGGTATGTAAAGCGAGCCCCAGGTATAACTCTCATGAGACATAATAGTGGTTATGCCCACAAACACAGAAGGAAAGCACTAAGAATTAATTTGTCTCACAGTCCGTAAGTCTAATATTAAATTAAGATCGGTCAGTGTTTAGCAATTCAGCTTCATCAGTGAAAATGGTAGTGACATACAGCACTACACAAGACTCGTCATCAGCAAAGGTAGAAAATGGCAGGCTTCCAAAAGCATAAATTAAATTATTATCTCATACAATTCTGGTTTTCCAAGTCTCTTTAACAAAGATTGATATTAAGTTTTGTATGTCATGTAGTGAATATTTATTTTAAAATCACAGATAACTACAGTCCACCGGTACAAATAAACTAGTTCAAATGCTAAAGATAAATGTGAAGAACTTGTGTTAAAAGGGTAAGTAATGTAAGTAAACTGAAAGATGCAAGGACCATCTTAAAACATTAAAAAGCACTGAGGTATGTTTATACCTCAAAATGCTGCTTGAAATGATAAATTAAAATTTAAAAAAAAGAAAAATCAGCCAAACTGAAAAACATTTAATCTGAATCATCGTTTCAAATCTCATTTAGCAAATTTCAGGTCCTCCAACCTGTCTATATTTCTTCTGAGTTAAACAAACTCAACTAGGCACAAATTAATAAGGACTATGAATGCTAATACTACTGATTGCAACAGGTTTCTATATTTTACTCCTCTGATCTTCTATTTTTCCTAGGGTTTCTTTTTTTCCTGGGGTGGTCTCTGCAGAGATTTCAAAGGGCTGCCTGGACTGCTTGGGGTTTTTTTGGGGAGGCAGATTTGTCATCCCCATACAGCTTAGTTTGTTCTGATAGCAGTAACACATTGCAAAAGAACAAAAAAAAAAAAAAAAGAAAAGAAAAAAAAAAGGAAAACCAAACAAAACCCAACCAAATAGAAAGCATTCACTGCAATACTTCCGTGAAAGTGAAATTATCTGGCGAGTAGTAACAGAAGTGCGAGACTCTGCAGAGGAGAAAACTCCAGCAACTTCAGTTGCCTTTTTAAAGCTGCAGGAACATTTCTGCTTGAGAAACTCATATCCTGAACCTTTTCTTGATTACCATCTGACAAAGCCTTAATTCAGTGAGCTCTGAAAAGGGAGACTGAACAGAGGCTGAATAACTTAGCAATTCTTTTACAGATAGAATCTTACAATAATGCTACTACTTTTTCCAAAACTCAGTTAGTAATGGCAGCAGAGAAGACTTAAGGATGGTAAAGGACACTACCCCACATTACATGAGAATAACTACTGTATTAAAACAGTACTAGCTTGGGCACACACATACTGAATGGCCTCACTCCTTATGGACAGAAATGACCGAAGATTGTTCTCTACTTCAGCCAGTCAGTCCCTAACCAAAGAGGTGCTCTAACACTTGCAGTAAATAATTCTTTAGGAATAAGTCATCAAACTAATTCCTATTAGCCTTCAAAGTTTCCACTAAGAATAAGTCTCTTTGCCTTTTTTATCTCACTCCTGAAGGTGGAAACATCTTCAATTCTGTATCATTCCTTAAATATACATACTACATTAAAGGCAAAAGTGCTTAAAGGAACCATGGACTTGTGTATCCAGGATTTGATGTCAATGTAGCTGGCTGCAAACTGCTTGACTCTGCAGGTTAACCTCATGCAATCTCTGGGGAGCACTGAGGAGCAGCAGTTTACTCCACATAAAGGTAGGAGCTTCATGCCTTGGAGCTTGTTATCACTGGGGTGCCTTGCCACAACAAAAACAAAAAGGTTGGTTTGAAAAAAAAGGAAGAACCAAAGGATGACGAGAAAGAACAGTCTCATGCTGTTATGCCTGGCCAGATCAGACAGTGCAGCTCACAAGAACTAGGTGTTTTTCAGTATCTCCTAAATATATATCACATACAGGTCACATTCTGCCCACTGCTAGATGATTGACACAGTACTGGCTAAGAAAGTAGTTTTACATCTGTCCCTTCTAAAAAGACAGTGAATGTGTCTGATTCTAATGTGAATTTGAAAAGGAACTGCCAGAGAAACAAGCTTAGCATTCATTGTTCCGTGTGACATTATCTTCGGAGGCTACACATCAGGATTAATTCTTCCAACTTGAGTGCTTACAAAAATGGAAAAGAACTCTCTAAAGGAGACGCCTTCAGCTTCTGAACATCATGTATAAAATGGCATCAGAATGCAGGGAACTTAATGTCACCCCATTACTCAACAAACCATGGAGTGGTATAAGCATGCTCTAAATCTATTAACATTTTATAATTTAAAATGCACTTAATATTTAACTCTGACCAATGAATATGCAGGCAAGCAACAAAATAGCCTTTATAAAGGGAACAGGAGAAGGTAAAAAAGTTAGCCAAGGACTTCTAGGTGAGGAGAACTTGAAAATGGAATGATAATTATGGAATTCCATAAGCAGCAGTCAAAAAACCACCCTTTCTGAATAAAGCTGCTTCTTCTCAATAAACTAAGTGATATACCACAATTTGCCAGTGTTTTTTTCAAGTTCATAAACTGTTAAATTATTACTACTATATCCATAAAAGGGCATAGGACTTGAAAAGGCTGTATGGTAGAGTTAATTGGTCCCAAGCAATGGGTTTGGGTTTATCAACATCAACAATAAAATCTAAGCTCAACAGAAGAGAGGAACTTGATACCAAACACAGTTTCAAAACAAGTAGGGACTGATTGCATCCAAGATTTATTGCTTGCTTGGTGTCCAACTACTGATTTTCCATGTATGGAGTGAATCTGTGGTAGCAGATAGCCCTTCATGTTCAAAGTTTTTTTTTCTTCTTAGAGGTTTCTTTAACAAAAAACCCCAAAACTTTACATAGAAACTGTTTTACAGCATGTGACTAATCTCACATTGCTTAACAGCTGCAATTCTGTTAATGCATACCATAATAATTTTATTCTCATTTAAGCAATTTTGTTTCTGTCCCAAAAGCTCATTTCCAAATGCAAGAAACACATGATTCAATTACACTTACACTTGTTGGAGGTAAATATTTCTTCCATTATTTACTTATCTAATATGAATTCCAGATTTCAATGAGATACATCTGCCAAACAGGGTGCAGGTAAAAAGTAGCACACCTTACCTCTGTCACTGTCATACAAATATGCAAACTTGGTCCACTGATAGTATTCGATCAAGCTAAGAAGAGCTCCCTTGAGGTCAGGTCTCATCTGAATGACAAAGGGATGTGTTCCATCTGTTGGGAAGCTGGGAGTTATGAAGGAGACATGAAGAGTCCCACAGAATGATGTTATGGTATTTACAGACTTCTTGTCATAGAATCCAAAAATAGCAAAGACTCCTCTTGAAAACTGGGAGCAGACTAGGAAAAAGAAAGACAGACAATTAGTGGGAGAATTTATTAAAAAAAAATACCGAAAACTTTATAAGGTATATATTCATGAGAAATGCATGTCTGAAAACTGTATGATCACATACATACCAGGCAAAAAAAGTAATACTCTGCTACAAAGATAATTTATTAGCATTATCAATCAGTAATATATAACTTACACTAGAAAAAAAAAACCAACCAAAAAGAATGTATCAGATATGTGGTTCACACTCTTATATGATAAATTCAGAACTAAAACTCACCAACCTATTCTTAAATTCAATTTATGTTGAAAAGAATAGTGATGAGAGACATCAATGGCAGTTAAAATTCAAAAAATGAGACATTATGACCACACATGGCACTATGGAAATAGATAATGTTTTGTCATGTTAAAAATAAACTGCCTCTGAGGTCAAGACTCACTGAGCGTTTTTGCAAAATATTTTAAATAACTTTCCATTTGTGGAAATACAAATGCAAAACTAAACCTAAATCTATCAAGAGCAGTAAGAAGTCCATTTGCTTTAAAACCCTCCTGTATCAAAGCATTATTTTAATTCCTGCTTTGTAGGACTCAGCAAAAGCTAGACCTTCTGGATGACACTTGAGGTCATGTTGCAGGAAAAATAACCTCATAGGTGTAAATAACATGCTGATCATTCACTTTTTATCAGTGGAGACAATTCAGGCCAGTTGATGAATGTGATTGACCATCACAGCCTGTGCAAAAGAGCTGATTCTTCTGCGGTATTCTTTTCTTCGAGATTGCAGGGTATACTAGTGCCTAAATTCTAAACCCAGGTACAATAAGGAAATATTAATCTCTGATTAATTCACACTTATGCATTCTTTGGTTTGCAGAGTCACCTTGAACAAGACACATCCTTCTAGAGACACCTGACCTGCTTATAGATAGAAATCACAGTGTAATTGATGCTAATTTTGCCCAGCCATTTACTGCACTAATCCTTGAATATAATTCATATAAGGGCAAATATATTTTTAGAATTTCTTAGATTTGAACTAATACTATATTTTTATCTTTCAAAGTTATTGTAACTTTATTTTTAAAATTGTGTTTCTTTTTTTAAAAGAAATATTATCCCTTTATGCCTGTTTCTACTCATTACTTTCCTCTTTTCATGGCTTTGCCTATGTATCTTTGCTACCAGTCATCTCGTGTGCCCTAATTATTCCTACACTCCAATTAAAAGCACCTAAACAGGATGAGTGAAATTCTGAGTCTGTCAGTTTTAAGTTTTCATCTATTAACTTTAATTAGGTCAGAATTTCGCCTCAGGTGAGAAAATACAAGTGATTAAAAAACTTGATGAGTAACACCTCTTTATAAAAGGATGCTGCAGGTTTTAGAGGGCTAGAGTACAAGATGGTCAAACCTTTTCTGTTCCAACTGCAAATCATTACAGAATTGTAGAATTGTTTTGGTTGGAAAAGACCTTTAAGATCAGAGTCCAACCATTAACCCAGCACTGGTGAGTCCACCAATAAAACATGTCCCCAAGTGCCACATTTCAAAATCTTTTAAAGACATCCATGGTAGTTACTCAACAGTTTCCCTGGAACAATTGTTCTAATGCCTCCCAGCCCCTCTCAGGAAGAAAGTTTTCCTAATATCCAGTCCAAATATCACCTATCCTAACTTCAGGCCACTTCCTCTTCCATTGCTTGTTATCCGAGAGGAGAGACCAACTTCCACATCACTACACCCTCCTTTCAGGCAGTTGTAGAGAGCAATAAGGTCTCCCCCAAGACTCCTTTTCTCCAGGCTAAACATCCCCAGCTCCCTCAGCTGCTCCTCACAGGACTTGTGCTCCAGACCCTTCACTGGCTCTGCTGCCCTTCTCTGGACACACTCCAGCACCTCTAAGTCCTTCCTGCATTAAGTGGCCCAAAACTGAACACAGGATTTGAGGTGTGGCCTCACTAGTGCTGAGCACAGGGGGACAGTCTCTGCCCTGGTCCTGCTGGCCACACTATTGCTGACACAGGCCAGGATGCCATCGGCCTTCTTGGCCACCTGGGCACAGCTGGCTCTTGTTCAGCTGCTGTTGACCAGCACCCCCAGGTCCTTTTCCAACAGCAGCTTTCCAGCTGCTCTTCCCCCAGCCTGTAACCCTGCATGGAGTTGTGACCCAAGTGCAGAACCCAGCACTTGGCCTTGTTGAACCTCATACAATTGGCCTTGGCTCATCAATCCAGCCTGTCCAGATCCCTCTGTGGAGCCTTCCAGCCCTCCATGAAATCAACACTCCCCCCCAACTTGGTGTCATCTGTGAACTGACTGAGGGTGCACTTGACCCCCTTGTCCAGATCATTGACAAATACATCAAATGGGGCTGGCCCCAACTCTGTGGCCTGGGGGACACCACCTGTGACTGGCTGCCAGCTGGATGGAACTTCATTCATCACTGCTCTCTGGGTCTGGCCATTCATAGAGTTTTTTACTCCTCCAAGCCATAAGTGGCCAGTTTCTCCAGGAGAATGCTGTGGAAACTGTGTCAAAGGCTTTACTAAAGGCCAGATAGACAAGATTCACAGCCTTTCCCTCCTTTACCAAGAGGGTCATCTTGCCATAGAAGGAAATCAGGCTGCACAACAGCTGGGACCTTCCCAGTCCTAACAGACTTGATGTCAAGTCAACTGACCCGTGATAAAAAAAAAAAAAAAAATTCTACTGATGGCACCAGACTTAGAGCCAGGTATTGAGTGATAAACTTGCTGGTTCTTTCTGTTTCTTCCCTCACCTTCTCTGTACCTGGAAGGATAGACAAAAATGCCACTTGTGCTCCTGACCCCTCCACCAGTTGTCCCAAGCCCCTGAAGTCTCTTGGCTCCTCTCAGACTTGTCGCTGCAACTTCATTGCTGCCTAGATGAAAAAAGTCAGTCAAGGATAATAATGAAAGGCAGTACTCAGGGCAGGAAGCTCTCTCTTCATGCCTTAAACCCAAGCCCCAGTGAGGCAGCAGACTTCCCTAAGAAGTGGGTCTAGTTGGCATAAGGTGCGTTCTGTTCCCTACAGAGGGGAGTCTCCTATGAAAATGACCCATCTCTTTTCTTCATGGAAGCAGTTTGGTGCAGAGCATAGGCCAACCTTAGCAACACCTCCATGCTGGAGGAACCAGTCCTCGTTACCATTCAGTTTCACTTGCAGAGCCTCACACCTGTTATGGGAGGGCACCTGGGAAGGTGGGGCAGTCACAGAGGAGACACACCAGCTATGCCAGGCAGGAAGCCATCACCATTGCCTCCTGTCCCTTTAGTCACTGTGTTCACCCAGGCAGAGAGAAGAAAAGGAATCCTCTGTATCATGTGTCCAGTCTGCCTGTCCAGCCTGTCTCAGGGAAAGCAGGTAGCTTTTAGTCTCTTTCTCGCTCTCCCTGCCACTCCTGAACCCATTCACCTCCCAGAACTCTGTCAGGGAGCAGAAGAGTTCCCCTACCTAGGCACACCTCCCACAGAAGTGCTCACTGCTGCTGATCAGAGCAGGCTCCACCCTCCAGTTCAACACCTGTGTGGCAGCATGTTCCTATCAGAGCCCTGTCTGGGCAGCTGTGTCCTGTTAAACAAAGATTTCTGAAAAAGGCTGTGAATTTTCTGAATAGCTTTACTGCTTAAGTTACTGGAACTTCTTGTTCTATTCCACATCATTATGCTCTTGCTGAGGCAAAACCAACTCTCTACCTCCCCACACACTCATGAATAATTGTTTCCCATGTGCAGCAAAGGCTAAATACCATCTGAACTTGCTACAATAAAGGCATTAATGCCTCATAACTCACCCTTAAAAATGCACATTAAAATAAAGCATCAGTTTACTTCTGGATTCTTAGATAAGAATTTTGCAGAAGACTATTACTTGTACACTACTGTGACCTTCTGTATTAAACCATTTTAATGCTGCATATAAGGTGACAGACAACAGTCTCATCAAAGGACCACCAAAAAATAAAAACGCTTTATGTCACTACTGCCAACACCTAGGATGCTACCACTTCTCCTGTCGCACTTACTGCTCTTCTTTCATTACCAGTCAGCAATTTTAGGCATAGATGGAATAATGTTCCCTACAGCAGCCAACAACCAGAAGATTTGAAAACCATAAGTGATGCCTTTTCAGAATCACCACCTTTCCTCTCCTCACTTTCCTGGCACTGGAGACCTTTACCTTGACCCATGAGTCTTCTCACTTTTGCTCTATCTTCCCCTCTGTACACTGGGGACAGAGGGAAGAGGGAAAGGCTGTGTGAGTGCTTTGCAGTTGGTAGGGTTAACCCATGACAGGGCAAAAGGTGTTATTCCACCTTCCACCCATGGAACAGACCGCTTAATACTCCTGGCCTGTGCTCCGCTGCACCTCTGCAGTGATACAAACACACACCCAGTTCTTTCAAACTGAACATCCTCCCTGACAGGGCACAAACTCACACCACCTCTCATCACAACTTAAATACAGCACTCTTGGATTAACACAGAGAACAACTCTCTGTTTAGTAATATTTACACCTGATGAATCATCACTCCTTACATACACGTGTCTTTTGGGGAAGGCTGGTAAAACTGGAATTTTGATCTCCTCTCCATCACAAAGTGAAAGACAAGTGAAGAGCACCACCTCCAGCTGGGAAAGTCAAGTCACTGCAGTTCTAAGTACCTAGAGGAGCTGCACTTCAAAAGCTGAATTACACACGTGTGTAAACAATCCCAACAAATAATATGGTAAAAGCAAAAACATTTTGTATTTTTAAAATTATTATGAAACCTGCAAAACAGATACAATGTCTTATTTAATTCAACCAGGGTTCCCTTATTGTGAGATAAAATCTCTCTAACACAAATCTTCAAGTATGGATATAACTCACATCTGGGTCAGCCAGAAATATCAGGATCAACTATAATCCAGGTAAAAATAAATTTTCATCAGCAGTGATCAGTGTCACACTTGCACACTGAAGAACCTCAGCGTTGTGCTCTTCTGTGTGAAATTCCGCAACAGGTAAGCAGGCAGGCACCTATGCCATCTAATAAAAATGTGCTACAAATAAGCATTTAGACTTTGTCTAAAGAAAAATTCTTGCAATTTTTTTGGTTTATTTTGTCTTTTAGGAGCAGAAGGGGAAAGAAGGGACAGTATTTCCAAATATAATGGCGACCCAGTGGATAATGCAGAAACTACAATTGTTTTTGGCAGGATTCCCACCTCAGACTAAGTCTACAGTCATGTTGCTATTGCTGGAAGACATTAGTTTTATAATGGTGAATCACAAGCTGTTCACAATTATTAGAGTAAAAAAAAATGTCATTATGATTAGGACTCATAAGCCGTTGAAATATGAAAGATCTATTTCATTAATGACATTAGAACCAACTGCCAGGATAAATTTCTTTCAAGCTGTCCTACATGGATTGGAGTTTTTTGGGTTTATGGGGTCCTTTCTAGAAATCATCTATGGTTTACTTAGCAACAAGAGGGGTAGAACATAGTAATGTGATCACTTTTCTAGAGTGATTGTCCTAGAATGGCAAGTAACTGAACTCCAAAAAACAGGGCAAATACAGATTTCTGACAAGTAACAATTACCAGAAGGTTTTGTTATGGTTAAGATTTAAGTAGTTTATATTTGACTTCTTGTTCTTCTACAAATACAGCCAGGAACAACTGTAGTTAGCCTTTGTTTTCCAGAGCACTGAAAACGTGCCCTAGACTTTTATTCCAAAAGCTAGGGACTTTTATTCCAAAAGCTAGGGGCCAGATTTGTTCAACAACAAAATTAAGAAGCTTAAGCCTGCAATGAGAAACCGGTGCCTTGTCAGAGGGCAGCCAAAACTGCTTGCTCCCTTATTAACTCTTCCACTGTTAACTACATTTGCTTCTTCTTAGAACTCCTTTTTACCACAATGCATTCACACCTTTCCCTCATTCCCACTTTCTCCATTTCACCATTCTGTTTTGTCAATGAACTCTATAAGCAGGATAACCTGTTATTTACCACTGTGGTCATGACTGGTTCTTCAGAAACAAAGAAATACAGCACTATACACTCTTTGCCTCTCATCATTTAGAGCATATTTCTGTGATGCACATCATCCTAACCCCAAGGCTCAGGAAGTGCCCACGTACAATTGCACATTCCAAATACAAAAACATTACAAATATGCTAAGCTTTACACAATGAAGTGACTCCAGTGAAGGAATGATCGTTTGTTTGCATGACTGAAGAACTGAATCATTAAATCACATAGAAATAGTTGCATTTGAATACAGATGCTTAGAAACTCTTCCTGATTAAGTCTTCCTAAGCCAAGATTTTCTTCCTTCAGTAGTCTCCAAAGGAAAAGTAATGAAGCTAATAATTATTTACATTCAGGGACAATTAAATTGGAAAAAGAAAATTAGCAAAAATGGTAATTACTTACCAAAAAAAGTCCAATAGTACCTGCTTATAGGTAAACTTCTGAAAACTGGTATCATGACTCTTGACATACTTTTGAATTTTTTTTATTACAATTTTGATACTTGGTCTCTGTCCAAAGATGAGAATTTAAAATGAGAAAGTATTTCCCATTCAGTGCTTAGATTTCAAATGCTGTCCAGTATTAATGTGGCTTTATATGTTATTTTATTATAATACCTTGGTTTATTATAGTGCTAACAAAACTATTTTAATATTTGCATAGGGAAATAAGTATTCAGTGCAATTATTTAATCACATACAATGGAATAATCATTCTTATACTTCTATGAGAAAGAAACTATAGCATAAGTGTAAAGAAAGAGTCAAGCACTGCCTCCTGAAAAGAGACCAAAACACAAAGGAAACACTCATTGGTTTGAAAAGTTGATAGATGAGTCAGAAGTAGCCAGGAACATTATGTGGAAACTGAATGCCCAGTACACACAATCATTTCAGCTTCTGAAAGACCACATTATTAATAAGCAGACAGTGGAAAGGAACAGTAGATGGAGCAAAAAATAAGCAGGAACCACAGAGAAAAGAAAAAATTCAGATATGATTGAAACTGTATCAGAAAATCTTTGTGAAAATAAAAACCAGTATGGATTGCTTCCAAAGCCATTACAAAAACTGCAGCACAGCAGACAGCATATTGCATACACTTTCCTAGACGGAATGATTTTTTTTCAGCTAATATAGTCTGCATGGTCTATTTTACCCATTCAGATTCTACTATTACCTCCTAGATGTAAGCTTCCCCTCAGGAAGATTGAATAAAGCATAAGGAATGACCCAAGTCCATCCAGGGTGATATTTAGAACCACAAAAAGGTATGTTTTAAGCAGAACAACTTGAGATGGAAATACTTTTGTCTAAAGGCCATGGTAGGCTAACTGAAATTAGGAAGAAAACAGTTCCCCAAGGCTCAAAGAAGAGCATAATAACTGAAAGACAACAGACTGAAGCTTTGTGGTAGTATTCAATAAAACACAGGGCAGAAAAACCAAATAAAGGCTGGCATTTCAAAATTCCAAGATACCCTTTACCAAAGCTGAGAGGCAATCAATACCAATTTAAAAAAATCAATGGCAATCAGAACTAAAAATACGCTATACTTCTGGATAACAAAACACTGAATTACATGGAAAAGACCTTCCATTTTATGTCTGCAAATTTTAATTCCAGCACTGATAAATGCAAAGTTTTATCTTAAGCATTTAAGAAAATCTGGCCGAATGATAGCCATTCAATACTGATCTGAGTATTCTCTTTGCAGATTGTTCATACACATACTGTATGGCTAAAATATCCCCAAAACAAACCAGACTTTCTTGGGAAAAGTAATCATTGAATATTGAGCTCACACACAAAGAATGATGTGGAGCTCACAAATACTTCAGTAATGAGCTCCTCACCTGTACACTCAGCATTAATGCACAAAACGTGACTTACAGCAACAGACAAGGAGTTCACAAGCCACTGTTCTGTATCAGAACGGGGGGCTGTATCAGAACAGGGGGCTCAGTTTTCCACAGAGCTGACTAGGGAAAAGTTTCAGCCTCAGAGACTGAAAAAGGAAGAATTTAAATCCCGAGGCTGGAATGTCTGTAGAGAACAATTACGGTGGAGCAGATACAAAGGATTTTTTTTTTCACCTTTTCTGGCAGAAATGCCGTCCTCAGTTATTGCTACAACCTCAACTGTTTGCCCAGAAATTATGCAACAGAACGGAACTTTCCACACCTTGTTATTACCAAAAGCAGCTTTGATCGTTTTGTAAAATTAGACTCAAAACCTGGTTTGCTGCAATACAAAACAAGCTCGAAAGCCAGAGAAGAGGCAGATTAATCTATTTCAACCAGTCAATCATACTTCACACTGAGGAAAGAAACCTTGTGCCAATATGGGATATTTTAAGCAAGCACAAAAAAGCCTTCATGAAGTTAGTAGCCATCTGTTAGGAAAGTACATGATAGGCACAGCTTCGCTATATGCTAATGCTGCAATAATGATGGTGGTAAATAAACAGTATTTTCACAATGAAAGAACAGGACAGAAAATGTCTGTTTCAATGACAGTTGCATTCAATTACATATTGGTTGGCTGTGCACTGTAAAGCATTTGAAAATCTTTTTCATTGCTAGAACAATTACCATGATGCAAAAGAAATAATTGCAAACACCGTTAGAAAGAATCATGTTAAAACTGTTATGTTTTTATGAATCAAGTAAGATTCCTGTAATAAAATTAAAATGCAAGTCTCCTCATGAAAGAAAAGAAAGTTTGTATTTCACAAAATTCTCATCAGCTCTTCACTGTTAGGATCCAAGTGCATTTGTCTAAGTCTCCCTTTCATCCAGCTGAAGGAGATACAATGTTTCCCAAACCCCAAATACAGTGACCTGGAACACTATTAAAAAACAGAAATATAACTTCATCTAGTCTCCAAAATCCAGATATTCTTCAGGAAGTTTCTCTCCCCTGCCTCATTTCTTTCTCTCTCCCCACCAGCCCAAATAAAAACCATGCTGTTTCCATTCGATTAACAAACTTTACCTCATCAATTTCCTTTCAATCTAAGAACTCACCTTGTAAATATGCCTGGCTGGCTTTCTGACTGTATTTCAACCTTTCCCAACAATTACAACCTTGCAGTAACACAAAATTTAGAGTGTCCAAAAAAGTATTACCTCTTAGTTGTAGAAGCAGATAATCAAACCTAAAAAGAGGCTACTGACTTTTTGGAGGCATACTGCAAGTCATGGAGAAGTCATCTCTTTAAAGACCAGGCTTGCTTTGTTCAGTCAGCATAACTCTACTGAATTTAACAGAGACAACATAATTTATCCCAACTAGAAATGTAATCCTCCATTTTTAGCATCACCATTTTCACACATTTTCAAACCAGAAAAGTTATATACAACAGAAAACTCATCATCTCCTCTTCCCCTTAATCAGCATTGCTGGAAGCATCCCATTTCTACATTTCATTAAAATAATCATATTCCAGTCCCCAAGAAAATGTCATTGTGTAAAACTGTCTTTGAAATTTTATAAAAGGGTTTGGAAAGAGATAAAATTAACTTGGTAGGTAAAACTACTTTTTGTTAAAATTTTGACAGATTGGGATTCAATTTATCAACTTGTTTTTCTTTAATTGAGCTAGAAGGACCAACCATCACTCCTGAGCAGATTGTCTAACACCATCTAAAAGGAAACATGGTTTCAGCAGAGTTTCTCTGCTAGAAGGATGGAAATAGCCACGAGAAAAGACTCTGAGGTTACCTCATAAGAATAAAAAAAAAAATCTGGAACAAATCTTAAGGAAACTGCTGTAAGGAATGAAGATGATTTCATGAGGCAGAGAAAGTACAGGAGAAGATATGAAAGTGATCTGTTACTTCTGAAGAAGGCTTCCTACTACATTTTTAAAGGAATAAACTGTGATTTTCCAACTGGTCACCGGTGACCTGCCATATATCTTATTCTGAGAAAGTCAGATGCTTAGTCCTGTTTATTGCTTACGTATCTCTGTCTGAAATGACGCAGCTGGAAGCGCATTTCCTTCACCCTGCACAGGCCAGCCTCCACCTTGCCACTCCAGCACCGCCGGCACTGCAGCGCACAACTGTACTGCACCCGTCATACCCAGCCCAAGCTCCCCTCCCTCCAGGCAGCTGAACCTGATTTTCAAGTCAATTATCTTTTGGCATAGACATAACTCTTCTGAGAGGAATATCTCACACAAACACATGATTAAATGTAACAATAATAAAGACAACTTCCGGTGTTGTCACGGGTCTAACAGGTTCTACTCCTCATAGGAATAATGATGGATCTCTTCCATCTATAACAACTTCCACCCAGCATTGTGCCAGCCTAAACCACTGACCTTCAGCAAAGGATGGCTTCAAGTGGTTCTTTTGGTGACATTTTAGCAGTACTTCCAGCCATAGTCTAACTTCCTGCAACATCTTGCTGATTTATGACACTCATTGGGATAATCAGCTGTTAACCTAATTGTCAGGCTTTATTTGGATTTACAAATGGTTCAGTACTCACATCACACACCTTCCTATCTGCGTGCCCTACTTTTGCAATGACTGTAGAAGTAAGAGAAACATCATTTATTGGGGAAGCATTCAAAGAGCATTCAATAAACATTATTAGCAATAAAAATGAAAAAGCAGTAAGATCCCCCTAATTAGGTCACTCTAGTGAACAGCTGTTTGTCCTGATTATATGACTTATTTAATTAAGAGAAGAACATATTCAAAAATGAAACAGCATGGAGTGGTTTAAAATATTTAAAGTAAAATGGGCACATATTGCAAATATAGATGAAAATTTATATTCCTTGCCTCTCCTTTGTCAATTGCTTTAATCTTCAATAACTTGATGCATTTCAAAATGCATCAAAAGTTTCAAAATTTTTTGGTTTTATTTAGGAAAATTCAGTTTAGGGTTGGCTGATTAACCTGTTAACGAAACTTGCAAAGATGTGATACAGCACATCATTACCAGTTACTTTAACAAAGCAATGATTCATCTTTATGCTTCACTGTGACTGAAATTATACTGCCAGATTTTTTCTTCCTATGTTCAGATCTCACAGAAGTGGGGCTAATTAGTTCAATGAAGTTTTACACTGTTTAACCTCTATGTTTTGCCTATATTACCTGAGCTCATTTGAGCCCCTACATTGTACTGCATGCTATGTATAGACATGCACATACACTACATCAAACTAAAAATAAAATCATTTATTAGAGGAAACTTTTCCAATGTCTAAAACAGCAGAAAAAACCATTCCCACTCACCACTGAAATAGTGTCAGAGAGTCACATTTTCTGGGCCTTTAAGTTCTCTATTGAAAACCTCCTGCTATATTATGTATGTTCTCTGTATCTTTATGTATGAATTATGTATGTTCTAAATATATGTTTTGCAGAGGCTTACAGGATTACGAGATTTGGCTTTATAAAAATATCTCATTCACCCACCCTCACTGCTGTTTCAGTGGTGAGCCCAAGTCACCACAATAAAAAAGAAACCCAAAACAACAACAACACCCACAAACAGAAACATACAAACAAACTCCCCCCACAAAGCAAAAGACATTTTATGGCCTTACAGTTTCAAACCATACCTGTTCCTTTCACTGAGCAATGCAGATCTATGACAGTTAGGGAACTGTATGATGTGCATATAAGGTCAGTAACTCACTTTTGGAAAATGAGCTTTTCACCACATCTTCTTATTCTTTAAAACTTTACCATAATTTACCTGAGACAAATAATCATTAAAATATTTACCAACACTATTTAGTACATTTCCTCAATAAACTTTTCAACTTCCCTTGCAAATAGTTACCTTCAAATTGACCTTGTTTATTAAGAACTGCTAAGCACATATTAAGTCAAAAAAAAAAAGGTCTTTTCCAGGTACATTGATATCACAGAAATGAAAATCCACTTTTCCTTTGAATCAAATATCAGAAAAAAATACTTAGTATAGTCCTTCCAGAAAATGTTGGTTCAAGGAGACACATCAACTTTAAGCAGCTGGCCACAAACCCTCTAGAAACAGGTTACTGAGACTAGAAAAAAAATATTACCATGTGCACTGCACATCCAAAAGCCAGACTAAGGATCTAGTCTGAATGCTCCAGCCACTTGGAGTCCTAATCACAGCACATACTGCAGTCTGTTTATTCATACTGGCCCTTTAACTATGAGTTTGGTAGCAAGCAGTACACTGCCCTTAGGGCACGTGTGCAGAATGGAAAGTTGTTATTGAAGATTGAATGTATCGGTTTCAGGGCTTTTACGTCGGGCTGAGTTTAGGTTATCCCTGTGGACTAAATGCCCACTAGCAGTTTGATTGCATTGGTGGAATTCCAGAAACACCTCATGCAGTTCAGTTAATTCAAAAAGAGTGTGTTCCTTGGGCACCTAAACCACACCAGAATGAGAAACAAGCAGCAGAGTCAGGGCTGACTACAAAGCTTCCTTGAAATAATCTACTCTTAATCCAAACTGAATTATTCATGGAGACATGCATGTATTCCCAGCAGGTATGAAAAACATATTTCTATTTGAACATAAATAAAATTTGATACAATGGGATAGCACTAGAACTGGTTACGCTGGGCTGCATAAATTGTGTCCCTTGACTATTTCAGGTTTTCACTGACAACTTGCTAAAGAGGAGTTTATACCACAAAAAAAAATATTAAGACTCAAGATTCAAGTATTAAGATTCTTTAACTTCCTGTTCTTACCAGGTAATTGATTTTTCACAGTCACATATGTTCAGGGTGCAACAGCTCCCACAAAAAAAAAGAAAAAAATCTCTTTAGCCATGTTGACATCTTGCACAGCCCTATCATTAGCATCTGGCTTGGTGTTTTGTTTGATTTTTTCAATTCATTGAAAAAATGCTAAATGTTTCACTTCCCAAAGAAATATTACCACCCTTCTCTTTCGGTATTTTTAAAAACTCATGACTTTCAAACAAGTGTCATGATTTGGGTGCCTGTTCCATGAAGTAAACACCAGGCATTGGAAAATACAGTAAAAATCACGCTGTAGATCTTGGTGACTGATAGGTTATACTTAAAAGTGGCTGCTTAAAATTTCTAGCACTAG
The DNA here is from genome assembly GCA_013397915.1 of Daphoenositta chrysoptera. Classification (NCBI taxonomy): domain Eukaryota; kingdom Metazoa; phylum Chordata; class Aves; order Passeriformes; genus Daphoenositta; species Daphoenositta chrysoptera. The sequence goes on along the minus strand of VZRO01005802.1, from coordinate 398,524 downwards.
CCAGCTGCAGTGGTTGCTGTGCATTGCAGGGAAAGTAGTCCAGTCTTGAATAATTAGACTTCAGAGTTATAAAACACAATTGAGCTCCTACAGTTAAAAAAATTTCTGTGACAGCTCTAACACCCTCCATTACTTTTGGAAAATCAGACCACAATTTTCACAGCTAAGAAACCACAGAGCTTGATCAATTGCTGAAGTTCAAGTGAAAAAACTAAGATTTTTTGCTCTACTCTAATAATGAAGCAAAGAATATGCTTTTAGTATTTCCCCTACTTAACAGTCAGTAGCTGTTCCAAATTTTGGGTAATATGGTCAGGGGGCTGTATGCTTGGTTGGTTTAGCATTCTTCCGTAGTTTGACCAAAAACCAATGTTTAGATTACTCTAAAAATGATGGTTACTAAAAATGTTATTTATCTTTCTAAGTCACAGGTCCTGCATTTAACTGAAATGTAACCTCCATTACGGTAACTTTGTTCAGGGTAATCTAGTACCTCCCACTGTTTGCCTGGAATAATTAGTTTTTGCACATACAGCATTCTAATGCTTCAGGCTTTTAAAATAGCTTCTATAAATACACCTGATCAGCATTGTAATGCAACAAAATACAGCATTTTGCAGCATATGGCACGCAAAGCAGCGAAGTAAAGGGCAAGCCTAGCTCTCAGCTGTGCCCTGCCACCTAGTTTGTTCCATAACACTTATTTAAACATATGGCTCGTCCTAGGTGGCAGGGCACCACTGAAACACAGGTGTGTATCCTTTCACTTGAATTCATGACCCATGTGACAAAGCCGAACTCAGCTCTTCTAATCCCATATTCAGCGTCACTTCTGTTGTATAAATTTACATAGGATTTACTAGAAGGGACAAACAGAAATTGTGCATAACACCTGCACATGACAAAACACTTAATTACATTGACTCCTGTTTAAAAACATTTCCCCATGGAGAACAAAGCCTAATCTAAAACTCACTGACAGGTATATAAACCACAGAACAAGGATGCATTTAAAAGAAAAAATGTCTAGTGTCTGACCAACAGCAAATGGGTTCCCCAACTTCCTCTGAAGCAAAGTCATCACTATGGAATCAAAATCTCATTTATTCTGGCTCAACTGTCAATTTTAGCATGTTGGTTCTCCCCAGTGTTGGCTATTCCAAGGTTCTTATTTCACAACTTCTGTCTCTGATCCTCACCATTAATGTAGTCTTTCTCCCTTGCTTTCCACCTGACTACAAGAAATCTGTTTCAAGAAGTCCTCTGAGGTTATTATTAGGCTTCATCCCCTAAAGGACCACAAATTGTCAGAAAGGCTTCTGCATTCAAATGCTGCCACTTTGGCACCCTTCAATACTTCATGAAGCAGAAAAAGCTGAAACCTATAAAGACTTTTTTGCTGCTCTCTATGTTGTCAGACTAAAAACAGTTGATCACCTGGCTGAATCTATTACATAAAACAGTACTGGGATTTTCCCCCTTTCACCCCAGTTGTTTCATCTTTTCATTAGGCATCCTTTTTTAGGGGATACTCTAAAGTGCCTTGCCTTGAAAACTAGAAGTGCCTCAGTTCACCCTTTAAGAAACACGGAAAACAGCTAAAGTAATTTTCAGAATTGCCCTGAGCAGAGCTGCTGTTTCACTGCCTGAAATTACCACTGAAAATATTTGCAAGAACCACCATTTTATTATGCAAACATGTGAAATACAGTAGCAGCTTAATCTTATTCTCATTGGAGTCACTGGAAGTTTTGCTATTTACTGAAAAAGGAAACAGATCAAACACAAGAAGCTTAATAATCCAAGCTCACTCACCATTGTGCAAATAGCACTTGATTAATTCAAGGTACCATTGTAATATACAGAACGGCTCTGCACAGGAAAATGGAAGTGTTGTTCTTCACAGGGGCAGAAAACCTTTCTACAACAGAAACTGCGAGTAATCCATCATGCCCCAGTGTGCCACTGCTGCTTAAAGAGCTGCACGATGGGTCTGTGTCCATGATATTCTCAGGGCTCAAGGCCTCACATAACTCCCCACCTTACAGACACACAAGTCAAGACCACCAAAAATGCAGTTCTCCAGCTGGCTCACTGAAACCAGTGGTTCTATACAGCTATGGGTTCACAGCATGATGCAGGGCAATTCCGTCCACAGACAGATTTGGTTTTAATGAATCCAGAACAAAGCTGCATTTTTACAGTCTTTTCTTCTACTATGGTATTTTATGTAACAGGAAGAATAAATTTGTTTAGACAATGATAAATAACAGTAGGGAATAACGTACATTTTGCTGCTATCTTCTGTCAAATAAATGCTAGCCAAATACCTCATCAACTCTTACTGTGAAAACAGACTGCCAGAATGGTTAAGAAATTTTGAACCTTTACAAGACACTTTAACCATGTATCTTGACCAATTTATATGCAGATCCTTTCCTTCAGCAAAACTTTTTTGCACTGTTAGCTCATGTTGTTGAACTGAATCCAGAACAAAAGAAGTGAATATAGAAACTGTTTCCTTTTAATTTCAACAGTGATAAAAATGCATATCAAATAAAAACATTTTATAGCAGCATGAAGATTTTATATGTAGCTAGAAAATCATAAAACAATGCATATTTAGAGGGTTTTTTAAAAATTACAAGAATTACAGACAAAAAATATAGTTTAGTGAACTGCAAATATAAATCACACAGTATCTTGAAAGGTGACATGAAAAAGAGGAATTAAAAAAAGAGAAAACCAAAGGAAGTCATAAATAAGGCACAAGCTCTCCTCCTTTTCTGCTTTATGCAGTATCTTAGAAGTACCCTATAGTATCTTAAAAGTCATGTAAGTAGAAAACTGTGCCAAGAACAATTGTGGAAAACTGCACTATCTGAACATAAAAATCAGGTTTGTTTTCATGACTATTGAATCTGCATGCAGTGCATAAGATAAATGTATGTTTTGTATATTAAAAAAACAATTTTAAAATATTTTCAAATTGAAGGAACTACTTTTTGTTTTCAATTACTTGGCTAAATATGGTCTACATTGAAATACTGAAGACATAATTCATTATATAGTTGCCAATTGCAAAGGACACAAGCATTTGGTATGCTTAAAAATGTAAAATATTTTGGAGTGCTTTTGTTACTACTTGTAAGGTTAGAATATGCATTAAAATATGCTAGCTAGGCACTTAAAATTAATGAATTATTTGCTATAAGTGGGCCAAATTACATGAGCTTTCAAAAAGAAAACTTATTTTATTCCACATGACAGTTCTGGAGTAGATTAATAAGACTTAAGCACAATACGGAACATGGATACAACATAAAAGGTTAAGCAACACTGTTGATGGCAAAAGGCTTAACCTGCTTCATATAAATATGGGAGATAAAATTACTATTTTTATATAAATGTAGCTATTCAGAGCTTTTCTTGAAAAATTCAAATGACAATCACGAAAGTAAAAGTCTAAGCAAGCATGAGCTAAGTATCTTAATCGAAAGGTATCTTGAGCATTATTTATATTTTATGCAAAAAATACGACTTGGCCTGTGCTTATCACATCTACTCCATTAAAAACCTTACTGTGTCTCAGATTCCTTTTCAGGGATACCTACTTAGGCTGTGAAGCTGCAATAAAATGATGATTTAAAGAATGATATATTTGAAGAATTGAATAATGGTTAATTTTCTTTTACTTTCAACTTCTTTGTTTGCCTTTTAATTTTTAAAGTCCTTTCCATGGTAGCACTGCAGCACGTGTTGAGTTCTAAGCTACCTATACTGCCAACTTCTTGACTACATTCAAAAAGCTTCGCACTAGTTTCATACACAAATCACAAGCAGTAGAGATGACTAACACAGCAAAAATCTTCTCATCTGTGTCACTCTCCTTCTAGAGCAGGACCATGTCTTTGACCCACTCCTACCTAGAAAACTTTCACCAATCATGAGGGAGTCTCACTTTCAGGAGCCAAGCCATGACAGCTGTAAATGACAAAAAGTACACTGAAATTGTCTTTGGACTCTAGCATACAGAAATGAAGGAGATTTAATTCACCTTGTTGGGAGGTTTAAAAATGCACATTAACTTTATGACTTTAGCTAGGCCATCCTAGCCTTTGCTGGGTATGTCTATGTAGACAGTCTCAGAATTTCCACCACTGCAGAAGGAACGTCATTTAACCCACATCACCATCACTGGATGCTAAACTGCAGCTATTGCATAGTATCAGCAACACATTTTACAGGGCGGGCTTTTATGTTTAAACCCTCAGTAACATTTCAGAGAAAGGTATTTTGGGGTGAGAAAAACCCCAACTTTAAATATTTAAAATAATGGTTACATTTAAAAGTAGAAAAATCTAAAAACTTATATTTCTAGATGTATTACCAGCACAACCTGTACCAGAATTAATGACACTTTTGATTATGACAGCATAACTCTACCATGGGTGCTCTTGCTCTGGAACATTCCTTAAGAAATGAAGCCTTTGCTATAAATAAAAAAAAAAAATTAGCTGAAATAGACTTGATTTCAAAGACTATGTACTAAAGGCCAAACAGTTATAATATTAATTAGTTGACTAAAAGTTAAATCAATACATCACAACATAGATCAAAGACAACTTGAGCCCTAATGTTCTCACCACAGACTGTTCAAATCTCTGTTTTTGTGGGTTTTTTGTATACCTTTAGATGTACCTTATACTTATCTCATCCCTACAGTATGAGAATGTTTATGACAAGATTGAATGACCTCATACAACCTTCTATAAGTAAAGAAGGAGAAGCCAGAAAAGAAAGGCAAAACTGTTAATTGTAGATGGAAAGAGGGAAGCAGATGAAACAAAAAAAATAATCATTAAAAAACCCATTATTTTCTGTGAAAAGTAAAGGCAAAGACAAGAAAGAACATCTGCAAAACCACCACTGGAAAAGTGTGATTAATCCAGCTAAAGTATTTTGTTGTACATTCCTTGCTGTTTTCTCATGCCAAAGAGCTTAACCATTGAGGGTGTCCCTTTCCTCTTTCTGTACTACAGCTAGAAGGAATGCTGTGTCATTGCTGACAAGCTGCTATTCTCAGAGGTGCCCATCTGAAAGTCCTAGATAAACTGATTGTTCTGTCTCACTTTAATATGGCATGACCCCAACCACTTTCAGTTTCAGCACCTGAAGCTGCCCAGCCCTACAGTTCATTGACCCTTGAATGATTACGCTCCTTGGCCACTGGCATTTGTATGTACCTGGAACTGTGCATTGTTGGATGATACCAAATCAGTCACCCTGCGAGATTAACTAAGGCCCCCAAACCAGAGAGGGGGCAATAAGAGGACAAGAAGAGAGTACAGTCTGCTATTTTCGATTCTTAAGCAGCAGTGAAACCAGCAACAGGGCTAACACCTTAGAAATCATTAAAATTAACGGCAGTCCTCCTAGGGGTAATCCTTGCAAAAGACAAAGACTTCCTTTTGTGTTCAAAGGCCTGGAAAAATCTATCTTTAGAAAATAAACACATTTACAAATGTAACTGCAGTAGTGAGCCACCATTATTATAATTAACCATATAATCTTTAGTGGGGATACATCTTCGTGATGCACATTTCAGTCTCACTTTGTAAGAATGGACGCATTGTTGAGTGGCTTCAGTGAAAAAAAATCCTAAATGTACTCTGAATACAATTAGGATCCAAAAGAGCAAGTATTTCAGGAAAGCTTGAGAGACTGCCTGTGATAAGATCCCCTCTAAGAGGTTCACTCAAGGTACTAAATGCTCGATCCAAATGCTGCCAGATCAGTCAAAAAAGCAATCTTTTTAAATGGTCCTTTGGGAAGACAGGGATTGCAGTGAATTTGGTACTTTCTGGTGTATTGTCTACATTCCAAGAAAGAGTATTAAATACTGAAAGGACCTACGGAATATGAAGTCATTGTGAATTATAGTCCAGTGCATGGCAGTCTCAGAACGGAACCCATCAAAGCCCTTTAAATCCCAACACACAAGTTGTGAGCTGGCAGTGAATGGCAGATTTTACCAAATCACAGCAAAATGAAGATCACAAAAAGAGGCCATTAGGTCGGATACAAGCAGTATGAAAGAGGAGAGCAGCTAAGAGCATCAACCCTGTTAAGTGGTATAAGAAATGTCAGTGTTCTTATTTACATTAGCAGAAATTTGCCATCAGTCTATGAAAATTACAAACTAGGCAAAAGGAAAAGGGGACTGATTACTAGTCTGGAACAGGGTTTTTAAACAGGAATTCTCAAAATATAAAGACTGCATCATCCTTTAATCCGAAGTAAGGTATTAAAATGACAGTCAGGAAACAGCGTCAGACACAAGACAGACTCCAGGCAGCACACGTATAGATAGAAATGCCACTGACACACTGAGAAAACTGACACCAATGCAGCAACAGTGCACTAAACCCCAGAAATAGCCACTGCTTCACTGCCTGGCATTCCATTAATATGCACATAGCAGCTCTGCAACATTTCTACTGATCATCTTCTTGGCAAACCACCAGTTTCTTCAGTGCCACGATTTTAGGTAGATGATCTTAGAGATACAAATATATGCCCTTAAAGTGAAATATATTCTGGACAGAAATTCCTGTCTGAGATGTTCAGTCATTCCATTTTCTAGACAGACCAAATAAAAAGAAAAGCCAGCTATAGAGATGTGTGTTTGCTGTTACAAAATACCTGCTGGCATCTGAAAATAAACTAGCAGAAAATCAGGATAAATGAGACTTGAGGCAAACAACCCTTTGAAGAGAATAATGATGTGATAAATAAAAACAACACATTTCCAGGCTATCAAGGTACTTCAAATGTAAGAAAAGGATTGAGAGCAGAGACTGAACTAATGGGGAAAGATTAAAAGAATTCCAAGGAAAACATAACCAAATATTCTGAAATATATGGGCAACTGACCTGTTCAAACCGAGAGGAAATCAGTGACTGGTGATTTAGATAGATGATTAAAGTGATTTACAGGTGCAACTTCTGCTCCTTTTTCACATGTCAACATCACAGGGTGAATTGTGACCATGGAGTCAAGATTATTTGGATTATATTTTTAGCTTTAGGAGAGAAATACAACAGCTGAAGTACCTATTACTGATGTGATACCCAGGAACACAGATTTGACACATTTAATTCAAGTCCAATTACAAATAGTAATACTAAGAGGGTAGGATGGGTCTTTTTCATTATGCTCTTCTTGTTTCACAGCTTGCTCTGATCCCTGTGAAGCTTTTTCATTAGCTTCTTTCTAAAAAGGAGGAAACAAAATTAAATTTCCTTAAGACAGAATTATTATTGGTGGAAGTTTAACATCTTTTTTGTTGAGTCCAAAAATGCAACTTGAACTAGCAGGAATCACTCTATTTTAAGTTTCTGGCCCTTTAAGACCATCTCAGTTTGATAAATGCCTACACGCTACTGACTAAAGAATATTCTGTTTCTCCCAAGACCATATGCATGTAATTTAATCAAACTTTCTGTAATAAACACCACTAATACAAAACAGTAGCAAATAGCAGGAAGAATTATTTCACCATTTAGGGAACCAACCTTCTCACCTCTTTTGCAGTAATCATAATCTGGTAGCTGAAGTAACAAACTTGAGAACATAAATCTCCTAATACTGACAAGTTGCTGACAAAGGAACCAGACAAGCTCTATGGCTTTCTCCTTCACATTCATTAGTCAAGGTTAGTAGCATAAAATTTAGTGGTTCAATCAAAGACTAATGCTAACCTAGCCAGAGGTCTGTGGAAGAAGACTAGGAAAATTCCAAAAATAATCTGAGTTCTTCTTAGACAATGAGAAATGGAACCAGAACTACCAATCTGGTTACTTGCAACATATCCCTAAAACTTATTCCCTTATATTCATAACTAATGTATAGCCACCAGTACAACCAGGAAAATATGAAAGTTACTGATATCAGCAAGGGAAAGATTATAAAGAACTATTCCCATTTATCATAAAATAAAGAGTAACTTTATCATTAAAATGTAAGCCCATTCAGTATCACCACCTGGAAATTTAGTATTAAATGGCATTTATAAATATTCTCAGAATATATATATATGAATTTACACCTGCTTTAAAGAATCTATGCCTGAAAAAACACACATTTTTCCACTTTTTGTGCATCTTAGTGAGACTCTTCTCCAACAGAAAGGACATGTAAGAGTTAAATTTTCATTCTGCAGCTATGCACCTTCTGGAATATAACGATTCTTGTCTGAAAGCAGTGTAATGCAGTATAAACAGAACTAAGATGACCTAAGATTCTTGAATGGAGGTAGTCAGAATCATTTTGGGAAGACATCTGTTTTCTGTCAACTGAAACTTTTGCCGAGGTCTATCTTTTCCTCATTTTCCTTTCCCGTTAATTAGTTAATTAAAAAAAAAAAAAAAAAGAAGTCAGAAAGCAGTCAGAATGTGTAAGTTCTAAAATAGAGTTCTGATTACAAGAATAAAAAAAGACAACTGTTCTATAATTGGAACTTATTTAAAACAATACATCAGTTCAAGAACCTAAATCATGCAGAGGAATAATGATTTTGATTTTTCCCCATTTCATAAAAACACTCTAACATGCTTCTCTCTCTTTTTCCTGCCTATTTTACTATGTTTCTCCCAATCTTCAACTTTGTCTTTTTTCCTTACCCATAAGAAATTCCTGATCGATTGTTTTCCCTCACTCATTATAAAGGAAACTAATGTCAAAACAATGAATTTTTCTGTCAAACAGAATTCTTATGTTCTCACCAGCCCTCAGGAAATCTAGATTCATTTCCAGCTCTGCTGTAGACAACATTGTGACCTTGAGTATATAATTTAATCTCCCTCCAACCCTCTTTTGCACTGCATGTGAAAAGAGCAAGAAAGTTCTTCAGTTTCCCTCATATACTTCAGTTCTGGCCTTTTTGGGCCAAGAATTGGCACTTAATACAAAGCTGTGCAATGCCTAGTACAATAAACCTGCAATACATTCAGGGACATCCAGACACAAAGGTAATGCAAATAAATGCAGATGATGCTCTGCAGTACAAGCTAGTTTTTAGTTAGCTGCTGAGAGGCTCTACCACAACACTTACCAAATGTACAGCAATCACCTTTAGTACCTGCTTACAGGATTTCGGAACACTAAACAAAGTCATCTCAGATTAGCAATCTCATATTATAGTATCTGATGCAAAAAGTAATTGCTAAAAAGGTTATGGAGTTCAAATCCCCCAAAACTACTGACAGATACCCATCAGGCTAAATGCAATATTACAAGAACTGCTACTCTCTATCCCCATCTTCAACACTCCCCTTGGCATGAGAGTATGATACCCCTGAGGAAAATTAAATATTCTGAAACTAATAGCAGGACTTGAGAAAAAGCACTGATTCACAATCAGATTGCAAGTCTTCTGTACACTGACTTACAATGGTGTTAGTTGTAATGGTGGGATTTATATGAGATGATTATACACAACTTACATCTGACTGATAATAGCTTGCATTTGAAGTCAGGATCTTCATTTTTGTAATTGACTGTTTCATGCTATGCTGCAAATTGAGTGGCAGAGGCACTTCCCTTTCCATTGTCTTCCCTAAGGATTAATTTTTAAACCATTTATTCCAGAGCATATATAGTCTGTTTAACTTGAGCATAATGTGAACTAAATATATCAGAAAATAATTTAAAAGGAAGAATTTAATGAAAAAAAAAATCCCCCAAAACACCCACACAAAATAAAATCACAAAATAATCCCTCCAGAATCACTGAGGCTTGAAGACAAGTCCATTTCCAAAATCAGTTCATTTTTAAAGCCTAGTGGAACACTTGCCTACAGTTTGAAAATAGGGTCAGTCTTCAAAGAATTGCAAGGCCTTTTGAAACCTACCAAACGCTATTATAAATGAAGGACTGACACTAGAAAGCCCTCAAACTGTAGCTGGGTAGCAAAAAGCCACTCTTCAGTCCAATTTGTGCTCCTTCTTGAGGGGAAATATCAAATCCCAGACTAGAATTACACACCACTCTGACAGTTAAAACAGAACTCCAGAATAATGCAAGCAGTACTGTTCACATTCAGGACTAAATTAGACCCAGTAAAACAATCAATTTCTTTTATCAAGCATTTCACCTCGGTTAATGCTTCATGGAGTAAAAAAACACAGCAAAGCAAACGACACATGAGTGCTCTTAAAATAGCAATGTATTTTTCTCCCAGAAAAACTATCATGTCTATAACTTACACATGGATTGAACTTGGCAGCATGAACATCTGAAACAGGCTCTCGGCTTTGTAATGCCACTCTAATGCATTGCCAGAAGTTAGTAAGAATTCCAGAAAAGCAAAGGAAAAACTGCACCCAGTTTCCCCGAAGGATATATCACAGTACATTCGGAATCTTTTGTCAGAAAAGTGCATGGAGTTTTCTTGATAGCACAGCAACTGCATTTTTTTTTCTTCTTTATTTTAGTCAAATTTTTTAGAAACTAGCAAACCTGAGAATTAATGCTACATGCAACCAGAAGTAAAGATTTTCTTATTTTACTAGGAAAGCAATGTTACACTTTTCTCTGGTGATTTCCTTCTACTAAGCTAAACATAAAGCAAGTGACATTTGCTTTGCGTTTTGTATATTCTTTTGCACAAAAACTTCATCTTTTGCATTACCAAAAACATGCATGTAGAAACATATGGGCTCCTATTACCAAATATTCCAGCGTAAAAGCTACGTCATGCAAGGAGAATGGTAAAAAAGACACTTCTGACAGCTCTCTGTATTCGTAATTCCTGAAGTGGATGGCAGGAAATGCCATCCAGGATGGTGTGAAATCAAGCCTGTCCTTAATTCTGTCATGCTGACAAGGCTTTCCCCTCTGGTTCTCCTATGCAAAGAATTCCAAATTGATGCACTCCTTACGCATGTCCCCATTCGCTCCTGCCTGGGATGGACTTCCGACAGCTCAGCTCTTCTGCAGGGGGGATATGCAAAATCACAGGAGCAGGACATAAAAGCAGGAAGGCAGATTGGAAGTCACCTACAGTATGCCAGGCGAGCCCCTGATGTCTCAAAATAGTGACTACAAGAGTGACACAGCAAACAAGATGAGCCCCTACGCATTCCCCATCCCCACTGCCTCTGGCTGGGAGACTTCCATTCAAACAGCCAATCTCCCTTCCCTGAGAAACACGGTGGCCAAATCCATTTGCCCACAGCAAACGGGTCCTGGACTCCACTTTCCCTAAGCCACACCTGGGCATGCTCTGTGGCTAAGTGGCATAGATCCAAACCTGGAGTGCTAATAAAGCTGGAGTAAGTAAGGATATAAGTCCACCAGATGAAAGCAAGTTATAGGGCATTACCAAAAGTCAGAGAAGACTACTTGCAAGTTGCAAAATAATTACTCAAAGTTTATTTAAAGCTGAAATAACTCATGCTAAGCAGATAATCCTACACCATTATTCACTAAAACTTTATACCATATCAAGTAATAAGACTTTTTTAATCACCATGACATGTTCCTTTGTAACAAATATTCTTTTATATGCTATTGAAAAATGGCTACACAAATTTTCAAGTTGAATTGTTTGTTTATTCTTACACTTTTAAAAATAACTTCTATCTTGAAGGACTCCAAAAACACTTCAAGAGTTACAATAAATCTCCTCAATCCCTTCACAATATACATCACATTTATTAATTCTTTTTAACTGACACCTTTCCCTACTTTTAACTCATCAGCTTGCAACTTCTGCCTACAAAAAGCAAATCTAAGGTCATGGTAGCAAGAGAAAGAACTTTCTTCTCCAATGTCACAATCTAGTTTTCAGTCACAAAATTACTATAATTTAAGGTTCTGCTAAATTACTATCTTCCCAAGTTTCAAAACATGAAATTAGAAATTAAAGAAAAAACAAACAACCATACTACAAGCTTCAATTGTCATTGAAAAAAAATAATCCTTCTTGTGTACATTTTCCGGACCATGCACAAAGGGTGAACAAAAAAGCCACTCTGTGTTTATGTGTGCTTGAATCTTAAAATGTGGTGGATTATCATCATCCCAGGATGGTATACACCTACATATTTTCTGGAGAGAGACATTTTGGGTTGGTTTGTTTCACTTACTGCTAAAAAGTTTGTGAAAATAATTTAAAAGATTGAAGGAAATACAATTAAGGTGATATTTTACAGGAATCACTAACTGCTACTTGCCATTTTATCAGAAAAATTCTACCACAATGCTAATGATTTAATTGAAAATATTCCTTTTTTAAAAAGCAATTACAGCTTACTGTGAATTAGAACTAGATGTGATTAAATTTACCCCTTTCTCAAAAAAAAAGAAAAATTCCATGATACTCACTATGAGGAAAGATATATGGCTAAAGATTTTAAGATAATGAACCTCAGGAGGAATAATTTTAGGGGTGAGGGAGGGGTGCATATAATAATTTTAGGGAGAGGGAGGGGTGCATATGCATATCTTCACTCTAGACTATTCTGTTCAACAAGATTTCTCTTACATCATGTTTCAAATAATCTGCAGAAGAATATTTGCATTGAAGAACAAGTTCAACAGAATTTCCATCTGGAAAATTGTCAGAACTTCTCTATATTTTTTACTATCTATAGTTTCTTAAGGCCAAGCAGTTGCTGTATTCCACATAAATCATTAAGAGCTGCTAGTACTGCTACCTAAGCAAATGGCATGCTTCTAATAAAGACTATATGTTCTACTCAGTTTTGAGTACCTGTGTTCAGCAGACCCAAAAACCCTGCAGAGCACCTCTGGTCTGGATGAGAGCTCTTGTTGACATTTGGGACAGTGACAGAGCACTGGCTGTCCCTTCAAAAACACCACTCCGTGTGGGAAGGAAATCCAGACACACAGACGACAAAATGGTTGTGTGCACTGGCACCCAGTTGAGATCACCACAGATTTAGAACCACAGCCTCCACCTGACATCAGCTGTAGTAATTCAGTAATAGAAAACTCGCTGTTTAATTCAGCCATGTGTGAATTCTGTATAATGTTTATTCCTTATCTAAAATACCAAATATTTTCCATGTATTTTGTTTTCCATACTTACCTGGGCGAGCTACAAATGAGATAACTACAGTCAGATGCAGGGGAAGGTTAGCACAAGTCCTCTGAATTGCAGTGCTGCTGACCTTTTGCAATTCTAGATAACTACTGCTGGCATACCCAGGTACATGGGACCTTTAAGGATTCAGCCCCACGGTAGCTGTCAGAGCGAGTTACAGCAGTTGAATAGAGATTTTGGAGAAAAATCTAGTAAACCTGTTCCTGAAGGCTGCATAATACTTTGTGATCCTTGTTATTTCATTGCCTGTAAAAAGGTTCGGGCACACCAGAACAAGGCTGTTCTGTTCATTTATCTCTTGATGCCCTTGTTTGCTATCCAACAACATAACAACTACAGTTATTCCTGCTATTATTCAGACTTGCAGGTTTAAATCACTCACTTTTCGTCCTGTGTATGAATAACCCAGATCTTGACAAGACTGTTTTATTTGTTGGTAGGGATGCTTTTCCTTGAAATGTTCCTTCCTGTTCCTACAGGAAATGAAAAATCAGCATAGTATATAACACATATTATGTGCCTCTAAAGGGTGACAGGACTGTATTTTTCTTATGTACTTTACCCTAAATTGAACTTCCATTCTTTGTGCTCAGTAATCCAGAAAAGGGGTGGGGAAAAAAAAAAATCTGAGTGCTTTATTGCTATCTCCTGCTTTCTCCTTCATAGAAATGGACCATGATATGAATTAACCATTCCCTGCATAAAGATTATACAGAAAAAAGCAAGGTAATCTTATTTTAACTGTTGACACAAAGGAAAATAAAATTCCTAAAAAGAATTAATTTTCTCATTTTCTAGCAAGCTCCTTCAGCAAATACTTTGGATGAAACAGACTGTCTGACAGATCATGAAAAGCATATTGAAAGTTCAGCAGCCATCATAAAAAACATCCTGTCAACAGGTTTCTAACCTTTAAGTCTAGTACCTGTTATGTTAAGTGTCCATAAATATAGCTGTCCTAACAGCTAAACAAGAAGAAATCTTTACCCACATAGACAGAAGTAAACATATGCAGACCTCTAGAGATTAAACTCCTTACCCTGAATGTAATCTAGAACCAAATTACTAGACCCACGGGAATAGCAAGTACCATGCTGAACACAAGCCAGTGCAACTTAAAATACAAACAGCCTTAAAAGACACCTAAAATATCCAGCAGATCTTACCAACTGTACCACCAGCATAATACAGAACTAATTAAAAAAACCCACATTGCAATTCCTCCTAAGAGAGGCAAAACCCCATATTTTCCACTACAATATCAGGTACAAAACTACTGGTCTACTAGTACAAATTAAGATGAAGCACTTCAATCTAATGAGAAACTCTAAGGTTAGTACATCCCAGAGAAAAGGTGATCTGACTGTATAACTGTGTCTCTTTTCATGTGTCTAAAAATACCCTTCTAACCCTGGCCCAAACTTGTTCCAAAGATAAGGCAAAAAGTCGGCTCCTCTTCTCTCCCACCCTCTGAGCTCCCAGACTCTTCACTTGTTTCTACACCACTGGAGTGCTGCAGCTGAAAAGGTGACAGACCATCACAGCACCAAAGCACCATTACAACCAGAGTGCTTTAACCCATCATAGCTCAGAAAGTAGCTTCTGGCCAGTAATCCCACTTCCTTTGTCTCAGAGCTGTCTCGGTCACCCGAGAAGAGAGAGGAGCAGTTTTAGTTTGACCCTTTCAGTTAGAAGCTTCTAAATAGGAGGTTTCTGACACTTAGGTTGACTTGATGTCTGTTCCATCAGGTTCTGTTGCCAGTTTCACTGTGAGGCACTTCATTCTCACTCCTGAGTCTGGGTAACACAGATGCTTCCATTTTTGACCTACACCAGGACTCTAGAATGTTCCCATTTTGACATGTGTAACATGACAGTGTTACACACCGTAGTTCCCAAACCACTTTGGGAACTGGTCAGCACTGGCCTATTCTTTATGGAAGAAAACTAGAGATTCACCACAGCTAGTAAGGACTCATCAAAAGTATATAACGCCACCAAGGATTACAGAATGAGAAATTCCCAGAAACGCCAGAAGCAACATAAACTGAAACGTGCACATCTAACCCATCTTACAGGTTTGGCAGCATGTGCAGGACAAATCTGAACTGGAAGAGATTTTTTTAGTCAAAACTGTCCTCCAGCATACCACCAGTGAGACACAGCTCTTCCTGGCTTGTCAAGTTACAAAGTCTCTCCTTTGGTCTGTCACAGACAGTTAAGAAACTGCTTTGTAGCAAGATGAGATGTCTTGAGTTCTAGTACTTGAAGCATTCAAAAAAACAAACAGAAAAACCATTTCACATCTGTCACCCACTGCATCTGTATCCTAAGTAGAATCAGTCACTGAGAAGGAGTTCTTAAAATCAAACCTCGAAACCAGAAGACAAACCTACTGAGATGAACCAGGGTTCCTGAAACAGCTACTTTTGGTACATTTAGCTGGTTGGCAAAAATGAGAGGAGGACAAAAAAAACCCTATGGAAAAAAATGCCAGAACTTTTCCTGAAGAGGAAAAAATGTAGTTCAAAAGCAAATACAATTCCATTGCAGTGCACAAAGCAAAAGTTGCTAAGCAATCTGTAGTGATATGACTCGGTTAACCATGTGAACATCGCTAGTTTCCTCAGGAAGTTTCAAAGGACATTTACTAAATAAGACAAATTTAAAGGCACAAATTTCTTGCTATGAAACCACCAATGTGTCACAGTTAAATAACTAGCACAATTATTTTCACAGTCTTTTTAATAATCCAGTAGTAGCAACACTAGTTTTGGAGAATTGTTTTAAGCACTATGAAGACAGAAGAAGCAAAAACCCCACCAAACAAACAAAAGAAGAAATAAAGACATTTCAGGATTAAATCTATCTGCATTGTTGATTTTATCACCAATATGAAGAGAGGGACAAGCCAAGTGAACCTTTTTCCTAAAACGTTTGTTTTTTAAGGCAGCTGATACTTAGTTTTTAACATGGCTTCTATGTATTGCAACATGCATATCTCAAGACATCAAGTAACAATGAAACAGTGCAAAAATTGCACACTGCAAGTTCCTGGAATTCAAGATAAAGCCAGAAACACTGGCACAGGGAATTGGGATTCTGTGTACCAGAAAATGGAAAGTAATGCTAGGAGTCACAACACTGACAGAACCACTATATTCACAGGTTCAGTAGGAAGCCAGAAACACTTCCACATAGAGAGACAAACAGAAATCTTGAAGTAAATTTTTTTACATCCCCAGAAGAACAAAACTAGCTGTAATAACGCTAGAAGTTCTTCAGCGTGTTGGAACAGGCATATACCATCCTTGAACCTGTATTTATTTGGAATGTCTAAGTCATGACTTAATACGATCTGTGTTTTCCTCTACAAAAACCAACTAATTGCAAATGTCAGAGTTCCTAAAAGTCACTTGGGTGTTAAGACTTGGTCTTTTCTCATGAAACTCGGGAAATTATTGATGTTACAAAGTACATGTTCCAAGCAACATTTCAATTTAGTTTAAATTGCTATGGTGATAGCAAGGCTCCCCCTATAATAAAACATTTTTCCATTTCTAAGGAAACATCATTAGACATAGGGCAACAAGCACCGGTCCTTGAAAAAGACCCTGGAGCACCCGAAGGACCTTCCTAGGCTGCCAGATGCACCACAGAACTTAAAGGACACTCCCATTTCCTGGAGTTGCCCCTCGAGGTCACACAAGATAGGATGAATATCACAAACTGGGTCTTCAGGTATATTAACTGCAGGTGAATTAGAAGTGCCTCCACAAATGGAGACCGTGAAGAATATATTCTGGTTTTATCATCTTGAAATAGAAGTAAGGAGATAAGCTCAAAGAAACATTACGTGCTCCACTTGCTAACAAAATCAGTATTCACAGCCCACAGATGCTCACTCACTTCTACAGCAGAAGTATGCAACTTGGTTTTATAAAGTCAAGATAAAACACATTTTACTACAAGTAAAAAAAAGGAGTTAAGAGAAAATTAAAATTTCAAGTTTATGCAAAGATTCCAGTAAATCATAACATCCAAGATCAAATGCAAAAAAAAGAAGAAGAGTAAGCATTATGTTTTTCCCTTCACCTACACAAGCATAGGCCAAACTCTTCCATTTTTAGCCAGCAGTTTTATTTACATGCTTATACTGAGTTGAAATGGTCTGATAATTTTTCTAAGATTTCCATACTGAAACCTGACAAAGTACTTAGGAAAAGTGTAAAATATGTAAGAAACCCCAATCAAACAACCAAATAGACATGGGGTCTTATATGAGCATGTGCCAAAAAGTTTAGAAACAATATTGTGTAGGTCAGATAGGTACTCAAATATTACTGAATTGTTTAATGCCTGCCTCTTTCCAGATACAAAAGAAACCAAATCCATTTTTCACACTTATACAGAAAAAATAAGTAATATAATTGTTGGATCTGGTTGTATTCCTACTGCCATCAGCAGAAGCTTCAGCATTTATTTGGTTGGGTGAAAATAGCCTGGTCTCATTGGTCTGGACTTCAGATTACTGGATCGGGTTGCTGAATACATCAACAAATCCGATTAGTTGGTAAAAGCATTGAATGACTTTTCAGTCAGGAGTTTGTAGAATTTCAGCATGTTCCACTCTCACCAAATGAAAGCACCTTCAGATGGAGTAGATGTAAGGCTGTGAGTGAAATTAAAACCACACTTATACTGCAATATATAATAAATAGTGACTCGTATTCTCATCTTCCCAATCCCTCAAATCCATCTAGTCTTTCAAGATAATAAAATTATATGATTTCCAACCGTTCATTTAAAATGGCTTCAAAAGTTTGAAGCTGTGTATAAATCTGGCCCATTAATATTTTTTGGTTGAGCAATTGTTTAATTAATATAACTGAATTTTCCTAATAGGTTTTTTTTTTCCTCTATGCTTTATCATGACAACAGAGGGTAAGAAATTGTCTTCCTGCTTCCAAAACCTCGAAGTTACTTTCCTTCTTCCTGTGTCAGGCAAAATGTAGGATTACTAAGATTTTTTTAACCAAAAATTAATTGAGGCAGGAAAAATGAAGAAGAATATGAGACAGGGAACGATTCTGACATCAAGGCAAGTGCTAAGGGCATTCAACTTCAAAATGAAAGACAAAGGGTTAAAATTCAGATCTTTTGCCTTACATGGACAAGAGAAATAAAATAACTAAATTACATCCTGTGTAATTCTCCTAACCACTCCCTGTAATTCCAGTGTGGATGAATTCTGCTTTTGCTATGAGTAGCACTGGTGTAGCTTTTTTAAGCATGTGCCTGGTATGCACTAACCATGCAAATTATTGACCCTGCTTTACAAATATTAAACCTGGAATAAACTCTCAAATTTATCAGTAGGTCTCTGCCCAAGGTACAGTCACGCAGGAACATTTTGCTGCTTGCCAGAACTCACATTTGTACAAAGAACCCCCTCTGAGACTGTAATAGCACAGTGTAATGGAATTTGTGACATTCACAGGGGGAAAATTTAAAAAAAAAAACATAGCATTTTGGCTTGGAAGACATTTTGTAAAAAACAACTCGTAACTAGTATCAGGAAGAAACATTTTGAGTAAGCTAACCCTCAACAACCTCAATTTCAAAGATTTATAAGATTGTTGAACAAATTAATCTGACTTGTTCAGAACTGTACAGTCTATTACATCAGCATACATTTGCAGACATTCTGAAATACTTTACACATATACAAGGAAATGCAACACATTCAAATAATTTAGATCCACATTACATGGAATGGTAAACCATATTAGCCTTTTAATTTTATGGATCTAAACCAGAGCAAATACATTAATAAAAGGCAGAAAACCAAAGAAAACAAATCCTTTCTCCATGCTGCAAAGCAGTTGCAGAGCTGTTCTGCTGAGCTCTCTCACCCTGTTGCTGACATGGTCCCTGAAAGCAGTCTTGGCCATACAGATGATGAGAAAAACCTCTGCATTACCTAGCAGATTGCTATTTAAATTTTCTATCATACCATGTGCTTAGAAATAATCTGTTGCTTGTAATCTTCAAAGTGCGTGAAAGAAAATCTGTTCATACCATTTGTAATAAACAAAGGCATCTTTTTCAACCCAAGACATGTTTGTAAACTTCTAAACCCATTTGTACTGAGAAGAAAATACAGTGGTATGACAGCCTTAACCACAGCAGCCTGAAAAAATGCAGCACCAAGTTATGGTTTTTTTCCAATATTAACTACCTGAAATTGAAATTAAACTGAATAGGTGATGTAGCACAGTAAGCTCATGTTCATACACCTATTTTGAACATTTTATAAAATTAGCCCCTGTTCCTTATTGAGCTTTGAAACTCTTCTAACAGTTGTATGACTATGTATTTATGAGTCAGGGCATTTGAACATTTTACAGAATTTTGCCCTATCTGGTTCACTGGAAGAATACTTGGGGAAAAATATGCCCATTTAAAAACACAAATGGTAAACTACTTTTTAAATTTTTTTTTGTTAACAGTGAAAGAAGAAGACACTTATCTTCTGTCGTTAAGTAATGAAGATGCTAATTCCATGTGCAATAGAACCCAGAAATCCATTCATGGACTAACTGAAATGACTGACAATTCAATTACAAAGCCAGCATCCCAAATATATAAAACAACCACAATGATTCAAGGTAATGAATATAGACCTGAATATTTTTCCTCTGATATGAAATAAAACAGTAGATTAGAGTTGAAATAAGACATATCTTTTGCTTGAGTCTGTCACCTTTAGTTGAACTGTGTGTAACATTCCAACTCTCAAAAAAATCCCATTAATTTCTCAGAGTCAGCTTTGGGAGCATGTCATGGTAGATAGTAATAGCTGGAGCTAAACCACACCTTGCTGTAGAATCACAGTGAATATCTCTGTCTTGTAAAATTTTTTTCACACTTTCATAAAGTGACTAGCCATTGGAAAATGCATTAGGTATCTGTACATGAAATTAGATTCAGGACACTAATGTTAACTATCTACATTCATTGCCCAAATGGGGACTTTGGGAAGGAAAAGTTAAACTCCCCATAAATTGAGTGATTTGAAAACCTTTTTTAAAACAATTAAAAAAAAAAAAAAAATCGAAGATCTGTGGTGGAATAATTGTTAACCAAGGGGGCCCAGCAGTGCTGTATTAGAAAGTAAAAATTGTCCTGTGGTGGTCCTATATATGGATAGATAAAGAAAAATAAACAGTATTTCAAAAGACATCTATACTACTCTGGAAGTGCACCCAAATAAATACAATAGCTGTATTTTAAGCACAGTTATTGATTTTACAAGGTTCAGTATGAATTTGTTCAACATGTTCAACATTTAAAACCTGCTTGCACTCCTTACTGTTGAGCTGGTTCACAGTATGCCTTCACTATGTTTATCTGATGATTTTATTCACTCCTTATTGCTTATCCATACAGACTTCATTATTGAAATTATTTACTAATTTAAATAAAAGCTCTTTTGCAGTTTTAACAAGGTTACACTTAATATGCACTTGTAGTCAATGCAAAGTCTTTTTATGAACTTACGAAAGGAAAACACTAGGTTTTAAGACAAAATAATAATGAAACTCCGCAAACCTATATATTCTGTATAAAAACATCCAGACTTCTGCCCTATACCTTTTCAGAAACCTATTTGGCAAGAGGAATTAATTCCTTATCCACAGTCTTCTAAAAGCAGATGCCACTGTATTCATGTTCTGATGAATGTAATGATCAGTTAAAGAATAATGGGACAAATCTTGTCCATTTCAGTAATAAAACTTCCAGTTAACTGCCAGATAAAAAGCCCATTCACATATACATATAGCGTATGACCGATACAACTGCATTTTTTACCTATTTCTGTATCTTTTCAGTGTTATTTTCAATCTGACCTGACATTCTTTGGCTTGAGCTGTTTCCAGAATATGGGCATTAGCCTTCAGTATAAAAAAAATTAGTAATTCATGCACCTGGTTCACAGGCATGAGAACATGACTTAAAGCGATGAATTAGCTTACTAGTAAGTGCTCTGAGATAATTCTCTTCAGAATCCATTTTCAGAAAATGGATTGTAGAGTTTAACCAATGTCCTGCTTTTTATTTATCTGACATTCAAAATAAACTGCTGTTCACTCTGTTAAGTACATATGTGTGTATATTTTCATATACACGTGTGTATATACATGTCTGTCTATATATGTACATAAACAAATTTTTGTTTACTGTGGGTTACATCCTCTCTTTAGTTTCCTGAAAACTACTCCTATCAGCATATAGGATTTTAATTTAATTTTAATTAATTAATTTAAAATTATATTTTCCTTAAGAAAATAGTTTTTTAACAATTTAATCATGTTTTAACAGAAGATGCCTGACAAATTATGCTATCTGAATTTTCAAAATAATAGTAATAGAAGAGTCGTTACCTGTTTAATGCTTTTTTAAACTAATATGTTCCCAGATATTATATACTTTCCTAGTAATTACTGACTATTCAAAAAAAATTACTTATCTGTTAAATATGCCTTAATCCTCAAAAATATTTTTATCATGAGAAGCTTGAAAAAAAGAACTAATGAAACCAGCAGTAACAGCATCACTTAGTGCAGTGATGCTTGGTTTGGGTGCATAACACACACAGGATAGTAAAGAAAGTCTTATGGATACATGGAGTTAAGCATATCCCCAATCATTTGCAGTCAATTACACCTATTGAAGTCAGTGTAAATTAAAACTTTCATTAGCATAAACAGAAAAAATTTACTATATTTTCATATATTATATATGAATAAAATAACATTTAAACACAAATATATTTAAGAGATTGACTGCTAATATTGGTTTATTTACAAGCTTGCTTGGCATATTGAAGGCTTGATTGCCATACTATTCACAAACTACTATTAAACATAACTCACTTTCAGATTTCTGGGAGTAAAATATATATTCATACTGTATTCAAAACTGCATGGTAAATTATTTCAGATAACATGGAAAAAATTAATGCAATAATCACGTAATAAGAACTTGAAAAGTCAAGTAGGCAAGAGGAAACTGTTGAGTTTGTATCTGCCCACATTCTGGAGCATGGCTGTGTGAAAATGGTCTGTGAGCCAGGCACAAAGGTGCACAGCAGGGACAGCACTGTCACACAATAAATACCCTAGGTTTCTTTATGAATAACTCTCGGGAGTAGAAGAATGTTTAAAGTTTGCTACAGAGATCAATTTTGAGAGGAGAAATGTTTTGAGAGAAGAAAAATCACAGGAGTTCCCACTGCAGACTATATCCTGGTTTTATTGTATCATTTTACTGCAGAAACCCATCTGATCCTGACCATTTTAATTACAAGGAGGCACAGAACCTATTTCACATCTGCTCACTGAGCCTGAGAAATGTTTTATAGTGAAAAGGAAATGAGAAGGACCAGGATTACAAATGAACTGAAACACAAGCAGTTAATAAATTCCTCCTTTCCTTAAAATCAGTTCTAATAATTTATTGTGAAATACATTTAGGCTTGGTCCACAGTAATTTTAATTCAAACAAACACGTCTAAATTTTTTCCATCCTTCCCCTTTAGGGATTTTTTGGTTTTGCTTATCCTTTCAGCATTTTGCCAACAATATGCTCAATGCTATTTCTTTAAGAATGAAAGCTATAGCATTATATTCCAAAATGCTTGGGGAAACCTTTGCCATGACTCTCGAGTTGCAACATGCCAGATATTCATAGGTTTTCAAAGCTGCTGGTTGAAGATATAATGAAAGGATCTAAGGTTTATGCATGAATCAGCATATCCCCTTGTCACAATGTCATGGTGCAGTGATCCCTGCAGAGCTGTAAGACTTGATTTAAAACAGAAAAGCTCAACACTGGCTCTTGAGCCAGCAGGATTAAGCATCCGAGATTGTACATACATTACTTCTGTGCTTAAACTACTGTACAAAAAATTTGTTACAGTTATGGCAGTTTTATAGTACTCCATAGGAAACCTCTCTTTAAGTGACTCCAATATTCTTTCAGTGCTAAAATATGTGAGAACACAATACAACTACCCCTGAAGTTCTTGGGTAGGCAGATTTAAGAGGAAAGGATTTAATCTTCATCACTTTCCTTCTTTCTTGTTCTGACAGAATTAAAAACTTTTAAAAAATCTGGTATCACTGATGGTCAACACTCCTCCAATTAGACTACACTCAATTAAACTGTGCTGAAGGATAATGAAGTCCAGTGGTTTGGATATATTCCAGTTCTGCCCTATGAATTGCCTCCAACGCTGTACCTTTGTCCCAGCTGTTAGAGAGAAACAAGGAGGTTCTATTGGAATTAACCCAGAATTCTCACACAGTGCTAAGCCTAGCCCATTTCTCTTGAAGGGTACAACAGCAGTCATGGCAGTGAACAACGCTCTTAATTTTGCCATTACTCCAAAAAAAACGTGCACCACCTCTCGATCTAAACCATTAAGCTTCCTAGTGATGCTGACTTATGAAGTGTCAAATTGCAATTAGACTCCAACAGCTACTCCCAATGACCTGTCAACACAGCTTTGCAGAGTTGCAACAGTCCAACAAACTAAAGTGACTATTTTTTATGGCTACTTTTTGAACATAATTGACTTGTGTCCCTTTCCCAGGTTACATGAAGGTGGCCCGTCCACCTCAGTCAAAATCAGTAGAATTGGGGCCCAATTTGCTGTCATGCAACACGTCGTGACATGATCTCTTGGTGTTGATGTGAAATTCCCACTGAAGTGCAAGTCACCACACGAGTTAAGGCCACCTACTCAGACTGTCCGCTGCACTGCTACACCCATTTTCTGGCCACCTTTAAATGACTGAGTAGTCTCACTGCTTGGAACATTCCTCGGGGGTACGTGACCACCATCTCCTCCTTTCTGAAGTTTAGGAACCTAATTTAAAAGTAGTACCAGCAACACCGGTTCATCTAAAAACCATTTGCTCCATCGACAAACCCCGAGCAAGCGCTGGTAATTACTTTGAAGACTTTTACATATTTTTACAGCGGGCTTTTTGTTTGCTTGTTTTTTTTTAAAGCAGATGGAGTGGCATGCTGTTGCTCTGAGGCTACCAGGGGTGGGAGGCAGGCCAAGCCCCGGCAGGGTGGCACAGGGGACCCTGGGCACTGCTGGCTGCCACCGGCAGGTGCCAGGTTGGCACCAGCAGGCAGGGCACCACCCTGCCTCTGCCACACCAGCCAGAGCTTCTGCAGCCTGAAACACGGCTGACTCAGGGGTTTAAATCAAGAGCCAAAACATTTCAGTACCTGATTTGGGGC
This sequence comes from Daphoenositta chrysoptera, assembly GCA_013397915.1. Lineage (NCBI taxonomy): Eukaryota > Metazoa > Chordata > Aves > Passeriformes > Daphoenositta > Daphoenositta chrysoptera. The sequence goes on along the minus strand of VZRO01005802.1, from coordinate 374,068 downwards.
AGAAAAAGGTCATCACTTGTATAAACCTGCCAATACACTTCTGTGCAGGACAATCACCTTTCTGAAGTGAAATACCTGGGTAAATACTGAAGCCTTTTCAGATCCATATTATCCTAAATTTCTGTGACCTTCTTTTACACCTGCATGGTTTCATAGTGCTGGTTTTAGGCACAAGTTCTTTGAACACAATTCTGGAAACAAAAAAAACCCAACACTCCCTCCCCCCAAAAAACCCACAAATCCAAAAAAAACCCTAACAAAACCAACCTGCAGAATGTTCAGTATTTCAAATGAGAACAAGCATAGAAGGGACAAAAAAAGATGGTTTCTTCTTAACCATTTGTGTATGCTGTGCTCTGCAATCAGCTCCTAAATTCTACTGCTTGTATGCCAAACATTTCTCTTTGCAACTCCTTGTTCTCCAATCAAACCCTTCTGGGAAAGTAATCAAGAGGATACTGTACATATTTTTAGCACATGCTTCACAAGTCAATTAAATCCAATGCACAAGGTAACTTGACTAAACCATCAGTGGTAATGGAAGTGATGAAAAAACAAGTACATGTTCATGTCTTAGTTTGGAGCTCTTCAAACTGCTTGGAAATCGAAGCCTTGGACAAGGTTCAGACAAAGGAAAATCCAAAACGTGGACAGCATTTCCCTTCTGCTGGAAGCCTCGAAGTCCACCACTGCAGTCTACAGCCTACACATGTCATCTGAGTATTGTAAAAGTTCTCCAAGGAAGACAAGAATAAGGCTAATGCATGCACACAAATGCTGGTCAAAAGCACTGGATGGTCTTGGAGAAAAATATGTAACCTTTACTTTCTCAACGACAAGGTGACTATGCTTGTCTCTAGTACTAGTAGGAAAAAAATCTGGTGTTTTGCATAACCTATTTTCAGGGTTTTGTTAACTTCACAGAATTGAGGAACACAGAAAGACCTGTCACATTTTTGCAGAATGTCATATAAACTGCTACACTTACTTCACCAGTAGTCCAAGTAACATCACCTGCAAATACTGACCACATGCGGTTTTGGTTGAAACAAACCCCCATTATCCAAGAAAGGAAGAACTATCCAAGCAGTTTGCAAAGATTAACAATTTAACATTACTGTGGCTGATTACATGCTCTGACCTTCTCTGCCTTCAGTTATGTATGCTATATCCTCCTACTCTCACACGACACTGAAACCTCCTTGCGTTGAGCTCTTGCACCACCTATCCCAGAGTCTGTGCCAAGGCGCCCCTCTTCAGCACCCCCGCACCTACCACAAGGCAGCTCAATCGGGGGGATAAAAAAAGGTCGCCAGTGGAGGGAAACTGCTCCCGCTGACAGCTAACCCCCAGATTCAGTGTCCCTTGCGTCTTTTTCCCAGGAGGGATGGGAAAACGCCTGGGGGGAGCGCGGCACCGGGCGGGAGCGGCCGGCACGGCACCGAGCGCGCTCCCCACTCGCTGCCGCCCGCGTCGCCGCGGGGACCGCGGGTTCGGCAGAACCGGGCACGTGCGGCAGGGACGGCAGCGGGGAAAGGCGGGCACGCCTCACCGCCCTGGGAGCGCCGGCCGCGGCTCCCCGCTCTCACCCCGGCAAGGACAGTGTCAGC
>VZRO01005802.1:304364-370962 GCA_013397915.1 Daphoenositta chrysoptera | reverse complement strand
CCTGCGCGGAACCGGCCCCGGCGGGAGCGCGCCCGCCGCGCCCCCTCCACGCCGCGCCCCGCCCCTTCGCGCGCCCCCAGCCTCCAGCACCGCGGACAGCGGCCTCACTTCGGGGAGATTATTTCTTTATTTGGTTGGTCATTAATTAATTAATTAATTTGTTTATTTATTTCACCGGCCTTCCCCAGGATGGAGCCACGTCACAAATACAACTGAAAAGCACATTTTTATATTTTTTGTTTTAGCTGCTCTACCCAAACCGTAGAAGTTAATATGCAGGAAGAGTTAAAGCTATTCTGATATTTCATTTTCATGCATAACGGGGATTTCTTTTTTCTTTCCAAGATGGGTTCCAGTTGTATTAGCTAGACATGCTATTTACTGCAAGCTAAATTTAACATTTCTCAGTTTGGCATGAAGTCTGTTGCTGTGCACCACACACACACACACACACACATTTTATAGAAGAAAAGGCAGCATAGCATTCCTGTGACCATGACAATGAATTTGTTATTAAGTGATCATTTTCTGGCATATTTTTTAAATTATTTATATTTAGTTAATGATAGGAAATATCCACATAGGAAAGGATACTGACCTTGCATTGCATTTCCTTTCCCCCCTTCTTTTTCCTTTATTATTATTATTAAATTGTTTTAATTCTCCTTACCAGGAGGTGGGGGTTGAAGATTCAGGTATTCAGATGTCAATATGAGTATATATCCTGAACACATAGGAACCAGGCAATTTGAAAACATTTACTCATCACTAATTCATGATGAGTTTTGTTTCATTTGAGTCATTTCACCAGGAAATTCTGTACAAGCTTCTGTCTGTACTTGCCTCATCTTGTCTCTCTCACCCACAAAATGAGATTAAGTCTGAAAAAGAGAGCTAGCTTTAACATCCTGCGCATAAAGCCCCTATGGGCTTATCTGGGTGGCATGGCAGAGTTTCTACATCCCTTCCTTGCTCTCTCCCCCCACCCCAGTCTCTCCCAGAAGTCACGTTTTACACTGCATGGTAAAACCTACTGATGAATTCTGTGAGAGGAGCAGGCAGCCTCACTGTGGCAATCAACAGATTAAGCTGTCAGGGGAAAGCTTGTGTTCAGGTAGCCCCCACTGAGTCCTGGACAGTGAGATGAACAGACACTTTTAATAAATACTTCCATGTAATATTGCCAATCTTTAACAGAAGTGTAGATAAATTGTACGGTTTTTTTTTTACTTTTACCGAGATCTAAACCATCCCCTTATATATAACACATGAGGTCAAAATAAAGCAAAGATCTCAGTTAGAAGATTGTATTTTAATATGTTATAATAAAACAAAAAAATCGTATTTGCCAATTTACATTATAGCTGCATAATGAACTAAAATATAAAAAGGATTTGGGTGATGTAGAGCATAAAGATGAAATCTAGAAGAATCCTGCTTTTTGAATAAGCTGTATTTACAGTTATGGAAAGGATTTAAATCTTAAACTGTTATTTGAGGCTCTGGGGTTTTTATTTGTTGGTTTGGGGTTTTGGGTTTTTTGTGTTGTAGAGAACAGTGCTATTCCACATAAGCATCAAGACCTTTGTCAGACACAGTAAATATAATTCATGATGATGCATGTTTTAGCTGCTCAGACAGCAAAATGCTATTTTATTGTTTATACTAAAGCATGGGTAAATGCTATACTAAGTTTTGATCCCACTGTAGTGGGCACTACAAAATGAGCAACCTTTCCTGAGCCAAATGGTTTATAGATGAAGGTCCTGAGCCCAATCTCTGTCATTACAGTGTCCTTGCTATGTCGTCCAAGATAAAGACCTACAGAATATAGAATAGCAGGTAGGTGAAATAAAAGTGACCTGAGTAAGAAGTTAATTACCAGTTACAGCTGGGGGTTCTGTACAGACTATTTGTGGTGAGTTAGTAAGAGCTGCCATGGAGATCCCAGCTGATACCACCCTGGCTGTTGATTTTCTAATGCATATTTGTCCATTTCAGAATTGTGAGCATGTATCAGTATACATCATGTTCAATGTGTGCCTGTGAATGTATGTGCATGTACTACTCCAAATTTGTACCATCATGTCAGAACACGTAGAAAAAAAAGTCAAACTATGTGGCCATATTCCACTGTTGGTGTGACAGGGGCAAATAAAAGATTTCAACTGATATGAGTAAGTACAAAAGGACAGCATGGGCTAGTCAATCAGCAAGGAACCAGTTTAATCAGAATTTAGTAATAGTGAAAAATGTCGATAATAAAAAAAAAAGGTCTTCTTTAACTCTCTATTTTTTATAACAATCTAATCAAAAAGATGCAAGTGGGCAAAGGAGAAAAAAGGAATTCATAGGTGATAGTAATTTATGACCATGTACTAAGAATAGACATACTCATTAACACTGTGCATGAGAAAATCAGACTACATTACTGGGAATCACATTCAGTACTTTTTGCTCCAGGGAAGAGAATCTTGTAAGGGGTAAGGATTGTATTCTTAAAAAACAGAAGATTATGTTCTTATATGCATTCTTCTAAATCCATGAAAGGAGTTCATATAAAAATGCATTCGTTTAGAATGTGAACAAAGCATCAACAGGGAGACTGTTAATAATAAGCATCAATCTCTTGTTGAAAGGAACATAGGAGTGCAATAATAATGAAAACAATGGCAGATGACAGGAGACCAGATATCAAATAATAAGATGTCAGACCCCTGAAAGGCCTAAGTGCTTAGTCCTGATTCCATAGAACTCTAGTAGAGGTTTGCTACTTACTGCAAAGAATCATGGCTATACTTGATTTAACAATTTAATATTGTCTAATGGATATTCTGAATGTAAGGTAGAAGTTGGTGAGGAAATTAAAAAGAGCTGATATATGTGCTAATCAGAAGTAAAATTTATCAGGAATACATTTCCTCTGCAATTCATCCTGGCACAGTCCTGGTTGAGACAGTGGCTGCAGTTCAACTAAATGTTCATATGTTCCATCAGTTGAATACGAGACGCAGAAAGAAATTTGGAAAAGACTGAAGAACTGGAAATTTTTGCTTTGTGCTCAGAATATATACTGTGCTCAGTATATCACTCCATATACTTACCAAAAAGATAGTTCAGGAATGGCTTGATGACATGGAGCACATGCTACAGGAAACTAAAACTTTAAAAATATGAAACATTTGAGGAGATGGATGGAGTAAAAAACTCAGGTGTTGAATGCTGATATTCATCACATTCAGATTAGAAATTAATTTTCTCTGTTATTTTGCTATTTTAGTAATGTCATAGACCATGCCGTCATATGCTGAGCAGTGTAATGAATTCCTGCAAAATGCTAAGTTTAAACCAGACTCTCTTCTAAATATCCTAGTTGAAAAAAGTTAAATTCTGAGAAGGCCCTTGGCAAGAGCTCAGACTAAAGGGTTATAGTGGACCTTCTGGCCTTTTATCCTATCAGTCTTTGGGGTTTACATTCAAAAAAAAAATTTTATATCTTCTTCATTATAAAAAAATCTTAAAATGTGCCAATTTAGCACGATGCAAAAATGCTGTACCAACGTAGGAATCCTTTGATTCCATGGCTGATCAATAAATACTTCGCTTCAATAGAGATTATTGTTTTGGGATTTTTGAAATCTGCAGAACATTTTCAAATACCAGTAAATGTAAATAAAGAGGAAATACAAATGAAGGTTCCAAGTTCCAAATCTTTTTTGAAGTGTGTAGTCCCATATGTTCACTCTGGATCTCAAGAGTCTTTAAAAATAAAAAGTACGTCCTGATCTTCCATGCTCATTCTGCTTCCTGTTCTGATTAGCAAACACGTTCTGTTCCCATTAACAGCACGCACACCCGGGGAGGACACGCTCTAAGGAATAGCTTAGGCTGCCTTCTATTACGTGATTTTGGTGAAAAAGCAACATCATGACCCTTCTAGTATAACCGATGTAAAATAATTGGCAATAATCATACAGCTTTCACTTCCCTTTGCTCTGTAGTAGCTGTGACAGTGCAGTTTGTTACCAGCTTAGCTAACTGTTATGAGAAATGTATAGCATTTTGGGATTTACTATTTTTATTTGATTTACTTGTGTTCTTTCTATTTGCAAGAAATTTTATATTTATCTTGCCAATAAAATCACTGAAGTATATGCTAAATAAACCATGTGTGTGGAAAATCTACTATAGATTGCTTCAATTTTTTTCTACTGAGATTATAGCAAATTACATTATTAAGTCCCTGCAAAAATATAAAAGGAACACCTTCAGATTAGGCTATGCATGCTAAATCCCTGATTCTTGTCTGGCAATATCTTTCTTTTTCTTCCACTAGTATAAAAAACTTCCATTGCTTTGTATCAGACCCAAGTCATACATTTCTTATTCCTATTCTAATTTTTCACCTGCCTACCTGCTACTTCTCTTCTTCTTTGCTTTCTCCTTTCTTGACTGATTTCCATCTGGTTTTCCAATGCATTGCCATCAGAATCTCCTTTTCTCTATGGTTATTTTGATTTTACCCTCATATTTTACTCCCCATTCTCTCTGTGGAGCACAGCTAATTCAAATGTGTTGGATTGTTGCGTTAGACTATAATAGCCAGCCTTGATCCTCTCTCTTTTCATCTACCACCTCTTCCATCTGTTCCATGAGCAATGCCAGCCTTGACTCCAGTGTTGTTTTTTATTCTCATCATGTTATTATTCCTTTTTTCATGCCAGCGTCTATATTTGAAGTATCAACTCTACACTTATTTTTCAGATCAGTTCTTAACCATTGAAATTCTTCTTTAGCCTTGCACCTTTTCTGTCACCTGTGAGAAATGTATTCCTCATTATTCAGAATGAAAAGCCCTTTGGAGATGATGAAGACATCAGATTTCACATACTGGTGAACTGTTCCCTGCTGAGGTATGGTACTTGTCAAATCCCCAGTACTTGTCAAATCACCTCTCCACCTCACTCACCTGCATTCATAAACAGCACGCTAAAATGTTAAAAGGCAAATATGAGCTGACAAGAATGTCTACTCTCTATTGACATATCTGGGGTACACTTCTAGTGTTGCTCTCTGATTTCTTCTCACTTGTGACTTGGACCTTTTTTTCTATTAAAAATAGGTGTTTTTTCCCTCAGCAATCACAGCACTATGTTGTAATCCCACATCTTCAGAATCCCAAGCAATAATACTGAAAAGCAGCTCTGGAACTACAAATTACAGACAGATTGAAACCCAAGGCTAATACGTGCCAATGATAGTAAAACCTCTGTATATACTTGGTCACATATTCCTCTGCACTTCAATTTCTGAGTATTGTAGAAAGTTGAGGCTGTCATTGTAGCGAGTATGCAGAAGCAGTATTTGAAACAAGGACACTGGACAAATACCAGCCCATGGGAAATGGACTGTGTAATCATAATTCTTAGCACGGAGAAGACACATTCTCAGTTTAGTATTTCATCCATACATAAAAAGTATTCATAACATATATGCCTACTCCATTTACCTTAGAAACCCGGAGAAATTAGCTGATCTTTTTCAAATTTGAACTTGTTGCAAAGCTGATGAGCATCAGAGACTTGACTTCTTTTTGTATCCCAACAGGTAAAATTAGTTCATGAACACTGAACTCTTGCAGAGAATGGAAGTTCTCACAGTGGTTTTCCATGCTAATCAACACTATAATTTGCTTTATGACCTCGCACAGGATTCAGGGCAGTGTTCACATAAGCTTTGAAAAGATGCTTTCCACCACAGCAGAACTAACAGCTAAACTCCTTAATCCAGGGAAGGCAGCTTCTCATAACATTCCACATTGTAGGAGAGAATCTCTCCTTCTTGTCTGGAATAGTTTCTGTATGATCTTGTTCACATCCTTTGCACAAGGCTTCAAGGCCAAGAGCCTCTTGAACAAGCAGGAAAGCGGCAATGACAACGCCAGTGCTAATCCTGCTTTTGGGCTGGGGACCAAGGCAGTCAGGGCCAAAGCAGCAGGGGGAGAGGGCAGTGTATTCCCTCCTTCCACCCCTTGGAGCTGGGGAGCCCCGTGCCAGGCTGCTCAGTGGAGCAATTTGGCCCAGCTGTCAGTGTAGGGAGATTGATGATGGTAAACAGGCTGATTTGCTGCTCCCTCCACAGTAAAGGGGAACAAAATCCACTGCAGTCACCAAGGCAGTAAATGAAAGCTCAATTTTTCTTCTTCCATAGGGGTGTTTCCCTTTTGAGCCATACAGCAGTAGCAGAAGGCACACAGGCATCAGGTTCCATTTGTCCCAGTCACAACTGCTGTACACTGAACTGGCAGTGTAACAGGTTTTAATGTGTCCACACGTAACTGAGCATTAGGGCATAGGTTCATTTATTAGCACATTGTGCTAAGCTGCAATTTTTACTCTTTTTAAAAAAATTTTGCTTTTAAAAGTAAAAAAAAAAAAACCTTACTAATGTTTTAAAAAGAAAGATGTTCATGATAGGGATTTAGTTTAAAAAATGGTTATTTTATTGCAGTGCATTTTATTTAGATCACTTTAACAGTTTTATAATTTTGCCACGGCTTCTGTCACTGGGAAAATAGAGTAAAATTTAAGTTATATTGCGTAAGGGTTTAAACACATATCAGTCAAACAGTCCCTATTATGTTTTTCATTTAAGAAAAATAAAAAATATATCAATCACACAAAAATCATCAAACAAATACTAAAATAATCTATTTTATTACACAAATAAGTAAGAGAAAAATTGTTACAGAAATAATAATATGGAGTTCAAGCACTTACCCACATTAAAAATAAATTAAGTTGTAGGAATAGATAGAATTGCATGAGACAAGATAATAATTCCGTTCTTCAGGAAATATCCAAAAGACAGAAAGTTTTTGTTTTTTCCAATTACCCATTGCAGACATTTTACACTATGCTTTTAAAAACCACATCAAAAATAGGACATAAGATTAAAAGGGCATCTGTGATTTGAAACTTCAGCTCTCCTATTCTTATTATTATAATCTTTCCACAACAGAATTTTTTTGGGGTTCACCATTTACCAGTTTGCCATCAATAATTTTTATTTTAAATTTTTTTTTCCGTCAAGAAACAACTTGCTCAATTTAGCATGGAAATGTACAGAGTTGTGCTCAACAGAAGTTTATTTTTAGTTCTGAAAAACCGCTTCAGTTGTTCAGTCCCAGAACTAGTTCACAGCACAGAAATTTTTACTTTCACCTCTGCATTTTCATGTCTTCTCAGAGATTAGTTGTGGTAGTGTGCTGTTAATGGCAAGATTTTACAACTGGGAAAAAAAACCAAAGCAGAAATGTAAGAGAAAACCAAACAAGTCTTATGAGGCACTTAATTTCATACTTTGGACTAGAAATACATCTACTTCATAGTAAATAGGCAGAAAATAACATTCTTCTAACTGTACAATTGCATTAAATAAAGGGTTTAATAGATGAGCTTATAGTAGAAAAGTTTCTGCTGATAGAATTTGTGGCATTAAAAACAACCTAAATGATGCTTGCTTGTCTTTACTGGAACTTCATTTGTGTTGCAATGGAAAGTTATACATATTAACTGTTAGTCATTATTGTGGTCTGTGGAGCTGCCATTTAACCTATGACTGACCTTGCTCCTTGCTAATTGCATTGCTCTTAATAAGACGTATCCACAGAGGTGATGTGGCCACGTAGCTGGGTTCTGAACAATTCTAAATGTCTGGCTTCCTTTCACCACAGGGACACATACAGAGCACAATGAATGAAGGAATGCATGAAGTGCTCCAAAAGAAAGAGATGAGCTGGTGGCGTCTCAAGGGCAGTTCAAAAATGGTAGTTAACAACAAGAACCTAACCTCAAACTTGGAAACGTCACTGTCATAAGTCGAAACAAGCTGCAAAGGAAAACATGGACAGAGAGACAATTTATGCCACAGCTAGGAATATGTGGGGCAATGACAAGGATACATCATCTCTCCCAAATCCTGGCTGCTCTCGACCTGTCAGTACCAGCTGTAGCTACTGGGAAAATGCATTAATGCGTTTCTGTTAAATTAGGCAGATCTTCTGATGTGATCTAATGAATTCACTTTCTCTCACAACAACTATAAAAGTGCCTCTGCTGATGGTATATGTAAATAAGAGTACCAAAAGGCATTTTCTGCAGGAGAACCCTCACCAACATTTGCCTTTATTTTGCTGGGCTCCCTGTGGTTTTAGCGGCACTAAAAAAATAGGACCTTAATTTTAGAGGTTGGTCAGCTGTAGCAAATAAACGTCAAAGGCAATGAAATGAGCCTACACAAAACACACAAGGCCTTCTTTAGAAAAAGCTAGGGAAACATAAAGAGATCAGAAACTTCTCTCCTCAAATGTGTATCCAGAATCATCCAGTTCTTACTGATGTTTTCATACTAGAATGGTAGTAATAGCTCATATTTTCTTCACAGCAAGAAGCGTTCAGTTATTTGAGACAGTTAAGAAAAATCGCAGATCACACCAGCACTCCAAGTACTACTGCTGAACAAGACAGCAGATTGCAATATTGCTTCTTTGCTTGCTTCTTGCAGCACTGCACATCAAAAAGTCTAGAAAAAATGTTATGCTTCAGAACAGAACATTCTCCATTCATCATCTGATTATTTTAAAATTTTATTAATTATAGCTCATCTCAATTCAGTGCCTCATTAGATGAACAGACAATTTTGTGTTATTGACAAATGATTGTGTGACACATATGAATAATCAATTACAGTAATATCCCATGAAATTACAGTGAAGTGAAATGGATTGAAAACAGCACCCTTCATGGGCTCCTGCAATCTTTTCCTTTTGAATGTCAACCATGAAAGACAACCCAGCAGCAAGCAATCCATGCGTCAGACAGACCTGTGGCACACACTTTTAACTTCCTGTGTATAAACCAGTCCTCAGGTGATGCTATCTACCCTGCTTTTGGATTACATCTTTTAAATGACAGACAGCATTTCCTGACAGGAACTTCCGATCACAAGGGTTTAGCTAACAAACCCCAAGAAATATACCCATATTTTACTCTATTCCTTTTATTAATTCATTTACTAGTAATTCACTTAATATACCTATTAAATACCCTTGATCATTACTGGCACTGGTGAGCTAATAAAATACTGAATACCAACTAATCACACTTTTTCTTTAAAGAAAAGTACTTATTGTACATTCCATATGAAAACATTTGCTTTGAATTTGTAATTAAAGGACCTACACCAGCATGTGACTTCAGTGCCCAGTAAAATCCTGGAAAAAATTCTTTTGGGAAGCATTGAAAAACATCTGTAGGACAAGGAAGTCATCAGTCACAGGCAGAACAGCTTCACGATTGGGAAGTCTTGTGTGTCAAACCTGATTTCCTTCTACAACAGGGTAACCCACCTAGCTGATGAAGGGAAGCCAGTAGATGTAATCTTTTTGGACTTCAATAAAGGTTTTGATACTTTCTCTCACAGGATCCTTCTGGACAAAACGTTCAGCACTCAGCTGGATAAACACATTATGTGATGGGTGAGCAACTGGCTCACGGGTCAGGCACAAAGGGTTACAGTGAATGGGGTGACATCGGGCTGGCAATCAGGCACTAGTGGGGTTCTGCAGGGCTACATACTAAGCTCAGTTCCCTTGAACATTTTAATTAACAGCTTGGATACTGGACTCAAAGAAATACTAAGTAAGTTTGTTGAGGACACTAAACTGGGGAGAGCTGTTAACTCCCTTGAGGACAGAGAGGCCCTGCAAAGAGACCTTGAAAAATTAGGGAGATGGACAGTCACCAACTGTATGAAGTTTAACACGGGTAAGTGCTGGATTCTGCAAGTGGGATGGGGCAACCCTGGATGTACAGACAGACTGGGGAACGAGAGGCTGGAGAGCACTGCTGCAGAAAGGGACCTGGGGGTCCTGGTCCATGGCAAGTTGAACATGAGCCAGCAGTGCCCTGGCAGCCAGGAGGGCCAAGCATGTCCTGGGAGGCATCAGGCACAGCATCGCCAGCTGGGCAGGGGAGGGGATTGTCCCGCTCTGCTCTGCTCTGGGGCAGCCTCACCTCGAGTGCTGGGGGCAGTTTGGGACACCACAATATAAAAAATACATTACTAGAGAGTGTCCGAAGAGGATGGTGAAGGCTCTGGAGGGGAAGCCATATGAGGAATGGCTGAGGTCAGTAGGTGTGTTCAACCCAGAGGAGATTGAGGGGAGACATTGCAGTTAAAACTTCCTCATGAGGGGAAGAGAAGGGGCAGCCACTGATCTCCTTTTTCTAGTGCCCAGTGACAGGACTCAGGGAATGGCCTGAAGCTCAGTCAGGGGAGGTTTAGGTTGGATACCAAGAAAACTTTCTTCACCCAGAGGGTGTTTGGGCACTGAAACGGGCTCCCCAGGGAAGTGGTCACAGCACCAAGCCTGGCAGAGGTCAAGAAGCATTTGGACAATCCTCTCAGGCACATGGTGTGACTCTTGGGGTATCCTGTGTGGAGCCCGGAGTTGGAATCAATGATCCAGATGGGTCCCTTACAACTTAAAACGTTCTATGATTCTGTCATGATTTAATATCCCATGGCCCACACAACTCACTCTGTGCCGTGGCAGGGGATGATTTATTTTACAGGGAACTGGAAAAATACGTGGTTTGATATGCATGCACTTTGCAAATACTTGCCAAACAAAATAATATTAATAATGGAAGGGGGAAATACTGGTAATTTATTAAATCCTGACACACCATTTTCAAGAAGGCTTAGTCCTAGGACTGCCATTATATTAAATATAGATATTGATGCTTATGCATATTAAATTATAAACTGATAAATGTATCATTTTAAAAGCTACAACTTCTTCCTTTGTTTCTCTGCTGAATCTTCTGGGGAATTTGGACCCAAGTAAAGAACTGTGAGGTTATTTTAAGAATCTTTTTTAGATATCAGAAAGAAGTAATATTAAAGAAAAGAATGCATGCATGCATGCATGCATGCAGTGGATTTGATTCTCCTCTGACAATAAATCAGAAAGAACTGCAGTGGAAAGCCAATGTAGATGAGGGGGAAGATCAGGCACTTGAAATCAGTCAGACGACTTCCAGAAATGTTAAGACTGGGAGAAGACAAATAGAGATATCACTATTTTATGCCACTGAATCTGTGATTCATAATGACTGAAATATTTTTTATTACTACTTGTGTGCATTACAGTAGTGCATACTACAACATATAGCAAGATAATATTTTTGTCCCAGCCACATCCAATCTAAACAAGAGGCCCTTGGCACAACAGAAACCCACCTTATTGTCCTTTGTGACTTGGTGCAGAGGAGTGCAAGAAAATAGAGAAAATAATCTGCCAAACTTGCACTGGAGACCTGAGGAAGGGACACTTGGCTCTGCTTACTGGGTATTGTGTTTAGCTACAGAGCGTCACTTAGGTGCGATGTTCAGGCTTGGGCTGGGCACAGAGCCGTGCCCCCAGCCGGGCCCGGGTGCTCCCAGCCAACAGCAGTCCTCCTACTGCTTGGTCAGAGAAGAAATCATCCCACTGGTTGAATTCTTGCAGCAGCAGCTGGCAGAAAGACCATATTAAAGGAGAGCATGATGGCCATGTGCAGATATGAGGTCAATATGGACAAGACTACCTGGTCTATTTTATAAAGCTTTGGTTTTTATTTTCATCTGAGAAATGAAAACTGTTGCAAGATTCAATGTTGTTCTGTCTTTAAAGGCTGGAATCTCCTTTCAGACAAAATAATTTATTCCAATTGTCAAAGCTCATCAGACTCTCAACATGAGTCTTGCATAAATGGCTTTATTCCTGGCTGTTTCATTTGCTCACTCCATGGAATTTTTTTCCACCTATTTAATTTCATCAAAACTTTCTTCACAGACACTAGCAAACTTGCTGCAAGAGCACTGTAATGCAAAATACACTGTCTCTTCCTAATATTCCGGTGGGAAAAAATAGGGTAAACCACAATATGTTTTAATAATTAGTACACTTAGAAAAATATACATTTTAAAATGTTGTTCCTGAAATAGGAAGAATATGGAGGCATATGACAAATAAAGCAATAAAGCTGTGCTTATGGGTAACAGATAATAAAGTGCTGCCAGCTTGGATATGCACTTGCTATTTAAAATCTCCCATGGTAAAATTTTTAACATTCAGAATTCTACAGTAGTGGTGTAAAATACTCCTATGAATTTGCAGTGAATGGGAATATTACTGTGGCATCAGTGTTGCTATTTTTCTCAAGAAAGTGCCTCTCTGTTGCAAGAAAACTCATCAAGTGTTGGATGTGATGAACACGTTATTGCAATGGCACAGGGTTTGGGAAATGTAGCTGTTTTCCCCTAACCGGTTTGCTTTGAATGCAGCTGTACAGGGCAGATCCTAAGCAGGGAGGGGTCTTGTCCTTGTCCAGCCTTCTGTGGGGCAGCCAAAACGACCTCAGCTGCAGCACATCCTGTGAAACCTCCTTGGCTTAAATACCACAGCAAGGCAAGAGCTTTAAGTACAGAGAAAACAAATGAGGCTGCTGTGATCCTTTCCTAGCATCATGCACATTTGGGTTGTTCATGTAAGAATTATGTATTTACGAAGTTTTCACCTTGGGGAAACAACTAGAAAATATGAAGAATTACTAAATAAAGCCTAAAGTTTAATGCCACAAAGTAGATGATATCTCAAGGTGGATGCTGTATATCATTTGTATTTGCTTGAAAAAAGATTGCTTCTGTAATAGCCTGGTCCTGAAGCACATTCAGAAGGGGAATGGAAGCAGGGCTGCCTCAGAAGCTGACACAATCAGACAAATATTTAAAAAGCCTACAAAGATTTTACTCTCTCCAGTAGGCTGAGGCTAAACAGGATTTGTCAGAAGTGGGAGCAGGTACCAAGACAGGCTTTGTCAAAAGCAGAAGCTGATGTTGGAGTGGTACTGGTCATAACCATTACTCTTTACAGTCAGTTCCTGTCAGTATTATGCCTTTGAAATAGCCAGTCTCCAAATTAATGTCTTCCAGTGAGCTGGCCTTTGAGAGTCAAAGAAACAAGCAAATTAATCTGGAAGAACAAGCCTGCCTGAGACACTGATAAATCTGTTATGACAATGTAAGGCTTATTAAACACTGAGAAACATTATTTCCCTAGCCTCTGGGTCAAATGAAAGTTTTAAGGTTAATAGAGGAAATCAACATTTTAAAAAATGTCACAATGACTGCTTTCTTTCTGTATGCTGCTTTTCACAGGAAATTCATAAACTTAACTCAAAAATATAATGCATGTAGTGAAATTTTATCTAAATATCAGAATACTTTGAGTTATAGGGACATAACTGAAATGGCATAACACACATAACCTTAAAATTCAAGAAACAAGAAGGTCCCAGGTCTTCTCATATATTACCATTCATGCGTTCTTGAACATCAGCACTGGTTTGTCTTCGTGAACTCTATAGAGTCACACACACAATCTTTGCTCTGACTGGATGGAGATGAAAGGTAGGATATCTAAAACGTATTGCCAAGGAAATAACTCAGGCTTGATAAAAGGAGTGCTTTGCAGAACAGAAAAGCTAAACAGTACTATTGATTATCATGATGTATGCTACAGCAAAAGAAGGTGGAAGCACGGGGGCTGCCTACACACAGACTTCCCTCTCAGAAGCAGCCACAGTTTCAGCAGAGGTTTTTTTGCAGTTTATATTGCTAGAGAAGGTTTCCCCTGAGCTGAAAGGTTTTTGCAGGGGGCAACGGTACAACAGCTTGACCTGCTATACTCAGGAGGGTTCCTTGGCCCAAAAACCTCTTGGGTTTCCTTCTTCAAGAGAAAAATTACTCCCACTGTGAATATTCATAGAAAGAAACAGACTGACACAGATATATATGAAAAACCCCACACTTCCCACTGCCACAGCCTGAAGAAATCATCATGTGGAGAAGAGTTATATAATACCTTATCCTTTGTACTCCACAATCCTCATATTTCTTCCTGTCAAAGTACATTATGTGGCCTAAGTAACTGCCTGATGGGACAGAAATCCTTAGTAAACCACATTGTCTTTTTGGTTGGTCTACGTCACAGTAAACCATATTTTTGTGCAATAAGATGAAAGGCCATTAATTTTCTTGTAGTAAAAGACACATGTTTCATGTACCTGATGCCTCTCTGTGACAGCTAATCGTGCCAGGCAGCTTCAGATTTATCTCAATACTCAAAAGATGAGTTGACTAAAAAAAAGTCAAAGTTAAAAGTTAAAAAGACCCTTCAAATACCTCGCCTGCTAGGAGGGAGTCAGAGGATGCTGTTCTCCAGAACCTGACAGGCACTGACATACGGAGAAATCCCATGCTGGAAAACAATCAGTGCCCCTCAAAATTAAGGTTGACCTCCATGGACAACCTGAAAGCCAAAAAGACTTACAGAGTCTCTTTCTTGTTAGTCTCACTAGTTTCTTCAGTCTCTTTATTCATTCAAAAGATTGTGATCTAATATCCACTGTTAGAGGTAAATATTGACTTTAGACAGAAGGGCTCATAAGAAGGATAGTCTTATGATCTAGACTCAGGAGGAAATCTTGTTCATGCTCAGGTGGGCGAATCCAACTCATTCATTTACACGTGCAGTGGTTCAGGAAAAAAGCAAACTGGCACTTTTTTGTCACTGCCAATGAATGCACAAAATTAAAGATGTCAGAAATCCCGTAGGTGATCAAGAGCTGTGGAGAGAACATTTTACAGTGCCATCTTTCACATCACCCATAGGAAGGATGGCTCTGTGCTAGCACACTGTGCGTCATCCAGCACACACCTACAGTTCACAGGCACGGGCTGCTGAACGCCCACACAAACTAACTTTAAACCAACCACTCTGTGCAGCCAAGGCAGCACAAAGCTGTGTGGGGGTGAACGACAAGGATATTTTTTCCTGCCCTAGCCAGCAGGTAGGCTTCCCAGCCACAGCTCATCATCACCATGGTGACGTTTCCAGCCCTCCCCAAAACAGCCAGTTTAAGGCTAATTTGGATAAGCCTGCACTAGCTGCAGACATTTTAGTGACTGCAGCATAGAGGTACTCATAGCAATGAAGGGTTTTCAGAAGGATTTCAAAAGAGCCAGGTAATCTTCATTTTAAATGTCTGCTGACACCATTCCCACTGATGGAAGGAGGACAGGTGCAGGGGGACTACCAGGGTGGGCAACTTTCTTGAGTAAGGCAAAATGCAAGGGAGTGCTGCAAGCAGCCCAGATTGCTTGTGACTGATTTGATACAATGGAAAAAAACCCCCACAATGATGAGGAATTTATGTCCTCAATTTTTTCTTTATATTCCACTGTTTACTTAGGTGTAGAGCTTCATATGAAAAGAATTAGCTTCCTTATCTTTTGGGCACCACAGATGAGCTTAATTTTCCTGGCTTTTTATTAATTCCTTATAGTAATATAAAAAGAAGGTAAACGATTTATATACAAAGCAAATTTCTAGACACAAATTAAATTGTTGACACAAACAAAACTATTATTCAATTTATCTGTATCTGAATCCTTCCCACATTACTTTCTCTAATCCCAGAATTAGTACACAAAAGCATCAAGTAAGAATGTCCTCTCATTCCCTTATCTGCTACACACCTCATTTGTACTCATTGCAGTATTACGCTATCTCAATAGCCTGAAAAATCACTTGACACTGCATATATTCAGGTTGCACTCCCTTGGAAATAAATAATTCAATGCTACCTATTCTATAAATATCCCCATCGCAATCCCCCAGTAATCGTAAGGGTAAGCTGCTTTAATTGAAGCAGAGACCATGGTCTGTATTGTAACCGTATTATAACGTCTCTTAAGAGATTCCCTTAACAGCTATAACAGACTGCTTAAGTAAGGCATTATCTCTCTTCAGAGTAAAGTATTTTAAAATAAAGATTACTTGTAAGTGCATTTCCTTTAAAAGATTATACAGCCAGATCAATCACTGTGGTCAAGCCCATTGACACTAACCCAGAAGGCAGTGTTGCTGCTTTCTCTTTAATGGGTAATAGGGCACTAAAGACATCTTCCTTTACCCTGTTAAAACGTCCAAATTAAGCTGAAAACTTTGAAGAATGAAAGCTGCTTGGCACTGTTTCCAAGTGGTCAATCTTCTGTACACTGCACTTACCAAAATAAACTCCTTTCCACACTCAAAAGACCAACTGCTCACATACACCATCTAAGCTAGAATTAAGTGAAGAAAGAGAAGGTGCCATTACACACTGAAGAGCTGCTCCTAAAACTGGGTGTCAAACATGAGCTGTGTACTACAGGGAATTAACGCATAGCAGCTGATACACTTTTGAAATTACATCCGTACTTATTGCCTACCCTAAATTTGTAGATGCAGTTGAGAAATGAATTAATTAATCTCCATGGAAATTCCTGACTCAATGTTTGAATGTGTTCTAAAATACTAAAAAAAAATGTCAAAAGATATCTAAAGAGTGAGGATACTATAAAAAAAACAGAATTACCAAGAAAATACCAAGGTTTATCTTAATGGTAGAATAAAACTTTGTAACTCTCCTACCAGCTAACAGCAGAACTTAATGTCAGCTGAAACACAGATGGGTGCTCCCTCAAAACCAGATTTTGCTGTCATGTGGTTTGTTCAGACATCATGACTAATCAAGTTACTAAGCTGCACTTCATGAACCTTACCATTGCTATTGCTTGAATGTCTGAATTTCTATACTTTTAAATTTTAACTGTATGGACGATTTCTATAGCTGTACATTGAATTTGTGCCCATTTATGTTTAATTAATAATATTTTTTCTTTCATATTATCAGGTTCAATTAAGATCCTATATTGCCTATACAGTTTTGTATTTGCACCTTATTCTGGAAATCAGTCATCAGGCTGAATTTTACAACTAGAGGGTGCTGGTGGACCATAATGTGAGATGGTATGCAAAACTCTTGATGACCTTTAGTGGAAAGAAGAAAACAAAAATACATCAATTATTACCGCACAGTAGGACAAGCTAATATATTCCAAGGTAATACAAATACTGCAATATTATCTAGTGTAAGTAAAAAGAAAATTAATACTTTATAGCTGATACTGGTTCGTTTTAAATTTAGTTTCAAATTTGCTGTCAAACTTTGCTTCTGGCTTTAGTTTTTGTGCTGTAATGAACAAAGAACCTTCATCTCAACAATACAAAAATACTCCTGATTCTTCCCTTTGTCTGAATTGGAAAGAAATTACAGTGTATTATTGATTAAGTGTTTTATGATAAAACACAAAAGCCGTCAAGTAAGCAGGAAAGCAAGAAGGAACAAAGATTAATTTAACAATAAAATCTATAATTGAGATTTTACAGATAGAATGTGGACATTAGTTACAGATAAATCCTTTAATAAGAGTTCTAACAAGAAAATTATCTTCCAAAATTCATGTAATTTCCAACACAAGGTAATTATTTTTTTGCCTTCCAGTACTGTAAGAAAAAATACAAGTATGAGAATAAATAATGTCTATAAATATACCATTCTGTATGTATAAAAGTTCCCCCTCCCATCCTTCCTCTCTTTCACTTATCCTTATTGCTTCTTAGAGTCTGACAATTCTGCAATTACCTCCAACTAACAGAAATATTAAAACTTTGAACTAGACCTTAAAGATATCATTTCCCTTAGCCCCCATTGAACACAGCTCAATGACATCTGGGATTTGCCTTCCATTTCTTTGGATCAGAAAGAAATACAAAGGACAATCTGTGGCCACCTGTTAGAGTGGCTGCCTGAAACCTCCATGAGACAGTGGCCAGGAAGCTGGTGGAGTGCATGTGACCATACTGTGAAGAGCAGATCTCTTCAACCCAAACACAATTTGTTGCAGCCAGTCTGTTGATCACAAAGTGGCAGTGGTTTGAAAAAGCCCTGGGCATGCAGGTCCACCAGATGTCCAATGAAGCCAGTGTGGCATGCCATTCCTCTTCTTACATTCCCACTTTTGACCTTTTGGTTGTGCAGGATTGCTGTATGTGGACATCATTCTCATTGTGGGCAAATCCCAAGTGATCCAACAGTCTTACTTGTGACCTGCATTAACTCAACATATCCTGGACATGCCAGAAATACAGCACAACAAGTGGGATTGTTTATTTCCACACTATGGAAGGTTTCATGTATTTAAACCAGTCCCTTTCTACCCTGTGAGGGACCAGTAGTCCAGATTTCTTTTTATGCATTGCAAAGTTAATGAGAACTGCCTTTTTTTCATATTGTAACTAGCTGTGGTGGCCCAGCTTTACAAGTAGAGATGTATTTCTGTATGGCACGCTCTCATGGGCTGAGGCCAAGTCCCCATTCTCAGGAAACAATACTCACATGCCTACCTACATGGAGCTTTCTTTTGGCTGAATTTCTTCTCATGACTTCCCCTTATGAAGGGATGAACCCTGGCATCCACAGGAGACCGCAGCTCCTGCCCTGTGCGCACCAAGGAGCTCAGGTTTATGTAGTCTCCATGCCATAGGGTTTCCTCCGGAAAATGGAAAGCAGTCTCCTGTCAGAACTGTTTCATGCATAGGACCTTATTCTCCAAAACGTGGCAGCCAAGTCAATGAGCTGGTGAGGAAAGCCACTAATTAACACATAGGCACACCTGGGCTCATGAGAGTCTCAGCCCCTTAGACCTCTGGACACGTGTTCACTCCTACTGATGGCTACGTGCTAGCTAGCACGCAAACAGAAAAGGTATAATTAGTGGGGAAAATGGGATTTCATCTTGACAACTGGTTTGTTTAAAATGAAAGCTTTCAAGGGGATAAACAAAACAGATCAAATAAGAAGCGTCCAATGCAACAACAAAAAAAAATTGTGACTTACATACTGCAGGCTTGCCAGATGCTACAGAAGCTCAGCCAGAGGACAAAGTAATGTAAAAGTGTATAACATACCCGATACTGAGCTGCATCTTGTGATGCCTCTCCAAAATTCCTGATACCTTTAGTCTAGAAAGTGGCCTGTTTGTTATTTATATATTGTATCTAGTTTGTGCCTAAGGAAACAGCAGTTAAAATTTGGCAATGTTTTATTGCCAGCATATTCTAACACACTTTAGTGTGCCTGCTTCATGGACATAATTACTGGGGATTTTTTTCCTAAATGAGCTGATTTTACAAAATTAGTAGTTCTTTGATCTTTATTTTTCCACATAGACAAGATCCGCTTATTTGATGCTGCCTCCACTTACAAAGTCTAAATAGTAATAATTAGACCTTAGCTTTTTCTTCAACAGTGCCATCTGAAATTATACAAGAACAAGATGTTTGGTGGATTTTTTTCCTCTGGAAGTCAGCAGAAAAGCTGTTAAGTACTACATATACTAGAATACTGATTTTAATAATACTCAACGTGCACATCCGTTTCATTGTCAGAAACACTTGAAATTTCTGTATGTTACTAATAACTGAAGAGCATTATTCAGCTTTATAATGTAGTAGGCATTGTCCTTCATATATATTCCTAAAGCAGGATGTATGCTGTACATTTATATACAGAGTTGATCAGAGCACAGACATTGCAGTGTCATGCTTTCATTCAAATTTCAGATGCCATATGTTCAGTACAATCACACGGCATCAAGATGCAACATATTGCTTTGCAAATGCAAATAATTTCACACAGTGGCCCTCATGACTGGGAAGGGATAATGAAATGGGCTATATTTTACACATATGAAAAAATAAATAAAAGGTTTATCATAAATATATGGACCAGTATATGACATTGAAGAACAAGAAGCAAAAAGGAAACAGTGCTCTTGCATAAAGATCGATTCTCTTTGCTGCTGATGGAATGACAGGCTTGGGAGGAGGAGGCTTCTTGTTGTTCTTGGCTTGAGATTTCCCGAGCCCATTGTTGACTTCAATGGGCTTCCCATAACAGTCATAATTTGATAGTTCAAAATCCCTTGGCAAGCTTCCAACGATGCTGAAATCATTAGATCTCAGATCAGATTTCGAAGTGCAAACTTTTTTGCATCTGGTCTCACCAACCTATGAAATAAAGAGTGAGGGGAATCATGATCTACTCACCACAACTCATTAGCAAACTTCATGCAGCTGCTAAAGAACACCGCAAACAAATATATAGGATATTACCCGTTGACAGGGATACATTACATCATACTAATCTGTGGAATAGTTATGTTATAAAGTACTTAAGGATGATCAGTCAATCATATAAACTAATCCAAACATTCATAATTGTGTAATTTTTCATGCACAAGGTGCCTCATGCTCTGCAATCTCCTATAGTTAGACTACTTCATTTTAAGATGATAGAAGGGGAGAGAACATTTTTTTGGGGAGTATTTTTGGATATTTGTTCTGTGCTGATGAACCTGCAGGCCTGATACTATTCAATACTTGCATTTTTCTGAATTCTGAAAGCCATGGTCAGAATTAACTCTAAAATGCAATGTTTGATGCAATTAATTTTAGTCTGTTTTGGTTCTAAAGAATTGTCAGGTCAGGATCCTTTACCTCATCCTAGGGTGACCACCTTGCATGGTGAGAAGCACTTTCTTTGTACCTGCGGAGCTTGGTGCCTCTCTAAAGACAAGTAACATAGATGTAACTTTGACTGGGGCTTTTACTCCCATTATTGACAAAGTTGATTCTTGTGCAAGGTGGAAGAGAAGCATGGCACTACTCCTTCTGCAACCAGTGGATACACCTTCCTAAATTTGCCATAGTCATATTTCTCATGAAAGCAGTAAATTTTGAAACCGATGCACTAAAACAGAGGTGCAGGTGTGTCCTGGTTCCAATCAGGACAGGGTTAATTTTTGCAGTAGCCAGAAGGGAGCATGGCCAGGGCACAGAGGTTTTTCTATACCACCTCATGTCACTGGCAGGGCTGGGGAAAGGGATTCTCTTCTGGGGTGAGGGGGTTCCTTCTAGTCAACCAAACATGGTGGAGGGAGCCATCCAGTATTGTCTATTGTCAGGGAATTTTTCTATGTGAATAATTTATTTTCTTACACCTTTTGTTATTAATATTATTGCTGTTAACTGCTCCTTTTCTTATCTCATTGCTATTTTCAGTAAATTTTTCTTATCTCAAACCATGATCTTTACCTTTTATGCCTCCACTTGGAATGAGGAGGTAGAGCAGGGCATGGTTTTAGTGGGACTACTACACTGCAGAATACCATTCCTAAACCACCACAAAATCAAGATTCCAGGTTATAAAAAAGAAAAACAAGATAGGTGTTTCCTGATGGTAGGAAAAAACTATACATACAAATTTCTTGCAACTGTCTCCCAGTCCTCAAAGACCTGACAGCATAGGGCAGTGTTCATTACTGGAGTAATGAGGGCAAACTGTCTAGCAAGGTCGTGACTGAGACACAGATAAACATGATTATGTGACCCTGGGTGACAGGATGCTATTATTCACTGATCTGAGACATTCCTTCCAACCAGATCAGACCCAATGACATAGGTAAAAAAGATATAAAGCAGACCCTTGTGCATTGAAAAGTGAACTTGCAGGATTGGGGTGCATGTTAACTGAAGAGTCACAGGAATATTACATTTTTCCCATTGTCAAACCTAGTAAGAATTAGTAAGGCCACTACAGGAAATAGAATCATGTATGAAATTATAAGTCTCTTTTTGGATTTGAAAACTTGTAGTCCATTCCTCATACTAGCAGCAATACGTTGTAAAACTCAGTGACACTAATTGTAGCCTAAGTTCTCTCATTTATAGCACAGAATTTTCCTGTTCCAGCTGCAGTATCTGGAGTGTTCCCCTAAAGGCTGTTACAAGTCGGTTCTCATTCCCATTCAGGACTGGGAGTGGATTCTAGGTCACCTCTGCCTTATAAGCAGAGAACTGTTCACAGCATTTTCACACAGAGCTCTGCTTAGTTCAGTGTCAGCTGGAGTACTGATTTATCAGGGTGACACAATTTTCCTTGTATGAGCAAACTTGAGCAATCTTTTCTTTAATAAGTATACGTTACTTTTGAAAACAGTTTCATCGGTTTCCTTGCCTTTACAAATCTGACGTTCTTGTATTTACTATAGTCAGCTGCTGCCTAAACATACTTTTAAATTTCTTCTCATACATCTCTTCAACTCTCCAATGTTTCTGTTGTTTTGATCTAAATTCACCCCAGTTGACGGACAGCTTTCCTTAAACTAAGTGAGATAATATAAAGTATATATAATATATATATAATTATCTGCTTTTTATTAATTTTGTCTTGGTTTGTGCTAGAAGCCTAACAATAATCCTAACAATGCCTCTGCTCCTCCACATTTTCCACATTTACTGAACAAAAAATTTACCAAAGACTGCAGGAACCTTTCTTGTAAAAAAAGATATTGCAGGACTTGATTTTAGAGTACTACACTGAAGATGTGTAAAAAAAAAGTAAAATGTTGTTAAATGTTACATCCTTTTGAGTTCATCCTGACACAAAAAATATTTTATATCATTTGCCTTATCTTGCCCCACCAGCTGGGGCAAGTAGGCAGACTTCTGTAGGCCAGACCCAACCCACAGGATGCTTCCACCAGATTTATGGCTTTTCCCCAGCAAGGGATGGGGAGCACCTGCTTGGGAAGGGAAGGCCTTTGGGTTAGTGTAGGGTCAGTCCACATTCCCAAGGGAGCTGGGCAGCCACTCCTTGTCCCTCTGGCATGGAGGTGGGGGGGCCAAGGAGAGCACAGGAAAGTGACAGCTCCTGAGGCTTGGACCAAAACACAGACCTAGTCCCCTGTTTCTTCCAGGACTGGCCCACCTTGTCTAGGTTTGGTAGAATGGACAAAACACCTGTCTTTTGACAAACAGCTCAGAAGTACCTAAAAATGACTCCTAGAATCCAGAGGGCCCCTTGTGATGATCCTTTCTCACCTTTTACAAAATTCAGACTGACCGGTGCTTGCTGCCAAGCTCAGCACCTGCTGCTGCTCCAGAGCTGCAGCACATGTGCCTCTGCAGAAAGCCTTTGGTTGCAGAATTAGGGAAATAATGAGAGAAGAAAATGGGGAAAGAGATCAAAGAATAAGTGCTGCCTGTGCATGAAGGGAGGAGCAACTAACTCCCCACCTCTGCCTCCGCTACTTCAGGTGCTCCTCCTCACTTTTCACATTTACTGCCCAAACTAGTTACACTATATTTTCCTTTAAAAACATCCTGGATGGAGAATTTTTTCCATGACCTTGTTCCCCACAAACATATGTACCTTATTTCTAACCTGAATTTATTTGGCTTCAATATTCAGACATGAGGCATGACTATAGTTAGTCTGATTAACTGCTGGTACTTAGAAATGGTAACAAATCTAACCTCGATTTTGCATAATTCAGATGATGTAACCAGGCTGACACATGAAGCCAAGAAAAATGTTCTTAAGAGTTTCTCACCTTTGCATCATTACCCCTATCAACCTAACTGATAATACTTAAAAAGTTATATTCAGTTTGATTAAATCAATAAACTCACAGCTCAGCTTTAATTTCACTGACCCATTCATTAGCCAACATGGGGCTGAGTTATGAGTAATAATAAAGATAATTAATACTTACAAACAACAATTATTAGTCAGCAGCCTGTAAGCTATGAAACATTCTCCACTGATTGATGTCAGGGCCCATAATTATTCATGTTATGCCACTTAGCTTCTAAAAATACTGGCACAAAGTTAGCTTCTTGCTGTATTTTGGAACCCTCCGAGATTTAAAGGATTTATTAAAAAATCAATATTAATGTTCCACAGCACTCACAGACCAGCTCTGTAAAAAATTCTAGATGCAACTTGAGCTGAAATCTTGACTGTAAAATGTCTAACTTTAATAGTTACTGTTTAACATTCTCATTTGCTACTGTGAATGAGAGCTAGTTCATCCTCAAATTCAATATATCTGGCTTTCCCCCAAACATAGAGAAGAATATTTGTTTAACACTTTTCCCTTTTCAGCTAATTCTTGATACTTACAGCACCTCTACTTAGCATAGTACCATTACTCTTACTAGGTTTTGTATTCTTGCTGTGCATGCGAAGTAACTTCCTATTGGCCTCAGTTATGGGAAGTAGATATCGCTTTCCTTACTTACAGCTATTATCTACAATTATTTTCTTGATTTTAGCTTATATTAATTGCTATCACCTCTCATTTGCCAGTGAGAAGAAAAGAGAAATGCTTGAAGCTGAGTTAGTTTTAAATCTTTGGGGAGTTTGTTTCAAATTGCTCTGTTTGTTAGGTTTTGGGGTTTTTCTTAAATTAGTATAGCTTTACTTCTGGTTGGTAACTATTTCAACATTATTAGCTCACCAGCACCATTAATACTTTCTGTTTAAAGTCCTCCATCCAGATTAGACAGTGCTCAAATTTGTTAAATCCAACCTTTCAGAGCACCAAAAATACCAGGACTTGACTCAATTTGTTTTGTGCAAGTAGAATAAAGATCCTTCTCAATTGACTGTTCATCCTGTGATCAAGTCCTCTTTATCCATCAGGATGAAGTGTAGTATAAAAGCCATTATATTTGAGAGCAGAAATGTATTGTCCATAACTCCTAGCAGGGCTTCAAACATGCTATAGCTCTGGCAGCCTCTCAAGCTCAGCACGTGTCCGTCAGGCGGAAGAGCTTCTCCACTGTAATGCTGCATTCCCTGCCCTACACAGCACATCCTCCTTGCCACAAAACCATCTCTGCTGCTGTGCCCACAACCTCCTTTTGGCATGCAGATCTGTCACTAATGCTGCCAGTTCTGTAAGGGACTTCTATACAAGATGAAGGAGGAGTTTTCTAACAAGCTCTTGCATTTATTTTGTGCTCTTCTCTTGCTCTTGCCGTAATGACAGATGTAGATCATCAATAAAGTAATGATTTTTTAGACATTAGTCTGTATGCAAACTGAGTATGTTTTCTGGTGCAGCTCAGGAAGAATATGCTACCACTTTCCAAATATTCCTTGCAAAGAGCAGGACAAAAAATACTAATACATAAAATATCACAATATCACAGCGCAGCTGAGGTTGGCAGGGACCTCTGGAGATCATCTAGTCCAGCTCCCTGCTCAAAGCAGACTGCTCACAGCCTTTTTACAATCATGTTTTGAATTATCTCCAAGGATGAATACGGGAGTCACTGGAGCAGAAAGTACCTACTCTGTACCTGAAATGCTGTCAGGAACTATTAAAATAGGCTGCAGCCTGGGGTTTTGTGTACAAGATAAAATGTAAGCTGGGTTTTTGGTGGTTCTACAATAAAAATTTTAGTCTGGAGTGCCACTTGAGGGGAAAAAACCTGGGAAGACCAGATCACAACCAGTGGTCAAAATATTGTAACTCTGTAGAGGTGAACACAACCCATCTCAGGTTTCAGAGCCTAGATGTGGCTCTGACAAGGTAAAGCAAGCAATAGCACCACTTCTTTTTAAAAATAACTGGCATTACAGCTATTACCACCACTTGCATAGTGCTATTCATCATCTGCCAGAACCATTCTTTCAGCAAATGTTCTCTCCAGTCATTAGCACATTATCTGTGGGGGACAGCTTCTATAAATGGGCTTGATGAAAATGTGACTTTTCAAATCAAGGGGTGTTGTTATAGTTAACAGTGCAATCTCTCACTGTAATCACGTCAGCAATGAAAGCAAAAAAAAAAAAAAGATTAATCTTCAAAACATTTCCCTTTTTGCTTGTTTTTCTCACTGTATGATGTTTCATTGCTAGGAAACACATGCAAACTCCTACTGAGGATTCCCAATAAAAAGCCAGTGCAAGCAGTTATCACCAGGTTGCATAATTTTCTCCTATGCTTAGAACAGCATCTACTTGCAGCCGCTATGAGCTAAGGGAGCCAAGCTGTATTTTCTCATGGCTTTTTGTCTATAAGTGCATAGCCATTCCTTCTCCTAGAAAAACACATCAGAAGTGCTTATTTTCTCTTCTTTTCCCTACAGATTCAGGGTGATCTTGACAGACAGACCACTTGACTTTAATCAGACAGTCATATGGATAAAACTCTGGGTTTAAAATGGCACTGACATTTCAAGGGTTTTTGTTGGAGGGAGCATGACTCATAAAGCTTGGACTTGAGGGGTTGGCATATGCTAGCAACACGCAGCTTTTACATCAGCCAGTTCCCAGGATCTGGTGAAGTAGCTATACATCCATGGAAGTCTTTCTCCATCTTTGGGTGATTGGTAAATTGTGTAAATTCACTGTCACTGTTGGTGACTATCGATTATGATCACTGACTATTGACACAGTGACAAAAGCACTTTCTGCTGAAAACTTTCAGTGGACCCTTGCAGGTTCTGTTACAGGGGATCTCTTCTCCTAGCCTGCAATTATGAATTACATTAAGCTTTTAATGTTTAGGATACACTGAAAAGCTTATCCTTTACTCCATAAAAATGGAACAATAGCTGCTTGTATTTTTAGGGATTATCATGTGGTTGTTTTTTACTTAAATCAAATATGCTAAGTCTCCAAACCAGACACTATTTTAACTTTCACAAATGGAGCAAGTAAATGACAACGAGTTGTTCCATGAAGACTGTACCAAGGGATGCCTGATTGCTCCACTTGCTTCCCTCTGATCCTCTCCACATAAAGGACCTTCTCAACCCAACTCCCCTGTATCTCACATGCAGCCCCTTTGCCCAAATTTCCTGCAGAGACATCACTGCTGCAACACTGCAAAAGCAGCAAGAGTGCAACTCGCTGCTCAGGGAATGCAAACTGCCACAGGATCAGGGACATTTTAAAGTGAAATAAAGTAACTTCTCTTTTTAAATTTGATTCCCCTTTAATAACTTAAAGATATCAGCTCCATTCAGTTAATGTTTCATAATATGCAATAGCTTAATTTAAACAGGAGAAACACTTATCAATGGAATTATTCATGCTCTCTGTTTTTCCCTACTTGGACTTAACCGCTTCCATGTCGTTTCTGTTGGCTTTACCTTCAAGTCCTATGTGGTCTAGCCACTGTTTCAAGCCTAGCTATGCTGACATTTCCAGCCACACTCCCAGTCACTTTTGCCTGAGTATCACCTACTAGTGGAAAGAGAACCTCCATAAACATTTCTACAGGATGTATACTTATTTCAGAGGTGCAGTTATAAGTTGTCCTTTTCTCCTAAAGTTATACACTGGGTCACCTAAGTCTTTCCAGACATTTAGCAAAGTATTTGCTCTTGCCTCCCACACAATCCTACACGACCCTGATGAGAAACAGCTCCTGAAGTTCTGGGACAGCACTCTGGCCTCTTTTTGTTTCGTATTCTTTATGCCTTTCAACATACAGTTTTTTTCCATTACCTGCTTCTTTAATGTTTCCCTCCCTCTCATATTTTCCGTATGACAAATGCATTCTCTGCTTGATCATTACTAGGTCTGCATGGGAGCAATCCAAATTTTGGGGGGCAGGACTAGTTTTGGATTAGGAGTCAGAGCTACCAAAAGATTTACACTTGTTCTGATTTAGGACTTTAGTACAGGCTCCTCCAAGGCTGAGAACTTTCAAAGTATTCCTACGCGATAGTGGGTTCAGACAGGGAGTTTGGAGCTAGGCAGATTTATAGCTTTCAAATATATAAAATCTAGCATCACTGTCCTACCACATCCTGATGTCAAATGATTCATTGGTCTGGGACCTTTTTCTATCTCAGCCTGGTCATCTTTCCAGAAATTACCGGCCCAGGATACCTTTTCTCTGATAGGTTGTGTTTCAAAGCAGCTGGATTAATTCAAGCTGGGTCATTAGCCATGAGCCACTCAGCCACATGATCAACTTTTACAGCAACGAATACCTATTTCCTCTATGTCTTGGTAAATAATTTTTTTTTTTGAATCTCTGTATAAAGATCACCAGAAGCTACGGGAATGTTAAAGGTCTCTTATAACAAACGGGGGGAGACCCCGAAAAATGCTGGTCAAACATGAGAAGCTGAGGCTGACATTTCAAGATCGTGGAAGGGAGACGCTACGAGAGGAGGGCAGACTGAATTCTGAGTTCTAAAAACCTTCAGCCTACTGCTAGACACCATTCATGGGGAATGTTGCTGAACTTCTTTGGAATGATTCCCCTTCTTTTAGGTCTGAAAACACACTGAATACCAGTGCCTTCCTGAAAAAAAAAATTAAAAGATGAAAGCACAACATAGGTGATAATAGATAATTTTGTTTTCCACATGGATATGGCAATCACAATGTACCTTAGACGGTGTGCATACCAAGGAGAATCAGAAATTTAGCAACTGGTTCTGTTCACACTGCTGAAAAACTGCATTTTTTTTGTTAAACTTGTCATTGATCAAGCTGAACACTTAACACTTTTTAAGTACTGGAAATAGGTAAAATATATCTGAGGCTGCTCTGCTGGATTTTTGCAACTATTTTGTCAGAAGAAACCGCTGAATTTGGGACCTACAGATTGCTGAACACAAATTATCACATTCAATACAGGGAAAGCAAAACTGTAGCACAGCCATTTTCTTCTACTCAGTTCTCCTGATGCCTAGGCTTGGGGAATTACTTGTGACACAAGTCAAAGATGACATAGGGTTACTCTAAGCAGAGACTAGTCGTCTACCAAAACATTTCCCAAAGATTCTTCTACCAGATGAAACTTATGGTAGTTAAGTGCACTGTTCTGCAATACCTGCAGCTCTTCTGGACTGGGGGCAATTAGTTATGGGGCAATCCCATAACTACCACAGGGTTTCAGCAATTCTGGCATAAACTACTCCTTCCTTAAAGAAACATTGAAGTCACAGTGTATCAATATTACCACTTGGATCTGGCCTAATAGCTTTATTTTATACAACAGAATTGCTGAGTCATTGAAAAGGACAAGCCAAATTTATATTAGACATGTTGTAGAAAAATGTGTTTTCTTCTGCAGAATAAATGTCAAATAAATATCACTTAGGACTGAAGGCAGTTGGACTGGGATGTCTGATAACTCTTGGAGCACAAATAGAGGCTTCTAAAATATCAGGAATTCAGCAACATGATGGAAAACTTTGGTTCCTGTGAAGACGTACATGAAAGACGTACACTTTTTATCCATATAATGAAATCTGACTGATTAACACATAAACTCCATCTGGCAACACAAGAAATGCAGGAACTGTTTGACACAAACAGACCTGTCTTATGTCTACAAATGCCATGACTTCTGGGTTCCTGGCTTCATAGGCATGCAATGCAGTGCAGCTGTGGCCATCCCAGGGAAAGCAATGAGCTTGGTGTTATTTGAGTATGCTCTCAGCAAATACTGTCTGAGAGTTCTGTCCTCCGAATAGTTACAGTTTGACAGCTGCTATTTATTATGAGAAAAGTAAACTGTAAAGCTGCTTGCTACTTTATTTACCTGAAGCTAAGCAGCAACCATGGTGCTATAATTTTAAAAGACAAATTTTTCTCTTAGAACTTCTGACCCCAAATCACTAGGGACCAATTGGTCAGATTGCTAGCCATTAGTTACCATCATGCTTTTAATGTCTTGGCCACTTCCAAGACTAAGCACTATTCAAAACTATTACAAACAGTATATTCCTGGAACTGGGTTAATAGAGAAGAATGCTGATATTTCATACAAAGCTTTGCAGTTCTTACCTGTAAAGTGCTGATGTGAACAGGAGTGCCTGTGCCATTCACAGTGTTCTTCTTGGCAGCATTTCCACCCTTCCCTTCCGCTTGCTCTGCCTTGGCAATTTTTGCTTTTTCAGCTTCAATTCTCTTTGGATTGTTTAGCATTACCTGAACCACAGCATACTCCACCAGGGATGCAAACCCAAAGAGAAGGCAAACAATCAGCCAGACATCTAAGGCCTTCACGTAAGACACTTTGGGAAGTTCAGCGGCAAGAGTGGTACATTCAGATGCTAAGCTGAGCACTGAGAAAATACCTACAAAAAGAGAAAACAATATATTGAATAAGAAGGCTTCCCTTTAATGACACTGGCTGTGCTGTTCCTTTGAAACAGACAATAGTGAATGATGTTTCGTAACAGTGAATGGGACTTCACAATGTGGTCAGTGAAGCAGGTGTACAAAGTGCACATGCCTTCAGCTAATGAACAAGTGAAACACTTAGGTAGACAGCGCAGTTAATGATGAATTATTAATAGTGCAGTACCTTAATTTTTTGAAACAGAGAAACAAGTAAGTGAGGCTAAACTGGTTATTACGGTTTCCCTGTCCCATCACACATCACACAGTTGGGAAATGGGCTTTCCAAAGACTTACCTTACAATGTACATCTAATTCTGGGACAGTAGAAGAGAAATATATGATACTTAAACCAAAGGATACCAAGTCCTTTAAATTAGACTGCCTTTAGACTCCCAGAAATCTAAACTGTGCTATAGCAGGAGCAATTCTCTGAATGACCTGTTCACAAGTGTAATATTTAGACCTTAGATGAAAGGGAAGTTTTTGCTGAAGAGCAAAGCTGTACAAGCAAATCAAAAAGCCTGTGCTCCTGATTCACTGAGAAGATGAAAACGTGGAGGTGACTGAGGGTCTAAATCATTCCCTATTTGAGCTTCCAGGATCCAGAGGAAGCTTTCTAGATAAAGGGCATTTAATGAAGCCCTTATGATGAAAAGAGCCCATGTGTGCAAAGACTGTTGAAAGGTCACACTCATCATGGATTTCACCAAGCATTTCCCCTAATAAGGCTTCCAAACATCACCACCAACACAGGATTCCCACCACAAGAGAAAAAATACAAGCTTGACCCCAAAGAAAAATTTCTGACACGCTCCTGTGAAAATAGTAGCATGAACAGCTACAGTTGGAAAAAGCTAACTTTAGAAATTGCTGTCATGGGGGGAAAACTTAGCTCAATCTCAAAGTTCAGAATGTCCCACTTAGGTTTTGTGAATGCTAACGATAAAAGTCTTTATTTATGAGTGGGTGGCTTAATGAATCGATGTCTATTAAAAATGTTGGCCAAAAGGAGATGTTCAGCTAGTCTCAACTATGCTTCCTTTATTGCATGAAAATTTTTGTCATTCATAGAGAGATGATTTCCTTCAGATCCATTTCAAGTAACTAAGGATGCGAAAATGTAAATTGGAATGAAACTATCTGTATTGGCCTATGAAACTATTCATTTCTACTTGATCGCAAGCAAGACATTCTTTAGCTACTGTTCCCATTTGAATTTCAACAAGATTGATATGGTAGTTTATCTGGCATTAATTTCAAATGAACAATTTATTAGCTCCTAAAACACTAAAGTGTAAAGAAATGTTTGCAGTCATGTGATTTTAAACCACAAAATTTTATTACATTTTATTTAGAATTGTGTAGTATCAATGTATCGCTGCAAAGCTGGATTCTTTTTTTGTCCATGGGGATAATAAAGAACGACCAGATGTGTTATCTCAGAACAGAATGATATGGCAAATACTGAACAGAATCCTCAGTGTACCCTCTGGCTTACTTTCCATCTCCTGTATCTGAAGCATTCACATAAAAACATTCCCATAAGGATAAAAAGTGAGCATACCATACTTTCTTTTAAACAAAATTATTTTCACTTACCAACAGCTGCTGACCAGGGGATGAACACTAATTATGGGTCAAAAGAAACTGCATTAACAAGTACAAAAAAGGCCATACTGCCTCTTAATATATCTAGGACACATTCATCTGTGCCCAGCACCATTCTTTAACAATGTACTGTACCAAGTAACATGCATGGCTATGCTTAACTTCTGAAGGGCAGTCTCTATTCTTCTCGTGAATAATCAAATTAGCAAATGGCATTGACTGGCTCAAAATCTTGGGTATAGTATTCTTCTTCCTACTGACTTTAAAAGTGTTTACTTTCTTAATATGTGATAATTAATACCATTAATATGCCTGGTGCCAAAAACATTTGTACACCCACTTTTTAGACCTTAAAATCCTATACCTTACAATCTTGGATTGAATTCTACAGAACTAACTTATAAATTCTAGCTGAAAAGATTTTTGTGGAGCTTTCATTAACATGTTCAGCAGTGCAATTGAGGTCATGGTGACCAGCAGCTAATTTCCATTTGTCTGGATTCCTAGAATGAAAGGGTCACTCTCAGAGACTAAGAAACATCTAGGTTTTCAAGGTAACAATAAAGTGAGACAGAAGCACAAAAATATTCTATTCAGCAACCATTTGCTGCCTGATGAATGTTGGCATGGCCTTGGAGAGCCTAGTACCAGAGTTGTTAAGTTGCACTTCTGGCAGCAGCTGCACTAGGTGCCTACTTATCACAGTCCAAAGCTTAAGGCTCAAATGTGAGTGAGGAGTATGAACAATAAACTGAAAGATCTGAAGCAGCTTCTCATCTAGTAAGATCTGTAACCAGCCACTGGAACACTTTCTTGGGTATAGATATCATTTACTTGATACACAAATGCTAATCTTGTTATATTTCAAGGTCAAGGATCTCACAGATGTTGCTAGAAGAGTTAGTTTGTTGCTCTCCTGAAACTGGAGAAACATAAACCTTACCCCAGTGACAGTGTTAACAACTGTCACACTAAACACTGACTCAGCTAAGGGATGGTCAGATTTAGAGGTTTTTTGCTTTTTGGGGATTAAAGAAAAGTCACACAGCCAGGCCAATGGCTAGTACCTTTGAAAATGCATTATTTCAGAAATGCTAATACATAAAAGAAGCCAATAAACACTTATAATGAATGAAATAAATAAACAATAAATAAGCATGCATATTTAGTTACAAAGACATCCATGTTACTTAAATCTGTGGTGAGACACTTATAAATCTAATATATCATTAATAATCCCATCTGGCTCACTATTTGAAGCATGGGATTATAAAATTGGCAGTACAGCTTGGTTTTGATTGTACTTTTCCACTTCTTCTTTCATTCTTTTTAATTTAATACATGTTATATTTCCCCACCCTTTTCATCTTCAAACGTTCTCTTAATGTTTTGCATTATGTAATGCAACCTTGCAACTTTTCAAGGTAAAAGATTCTATTTGTTACTTGCCATGAAACTAATAAAGATTGAGACTCCTTCCCAAGTAACTATTTTTAGAGGTCAAAAGAAAAAAAAGAAGAAAGAAAAAAGGCTGCACAGGAGTCATGTCCTGTGGGGGCATGGAGATTCCAGTGTTGGTAAGAGGTTTCTGAGAAAGGCAGGCAGCTGCAGGGGTTCTGCAACTGCACCACTCGGGTATTGGAAACAGGTGCACTAAACCTCCTGGGACATGGCGAAGATTTGGAAAGTATGCACTTGAGAGGAGGGAGTGCTAGGGAAAATGGGAGCCTTGGGGGGCCAGAACATGGGAAATGGAATCCAAATAGAAGTGTCAGGATGCAAGAGCCTGGCTCTGCATGTCACTGAACTCTTGTGGTCAGCAGGTTTGGCCACGCCAGAGCTGTAGTCCCGTGTACAACCCAATTAGTCGGGATAATATTGTTTCTATTAAGTCTGTGTCCTGGTATTTCATAATAAATGAAGGGCCTGCCTACCGTGTTGTGCTGAGCAGCATGACTGCATGAGCTTGAAGTACTTTCATGAACTGAGTCTCTAATGAAATAAAGCCAGTCAGGTAACAGGAATGCTGGCTCTTTTCCAAACATTGTTTCTATTAATCTTCAGAAAGACTGCTCCAATAGGTACATATTTAGAGCCTTACTTAGCATCCTGCTTTCCTACTGATTATTCAAATGTTGAAATTCCTGTAAACTGTATATTGCCGCAGTGTTTGCAGCATCACCCGTGCATAGACGGATCAGATTTGTCCAGGTTGAGAGGAGCAGAGACACTGTGTTTGTCACACAAATGCTGGAACTACTATCAAGTGAAGTCTTAATGCCGAGGTGGAGTTTACAGGACTAGGAATGAGCAGATTTCAGTGAAAATGATGAGTGGATAATGGAAGTGGAGTTGCTTTCAGGGTCCAGTGTCATGTAGCCAAAGCAACTGAGAATGGCTCAATGTTGTTACAGTGGATTGTGACAGTACGTGAAAACGTGGGTTACCCAGTGGGACTCTTGCAGCACTTGCATCAGGATTGATCCAAAATGACAGCCAGGACAGAACAACAATTAGCAGTGTAGGAGCATAAACACCCATCATGTAAAATCCAACTTGTCTTCTTAAAGTGAAGATTACTTCTACACAAGTGTAATAACCTTTAAAGAAATAAATGCATTAATGTTTAATGTGCTTTGAAGGTGAACCTCTGATCCATATCTTCCAGGTCTTTTTCTGTTTAAGAACAAAAGTTCAGTGCTTTTATTTTCTTTATAAAGGTAAAGAGTTTAATTTGAAAAAAAAATTCAAAACACGGATCTACTTAAGCACTAAGTGTGGTCAGGCTGCGGTACTCTGTGCTTTGTAAGGAACCCTTTATCTTTTCAAAACACATCAGTAGCAGGATCAAATCAAAGTATCAAATCTTTTAAAATGAAGAGCTAAAGCACACAAACTTCAGAAGATGTTTAAGATGAGTTCAACAAAAAACAAAGTTGCAGTTACTAGATGTTTTGCTGGAGATAAAAAATGTAATCAACAAGTCTGACAACCAGAAAATAATTTCTGTCCATATTTTCACTCAATTAGTAAAACTTGAATTTTTATGGTAATAGTAACACAACAGTGTTGTAAAAAATGTGAAAACTTCAAAAGCTATTTTATCACAAGGAAAAGGGATTCTGACATTATATTACAACTTCAGAATTCAAATCAGACTATATTTATCAATCCAGTTGGTGCAAAACTGATTTAGAAGATTGAATGTGTCCAAAAGTTCTCTATTTATTGTATCAGTTAAGTGCTGTACAATGATAAGTCATTGTAAAAGTGCTGTTTGGGCATACAAACACCAGAACAACAAAACAATAAAACATTAAGCATAAACATCCTTGTGTAGAAGACACTATACTGTATTTTATAGTTCATTCTATCATCTTCAGTGACCTGTTGGCTGAAAAATTTTCCCTCTATAATTTATTAATGGATTCCAGATACTTTTAGGTTTTATTTTCAAATGAGGGATGACCTTCAAAATCATTATTTGTTTGTGTTATGTAGGAAATGTATTCTGCATGCCTTCATTTGAATAATATTTCATCAGACAGAGTATAGTACCTATTGCCTTCACCATTCAGCTTGAAAGGACCTATTTGATCTGTCATAAAAATGATGAATAATAGGAAATTTGCGAATATAAATATTCAATGTCTTGCCATGTTGTGGTGTGGTTTCTAATTGTCACTGTTAATTGCTGTTTCTTCCCCAAATGGTTTGTCCCCTGTTTTCCCCATAAATGGTAATTCGTCCCGGGACTTGTTTCCCTGCCCCATTCCCTGTCACTCAGTGTGCTGGGTCTCCTCCCCTGAGCTTTGTATTACCCCTTACTCTGGAAAGTTCTCTACTACTCCGTGTCCCATTGGGTATTTTAAATTACTCCACTCCCTTCTCTTTCCCCATTAAGCCCGTGTTATGCCAAACCTACCCTGGACCCTCCCAAGTTGTAATTCCATTGGTTACCCTGTCTGCACCACCCTTGGTACCACACCCCCCATAAAAACCCCTGCACACCCTCAATNCCTCAGCACACTGTCTTCATCTCTGAGCCCTCCCTGGAATGAAGCCTTCCTTGGAACTCACACGAAGCCCTCTCTCTGGTCCTTTGCCCTCGCCTGCAGTCCCTGGCTCGCTGTGGTTTAACCCCTGGCAGATCGCAGCTCAGCTCTGCCGCGCGGAGGCTCTGGGGACACTCGCTCGCCTCCTGCAGCCAAGGGTCCCAGTCCGGGCTGACCCCGAGCTGCGCACTGCCGGCAAAGCAGCCCAAATTTGCTGACCCTCTTTCAACTTAGGTAGGTATGATAAAACATCAGTTGAAAAAATAGGCAGTAGAGATTAAGTTTTTTCGCAATTGTCAGGGAACTCCTACATAAGTCGTAATTTTGAAAATCTGCTCCTTAATGCAAAACTTCTCTTGATTATCTGACCTAACTATCTGACTTTAAATCCTTAGCTGAAATAATTTTAGCTCTGTGTGTGAAATCTGCTTTTAAAAAAATACCTTCAGCATAAGAATTTTCAAGTAAATTAAAAAATGGAGCATTGAAAACACTTCAGAGCACTGAAATATTCCACTCACATTACTGAAGTATTAATTCTGGGTTTGATTATGAGAACGAATGGATGTTCTTAGCAGAAAGGATTTGCAATAAAACAATTGTGAAAAATTTTAAAAATGGTTCTATCATGTTCATTCTTTAATGTTCAAAACGCACACACACAGAATGTGAACATTTTACTGAGCATTTTGCACAGTGTCATGTGTGGTCAAACGTTGCTGAAACTTGAGAGAACACCACTGATTTTCTTTATGCATAATTCTTAAATATCCTTCTTTAAGGTTCCTAAAAATACCTGAAATATCTAAAGGTTTTTTTGACGGTTAATTTCAGATTTAAGACACACCTCAAAATTATCGCAAATAGAATATAAGGTTTTCAATTTTCCCATTTGCACAAATTTCATTTGGGAAAATGCAAGATCCATTCCTTTAGTTTTTCACTACTTTATAGACTATTTTTTTTCAGTAAATTCATTGTTTAATTAAGAACAAAATATTTTACTCACTGCTAAATAAGGTTTTACCGTAGCCTGAATGCAATCACTGCTAGCTGATGGATATGCTTTCAAAAAAGCAGAATTTCCCTGAAGAGAGCTAGTTTCTTATTATTTACAAATTATAAATCACCTGAGATGCTGAATTATGTTCTTAGGCTAAGAACTTGCTCATTTTGCCGTTAAAAACCAAAGCCCACTTTTACTTTCACCATCTTTTCAAGTTAAATTCTTAACTCTGAGATCTGCTAAGGTTCCTTGAGATCTCTCCAGGCTTGGAATGAACCACAGGAGCAACTGCAAGTAACAGAGCCTCCACTTCAGCTGAATAGACAACAAGAAACTTGCAGAGAGTCCTCAGAAGCTGCAGCACCACAGCCTTCCTAGTTGAGTTTTAATAGAAGATTTATTCACATGATGTAAAAACACTGACTAAAATACACCTGTTCTTGTAGAACATCTTGTGGTTGCCACAGTGTGAGTAGTTTGGATATAATCATAGGCAAGAATCGATCATGGCAAAAAAGATAAATCATTAAAATCCAGAA
Source organism: Daphoenositta chrysoptera (assembly GCA_013397915.1). NCBI lineage: Eukaryota > Metazoa > Chordata > Aves > Passeriformes > Daphoenositta > Daphoenositta chrysoptera. Next base: position 333,749 of record VZRO01005802.1, on the reverse strand, counting down.
TACAGAGACCACTGGAAAAATTTGTGCCCACATTAAAAAAATAATCATAGGAGTAAATAAATACAGAGCTGAGGATTGCAAGCAGCTTTCAAAAATGACAGAATCTCCAGAACACTTAGAGGAAGGAAGAACCTGCAGGGTGAAGCATTTGGAATTACGTTCTAGTACTATCCACTTACGGAACAAAAGTCTAACCAGAAAATCAAAATTTACCCATTTTGCTGCAAGTGTCATGATTCAGCACGAGCAGTCTCTCAGAAAAGTGAGACATTTACAAGCATAAGCAGGTATTAGGACCACAGAAATAAAATGGTGATAGTAAGATCATGAGATGTGTAAGTAAAACCAAGACAAACATTTAATCTCTTCTTCAATTTGGTTATTTCCATATTTGAATTAGTTTGTAATGGTATTAAATTTACCATTAAACATATTAAACTTACCATTATATGAACCACTCATTAGTTAAAACTAATCTATTTTATCCCATGAGAAATAAAAGACATGGACTGGAATATTAACCATTAACTATAAACAGTAATTGAAGGAAGATTAGAATTTTTTAACCAAGGAAATGAATTATATTACCTACCTGTTCCTTTGTAATACTTGGTACAGTTACCATATTCAATATCCTCCTTTTTAATATCAAACTGAGGCAGAGCAATTTTCTCTAGCTGTACAGGATCTCCAGACTGCCAGATAAACCTTAAGTCATCAGTTGTGTAACCAACTACAAGAACAAAATAATAATTGTTTAAGGAACCACCTCAATCACAGTAAACTCTGCAAGAAAACCTAGCATATATGTATGATATATTCTTCAGTCTTTTTCATTTTATCTCCCGTTCAAATAAATAAATACAAAAATTAAATAGTCCACAGCTGCATTTTTATGTAAGCCTAAGTTAGGACTTAGTGGGTGAAACACTACATTATCAGCAATATTAGGATGACTAAGAGGTATTTGTTACAGTGTGTACTTCTCAAAGAAAGCAAAACTGTATTTTCCACAGCTTTCAAGCCTTCACATTCATTCATACTGTACTTCAGCAAAATATGAAAACGAGGAATTTTAACAGCACTTATGAGTCCGAGTAACTTCAAAAGTATTTAACAACTCAATTACTACAATGAATCTTGGTGTTTGTGTAAAACAACTGCTCTGCTTATTTGTTCAGACTAAAAGCCCTTATTCATGAAAGCATTGCCATTCAGGAAATACTTGACCAGGAATTAGAGCAGATGTGCAGTCTGACACAAATCAGCTCAGTGCCTTCATGACCTCCTGAGTACAGACAGACCTCAGCAAACCTCTGAGCACCCAAATAATAAGACATAAACCAGCACTAAGTGAGAGGCAGTGCATGTTAGACTCACAATATTCAAGAATAAAGTGATATTGATTAAATATGCATAATCAGAATCATGATTTTACATGCCATTTGTTTGCTACCTTCTGTTCATTAAAGATGAACTTAATTCAAACAGAGATAATGTGTGTTAGATGGGAACAGAGATGAGGAAACATATAAAAGATGGAGTTGGAATGCATAGTTTTGCAGTTCAAAGCCCGGAAAAAATGTTTTAACAGCCATTTTTTTTCTGGAGGCATTAGATTATTCTTTTTAATTTTGGAAAAACAGCTGTGATTAAAAAAATGAAACTTCATAAATGATGTCACTACGATTCACAACAATTTAATAAAAATCACAATGTTTCAAAGATCCATAATATAATATACTATTAAAATAAAGTTGTTCTGATGTTTCATTCATAAAATAGTTTTCACCCTGTTCCAACACACAGTAGATCACAAAACTGCCAAGATGATTTATGATAACAATTACTGGACAGTGAAAATTGTGTCTATAGAGAATATGTACAACTGGGGATCATATTTGTGGATATGAGAACATCATCGTAATAACTGGTGGCCTTTTTGGATTTTGAAGTCTAGCAAGTAAAAACAAAATACTGATTTGAAAATAACCTAAGAAGAATAAAACTGTCAATTGCTAACAGGGCAAGAACTGTAAAGACAGATGGGAAGTCTTGGGTAGCTTTCTTACTTTTGATAACTGAATTAAAAGGGAGAATAAAGTTCTGTGCAGAGCCTTTCCAAAGAAGAAAAATTCACTGAATTTGAGTATATCATCTTAGCATGCCTTTTTTTTAAGATTAGTTCATCCTTGAATGACTATACCTTGCAACACTTGTGAAGCAACCTGGACTGAGAAATGTTGAGTGAACTTCCATAAGTAATATTAATTTCAGTTTAACCCCAAACTGACTTGAGTTTTCCATAAGAGCTTACTTCAGCTAATATACATACATAGTAATCATGAGGAAAACTACTATGGGCATACTAAAATTCTAAATATAAATCATGTTTACAATCAAAAATTAAATTGTAAAACTCTGTTGTTATTACTATTACTATTTTATTACTGTTATTATTTAATTATTGTTGTTATTATTATCATCATTATCATCATTGTAATTATCATTATTATTATTATTACCCTTGTCCCCATTGTGATGCCCTGCCCAGCTTTGGTTAACCTTGCTTTTTCTTCACTTGTAACTTCCTTTCCCTAACCTCAGCTTTCCCACCAGACCTGCTGGAGTGAGAGCTGCACGAGCTTTTGTGTTACAGCAGGAGCAGACTGGAACAAGTCACCTGCCTTCTCTCTGCTTCATGCTCATCTTTATTCAGGAAAACAGAATTACCATGAAAGTGGGATCACAGGGATCAAAGTGTTGGAAAAAGCTGTAGTTGAATGTAGGACCTGTGTCATCAGGGCACAGGAAGGAAGACGGATTTCAGAAACATTTTGTCTGCTACTTCCAGCATGGCATGAAGCCCTTCAGAGATGTGACCTGTCTGCCCTGTTGTAAGATTAAATCACCTGGAGACGAGGAACAGATGCCTGACTACATCCAAAACACATCCTGAAACCATTTTCAAAAGGTTTGATGCTAAATGATCTCACTGCTTTGGCAAAGAAATACTTTGCCTTTGGTACTGTATCAAAGGAGTTCCAAACAATATCAATGCATCATCAATGCAAGGGGATAAATTGGGCCCCAACAACCTACAAAGCAGCACAGGTTGTGGAAGTTAAAACTACCTGGCAAAACCGTTCTTTTTCCTAAATGATCTATTTCCGTTTATCTTGGTTTATTGTAAATGCTTTTATAAAAGTCCTCAGTTATCATTTTGGTTGATGGCAAAAGCTAAAATGAAGAGTGCACAGTGCCATATGGGTAAGAAACATCTTTGATAGGGAAATGTACATTGGTAGGAACCAGTGAATATCAGTTTCATGATTCATTAAAAAATGTTGAGATGAAGTATACAGAATTGATATTTTTTGTTTGATTCTCATGCATGCCTAGAAGAGAACTGTTTTTATGGACAGAGTGATTTACATACAGCTTTCCAATTGCATCTTGCAGCGCTGTGTATCCATAGGAAACAAGGTCAAGTCCAAAGGGCATGACAGTGTAATAGACAATCTGAAAATACAGAAATGGTATTTAAAAAGAGTGTGAGCTGCCAGGTAAGCAGTAGATGGCCATGAGAAAGAAAAAAATCACAGGTATTTGATTTTCATCTTCTAAAAAAGCAGAAACAAATTTTAGAAGTTATAATTAGCAGTTTGAAATGGAGATCTCTCTAGTATAAAATAAGAGAATAAAATTTCATAAAGGGTTTTAAACACGTAGTAGTTCACAAATTAGAGAACTACTAACACAAGACAAAATACGTTTAGGTCATAAGAATAACCAAACTAAATGTCCATACAGAACAGAGTCCTGTCTCCAGCATTGGCCAATGGCAGACTTCTAAAGAAGAATATGACACTACAGCAATCTGGAAATGTTATTTTGCCAGATATCCAGCAGCACCCAAAAGTTGCACCTCAAGGGCTCCCTAAACCAGAAGTTATTCTTCAGTATTTAAGGGGCATCAACAGATTTTTTGTTTCCGAGAAGTTGCTTTGTTTTCAGCTGCTTTCTGGAAGCTAGGTGTCCTGGTTTCAGCTGGGACAGTTAAGTTTTTTCCTAGTACCTGGTATAGTGCTGTGTTTTGGATTCAGTATGAGAATAACGTGGATAACATACTGATGTTTCTGGTTGTTGCTGAGTAGTGCTTACCCTAAATCAAGGATTTTTCAGCTTCCCATACTCTGCCAGTGAGCAGGTGCTCAAGGAGATGGGAGGCAGCAGGGAAGGGATAGGCATCGGTCAGCAGGTAGTGAGCAATTCTATTTTGTATCACTTGTTTCTCTTGGGTTTTATGTCCCTCTCCCCCTATGTTTTTTACTACAATTAGTATTAGCATTAATACTTTTGTTTTACTTTGCTGCAATTTTAAAGCTGTTCTTGGCCCACAGCTTCTATGGGCTTTATTTTCCTGCTTCTTCTCCCTATCCCACCGGGGCCAGGAAGAAGTGAGCGAGTGGTACTTAGTTGGCAGCTGGGGTTAAGCCCTGACACCACATAAACTTTAACATGAACAGCATCTTGCAGCAAAGAACGCCATAGCAAAGCTGCACACACTCTAATCATACCCTTTTATGTATCTTCAGTCTGTCTCAAAGGTCTTTTACTGTAAAAGAAGACAAAAAAATCAATGTCCATCCATTCTCTCTGTGCCATTTGTGATTTAGAGACCTCTATGCCACCACCTCAATTATTTTGCTTTTTCCAGTGTTAAAAGTTCAGCCTTGCTCAGCTGTTCCGTACCTTTGACCATCCCTGCCTCCCTTCCTACAGTTGGAAGACTAGAATTGCATTCAAGATGCAAGTATAGCATACATTTATGCAGTGGCATATCATTCTCTTTAATCCCTAATACCTCCAAGAATTCAATTCACTTTCTCAAACAGCACTGAGCTATTAGCTGACATTTTCAGAGAACTAGCCATTACTGCTCAAAGCTAATTTTTTTGGCTGGTAATAATCACCTCAAAATCAATCCGGTTTTATGTGAAGTAAAATAATTTTTTCCCTCATGCATCATTTCCAGTTGTTTACATTGAATTTCATCCTGTACTTTGTTGCCTAGTCATTACATTAATTTGTGGTTCACACTGTTGTCTCTTATCTTTACTGTTCTGCATGTTCTGGTATCATCAAATGCACTTGCAAATTCAGAGTTTTTCAGATGATTTATGTTGAAAAGCACAGAACACAGAAGAGATTTTTCTTCTGTGGGAGTCTACTGTTTACTTCCCCTGATGTGAGCAGTAGCTGTTTATTCCTGCATTGTTTCCTAATTCTTAACTATTTGTGCAAGAACTTTCTCTCATACACATTTTACTGTGCAAGTATTTTGATAACTGGAGAGTCTTTCATTTATTTGTGATAATATCTCTGTAAACTAAAAACACAAGACATATAAATCATATATTTTTAAAATGTCACCAAACCACAATCCCTCAAAAAGTTCATCTTACCTGCATACATATAATGTAAGAACATAGTGCTATTAAAATAAACCGAGTATTTTTAGAGGATAACAATAATTTCTAATTTTACTGAACGTGGTTTTCCTATTAGCAAGTTTTCAGGGAATAATATTTCCATCATAAACATTTCCATTAGTATTCACTCGATATTCACTAATCATTAACCATACCTATTGAGCTCATTCATAAATAGCTTTTATTATAATTATACTGTTAATACATTATAAAAATGTTTCAATGTTTCATTTAACATTTGCTCTTTCAAATGAGAAACTTCTTTCATAGCTGGAAGTTATTTTCTACTTTGAAATACTAATTTCTACACAGTTCAAAACCTGCTACAGAAGCAGCTGAAATCAAAACCAAGACCTTCAGAGCAAGCCAAATGAAATGCTTTGATTGCCCAATGTATTTTCTTTTCTGATCACTTCCAGCAATAGTCTTGAGATTGACTTTTCTCATCCTGTTTGGAAATGGGCAAAAACCCCCCTGCCTCTTTCATATTGTTTCTTCTTTTTTATATCCATTTCTACTGCAGGAAGGAATAGTTCATATGACCCAAGCTTCTGAAGCGGTTCCCTCTTAGAGGTAATGTTGCAGTATATTCAGATAATCATTTTTATATCTATCAGGGCAATGTGTTACAGCTCACACCAGAAGAAAATTCACTTCCTGTTAGGAAATTGAGCCTAATCTCTACAAACTTATAAACTCTCCAGATCTGTAATTCACAATGACCTCCTTTTTAATCAACTAATTTGCTGGTTTTTGTGGATGAATATTTTTGTGGCATCGTGTATACCTTTGATAAATCAAGTCAAACCACCAAAAAAAGGGTATGTTAATTGCAATTAAATTGAACAACAATTTGTGGGCTTCTGAAAAAAAGTTATATCCAGTAAGGCATAGAATTTAATCAGGATTATTTCACAGTATTTTTACAAAACACACATATTAACAAATTTTGTGATTTCTGCTTTTCCCTATATCTTTAGCAAGTAACCATCATTTACTTTAGTTGCTGTAGAAATTCAAGTAGGGTGCAACATATACTGTTTTACTGAAGGCTTTATTTCAGATTATTATCCACTCCATTATGCTTCTAGGAACCTAAGCAATTAGTGAAAGGGTTTAAATTTAGTTCTCAATAATACAAGTTCAGTTTGTTAGCTTAACATGATATACAAATGTGTATACACTTCAAATTTCTCAAAGGTGCAGTGCTTTCAGCTGACGTGCTTTAAAACACCTTCATCTGATTTCTTTGCACATAATTAATTGTAGCATTGTTTACAAACTGTCATATAAATTTAAATATTAGTCATAAATTGTATTACATTACTAAGGCTAATACAGCATATATATTTAATATACAGTCACTTTTAAAAAAATAGTGGAAATATATAAATAAAATACCTCATGCTGACTAGGACATCTCCATCTCGAAATATAAAAAGAAGGATATTTTCTTGTGTGACATCATGGAAGTTAGCATTTTTTTCATTGGCAAAGAATAAGTCCGGCTTCCAAAGACACTTAAACATAGTTGGATCCACTGTCAGTGTATCTGAACCTCTCCAGTCATTGGGCAGTTTGAGTCTGGGGTCATTCCACTTCTGTCTTAGAAAGATGTTGACTCTATAATCCTGATGGGAAGAATAAACAAATATTCAACTAGCCAAAAGTCTGGAAAATACCCCACAGAGACGTAAAAACATTCTATCAGAATAGGAAGAGAAAAAAAATTTATCCTCTGATTTTTCTATCACATAGTAATCACTATTCAAATTACATTACGAAGTGTTACGTTTAACAGGCTTTACTACAAACAGAGTACATCTCACTCATGTTTTGAATATAACAGCTTTCCTTAAACAAAGGACCAACTTGCCACTCCTGAATCGCTTTTGCGTCCCCTCAGTAGTAGCCCCCTGTTACCCAGACATAGAGAAAAGCATGCAGCAGGGCAGAGAGAGGCCAGAGCTTGACTGCACTACATGGCTGCAGGCATGATATCACTTCTATCAGGATATCCTGTGAATGCCCATTCCAGTTTACTCTCCATTTGGCTAAGTGACACACTGATGGCAAAATATCACTCTATAAAAGCAGTAAACAGATGAGGCAGATAATAGATTTTATACAGCACACCCAGAATACAGCCTCAGATCTTCTAACAGTGATCTGGGACTATTTTTGTAACAGGAAAACTGATGCCAGCTTGCAACATAAGTATTGAGGTAGCACGTATGAAAGGAAAAACAGAATCGGTCTCAAAGAGACAAAATCAAGGCTTCACAGAGGAAATCTCCTTCTGGATTCAGTAGGACTCTGGCTGAAGGATGGACAGTAGTAGAGCCATGCTCAATAAGAACCTAATTTTGATTTTGGGAATTGGAGTAGCATGTGTCTCGGCAAAAAGATACCCTGCACGTGTTCTGTCCTTAGTGAAAGCTGTATGCATCCAAAGGAGAAATCTGACCTAGAATGTCAGCTATGATTTTCAGTCTTACCTCTTAAATCTTTTTGTTTTTTACATTTACATTTAAGCCAGTGCCTCTTTTTGATGTATATGTAAACTAGGCAGATCACATACAGAAAAAGAATAAAGTTATTGTTGAAATAAAGTTAAACAAACACAAACAAATGAACCAAAATTCTGTATGTAAGATAATTTCTATCCCCAGTCTTCCTAGTTGCGTTCTATAGCATGCTTTGTTTTTTCATAATTGTCTCTTCGGTACAAAGCCTCCTGAGATAAGGGCTGTGTCTTTCAAAGCAGTGAAAACACTGCTACTTCTCTACAATTACAGCAAAATGCTAGAAATCTGTGAGTGAAGGTTCTAGACATATTTTTGGTTTATTTTTTTGGTTTATTTTTATTTATTTGCATTCTGGATACCAACAATTTTTTTAAAGTTTTTTATTCTACATGTCAATGACTCTTACACATTTCTTTGTTGATACAAGTGAATTATCTTCTGTTGTACTTACTACATTTACAGTCCAAAGCAGGTGCCATGGTGAGAGAGTCAGACTAACTTCAACCAGAAGGAATCCACTTGGCTAAAACCTTATGCAGAATAATTTATTCTGTTGATTCGCTCTGTAAATTTAAGTACAGTGCCCACTTTCCCATGTCCAGTCCACCAGTCAAATTAGTCCAGGTATTTCTTTATTACACTATACTGTGTAATATTTTTCCTTACTTCATTGTAAGGAAAAGCAAAGCATCAAAACTAAATACTTGTTACTTGTTGGTAGTCAGTTTTGGAAAAAATATACATAGTCTTACTTGTATTTATACAAAGACCCACATTGTCTTGCCAAAGTAAAGAAGAAGCAAAAAATAATGGTTAATATGAAGTGAATTTATACTGCAAGGCTCTCATAGAGAAGCATCATAACTGGAGGGAATTCAGGTCATTATCTCAGAACGCATCTCTTCAATTATACGTATATAATTGAAAATTTCCTTTATTTGCTTCTTGCTGAAGTTTGCATTCCATATGCACTTCTTGTCTCAGTTAAAAAAATTACTCTAAACCATAGGAGATAAATACTGCATACCATTCATGTTCACAAGCATTACACTATTTGTTACACTGAATTAAATTTGCCCATTGTGCTGGTTCGGCCAAATTGGAGGAGAATATCCTCTGAGGGAAGGCAGGTTACCACCACCCCTCCCCCAAAAACAGGTTTGGGAAAGAAAAAAGAATTTCCTCGACAGAAAGTGAAAGAGATAAACACTATTTATTTAACAAACACACAGAAAAGGATAACAATGCTAAATAACAAAAATCTCTCGCTGTGGAGAGAAACCTGGGAAGATTTCAGAGTCCTTCTCTGGGTGTGGCCTCTCTCCTCCTCAGAGCTGGGCCGGTGGGCCCCTTCCAGGGGGCCTCGGAAGGGATGGTCTCCCCCGATGTGGTCCGGTGTTGTAAAACAGTTCCGAAGAGGAGTAAAAAATAAACCAAAAGTCCCAGGAAAACTCCCTCCGGAGAAAAGTTGCTGAGAGCTGGCTGGAAAGCAAGGTTGCTGCCCTTCACACTCCCTGCCGCCGAGAGCCCAGAGAGATCTGTGTGTGTCCTTGAGAAATTGTTTTGAAAAGTTCGCTCAGTTTTTTTCTCTCTCACCCAGTCTTAAAGGCACAGAATTCATCTTCTGGGCATAGAGTGGTGATAGGGGATACACATCATAAAGTCATCCCAAGACACCCATAAACAAGTGCATTACCCTAATTTTAAACAAAATTAAGATGCCTTCTCAAAGCCATGGGCAAAGGATAAGCACTGTCTAACACTTCCCTTCAGCTTATCCATTCAGTAGAAGGAAATGCTTACATCACTGAAAAGCAGAATGCACTGGCTAAATAAGAATTGGAAGTAAGATCAGGTAGATAGATGCTATTTTATTTCCTTCCTTGTTCTATTAGGAATGGACTTAAACACCAAACAACCAGATATTTCAATATTTTAAGAACTTGAGTCTGCTACCATTTAACTCAAAGGAAGAAAAATCCCATTAATCTAAAATGGGGAGGTTCAGGCCTAGAGTAGAGACCTTGACCAGGGGTACTTGGAGAGGAAGGCCACCATATACTTGAGGCAATACAGAAAATGTAGAAGGAAGCAAAGAGGCATCGCAATACAAAACTCTGGCTAGCCAGACAACAATGTGCAAAAAAGCTGCTTCTTAGAAGAACATGCACCCTTACAGCATCTGGCAGCAGTAAAGACTATAATCTGGTATAAATCTATCTTGAAAGAAGTCTGTAACCAGTTCTCTCAAATTTGCACAAAGAATTTTAAGATTCAGTAAGTGTACTATACTTTGGTTGAACGGGGGCTGAAGAAGCAGTCTGGATGGAGCACATAGTCTTCCTGCTGTACATTTTACAAATGTTTCTTAATATTGCAGAATGATTGGCATTTTATAGTAAAGGAGAGTCAAATGGCAACTAAAAATCCTGAAACTAGGGGAAGAAGATAGAAGAGGTATTTATCAGCATTAGAGCTAGGAGAACCTGTCAGGTAGAAAGAAAGACAGAAGTATTCTACAGGACTTTGTTTTCCCATGCAATTCCAACAGAAGGCACGTTTTTTTCAGGGAGGCTGGGAGACATTCTAGGAAATATTTCAAAAGTCTACTAAACAGTGGGCATGTGGCCAGAAAACCACCTCAGGCCAGAAAGCAAGCAGAGCCTATAGCTCTCTCTGCAAAATGGAGCACATAGAAGATCATGAAAGACTTACTACATAAACTGCACTCATACAAAGAAAGGCAACATAATACTGCTTCCTTTTAATGAATTAGAAAACACCATTTTTTAAGATTAAAATAAGGAAACTGAATTTTTGTTTATATTTATGAATATTAAAAAGACCTTTCTGAAAAGTTTTAAAGTAAAGGAGAAGGAAGAAGTGGTGTTTTGTCATTTGAGTCAGTGAAAAAAGGTCACACCGCAAGCAAAAACCTTGAATATAGATTCTGTAGACAGAGAGTCAGATCATCATCACAGAAAAAAAATACAACCCTGTGGGTATTTATACCAGAAACTCTCTATCCCTAGGAATCCCTGACTGGTCATCATGTTTAAAACAGTTTTGAAATATGACATAATGACCATATTATACCACAAATCTGCAATCTGAAAAAATGAGTGCAAACTCAGTAGCAGAGTTAACATTCTAGAAAGGGGGTCTAATAATATAGAAGGAAACAAGTTACAGGATTCAAGATAAAGGGAGCTTACTGGAAGGTAGCAGCTCTGGCATAAGCTCTTCTCTTTTTTATCTGTACAAATTATGATTCTCTCTGTAGTTAGTAATTTCTTTCGTTTAGTTTTTTCCAGGTGACTTGCTTGATAAGTGAGTGGAAACATTGCAATTCTCTTCAATACTAAACAACACAACAAGAACACTATCCTTTCTAGACACAGAGCAAACATTTGCCCTTCAGATTCTTTACAAGGGCTTGATTAAAGCAATATAGGCTTCTGGGCACAGGACCCACAAAATGGGTACTATCTTATAAACAATGTAACTTCAAACATGTTGATGTTTTTCTATATAGAAATTCCCTTCTCTCTTAAATCTAAGTGGACTCTGTCTCATAAGGAGGTAATCTCAACTCTCTGTTGAGGATGAGCCACCTGCATAGCTAAGAATATAATTATCTCAGGACCAGAAGGACAGCAAGCAAGGCCTTTTCTCACTGGCACTCTACACATTTGCTTGTTGGGCCTTCTACCACAACCTCTCTTACAATCATCTGGTACCCATTGTTATTTTTCCCCACACTTTCATCACACAAAAGAAGGAATCATTGCTTTGGCAAGGCTTTACCCCACAAAGATTTTGCAAAAACTTACGAGTTCAATTATTACAGCCAGCAGTGGCTAGAGAGGAAAGTATCATCACAATAATTAATTGACTGAAATACTTAGAAATACATACTTCCGCAAATTTTGATATCACTCCAACCAGTTTAGTAGCTTCTGGTAATTTTAGAGACAGTCTATAAATCAATACTCCTCACAATTCTCACCAATACCAGAGACAATAGAGATGTAGCCAGCCACTCTCTTCTCCGACACCAAGGAACATTTTCAGCAGTTCTGGTACGTCTGCAAACATCTCCTTTTCTGAACACAAGAGACCCCTCTGATGCTTCACAGACTTGGTGCCTCACCTCCAGGAAATATTTTCCTGTGATTCTGGAGGCGCAAGTCTTTTCATAGTCTAAGGGATCCCTTTCTACTGTCTGGTGTATTACCCAGACCATTTGAAGACAAGTACAGACCTATCCCAAAGAGAGCAGTGATTCCTGAATGTCTAATACACACTGCCAGCAGGAAGAGCATTCCAAGTAATACATGGAAGAACAGATTGACTGTTTATTTTGTCAGTGCTTCCTGTGTTACATTAAGGTAATGAAGAAGCAATCCAGATTTCACATAAACATGATTAGCTATCATGGTGATCAGCTAGACATAGAAATCTAAATAGAAGCATAAAATAAAGTAAGGATGGTGTCTGAAGTTCTGAATTATGAAGGAGAGCATGACTTATCTTACAGCACATCCTCGTAAATTTGTGAGTGGCCATATCAGGAAGGCACAGACAGGCATACATACATGGCTGTGGAGAGCATCCCAGATGCTTTTGAAGGGGGTGGGGGGAAGCACATCCATCACATTCATGTTTTGTTACTATTTGAATCTGAGTGAATTGTAAAAAAGCCTCTTTAAAAGTCACTTTTAAAAACATGCAATTAGTTTCAGAAACTTGAAAGGGCCATCTGGTCTAATATACTTGACCATCTTAAGACACTTATCTCACTCCTACTTTCCTGCTCTTCCTACGCCTCTTTAAACTTGAGCCCTCTTTTTGTTTTCAGAAATAAATCTTTTGGTCAAACCTACATTTTTTTGTTTTAATATCACTTTCCACTAGTGCCATTAGTTGACTTACTATAATCTGCAATCAAACATAAATCTTTATTCACTGCTAGCTAAAGAAACAGAAATTTCTGGCCAAGCTGTTCAAAACTGTTCCAGCCACCATTTGTGTTCAACTTGGAGTGGCTCTGCAGTTCTGTTGAAATGTCATTACGGTGACATGTAAGCTGGTTCTGAATCTTAAGTGGGCACTTACTTCCAACAACAAAAAAAATGTGTTTTATTGCTTATTAGTGCTATTGTGGTTTATTGCTTTTCTGCCATTATGAGTCAGAATGCTGACTTAGTCACAGCATTAAAAAAGCAACTTGATTTTGGGAACTGCCTCAATGCTTTAGATGCAGCAAGTACCAAAGTGATCAGGGAATGCCTCAGAACTCCCACTCAGTGCATGTCTTGGCCATGGCTTTCCATGTACTGGCACGACATGGTGCACTCCCCTCGTTTTTACACAAAAGAAAAACCTGATCAGGTCAGAACATCTTCAATAAATAAATTCATTGTCATATTTTGAAATTGATTTTATTTCCCAAAGAAACAAAGGAAGTCAAAATTGCAATGAGGATTATTTCATCCTGTTATTGACATGTTGAAATTTTCTAGCTGAAGTGGAAGCACATTTTTAGAAACTTCACTCCCCAGTTTATCTTTTTCACACAGTAAATAAACAAGAGTAAGGCTATGGTCAGTGATAGTCTATTCATGTACTACTCCTCCTTCTATTCCTTCATGATTTACTTCCAACTTCAGATCCACATAAAACAAAGAATCTATACATTGCATCCTTACGCATGTCTGTTCTTTTTCTCTCATATACAGTGGTGGTTTGGAGTTTTTTGAATAATACTCCAAGCAACCTATGTAATAAATCTCAGGAAGTTTCTTTAATTCATACTACCAAATAGGTTCTTCCAATGCACTTAAAAACTTATGGAAATTAGTCTATCTCTTGCATCTTAGAATTTCCTTTCATGTAAATCAGATTCAAAAAGTTACAATAACCTGTGGACACATATAGTGTGAAATAGATTAATAGGTTTAGGTTTATGGCATAAAGCACACTCAGTCAATCACTAACCCCATTAACTTAATTCTCAGTATCTGCAGCCACAACAATTATTTCTATTTTATAGTTCATAATCCTCAGTCTGGAATTGATTTTAATACGAAAATCTCCATGTGTGCTACATGCATTTAATTTCATTCTTACCATAGTTGTCTCTTGAATTGACCCAAAGCTGTTAATGAAGATGTTAACTGCAACATCGACTGGAATTCCTTTAAAAAAAATAATTCTAGTGAGCTGCAGAATCCAGTACAGGTACATTATCCTTCATTTAAAGCTCCTTTATACCATTATCACAGTGTCACAATGTAAAATTTTTTTTATATGGTTATACAACTTTATCTTTTTAAGTTTGTATATATACAGTTTTAAAAGTCAATAGAAATCACTAAAGCTCTTTATAACTTAGTGATAAGAAAACAGAAAAAAAAAAAATCATTAGTCCAGAGAGCTAATCTTAAAGAATTCTGCTGATCATATATCTAAATGAATAATTTTTGAATTCCATGATTTTCTGTTTTCACAGAACGTAAAAGCCAGTATTACTTTTGCACACAGTGTAACAGATAGAGGCAATTCACATTTCCAGCAGAAGACACTTTTAACTGTCAAGGTCATAATGACAATTTATCATCCCAAATTACCTGTTTATGATTTATGATATTTCCTTTTGTTTTAAGAGGATACCTCTTTGTGCAAGTCAAGTACATAGCTGTAAAGTATACAGGCAGGTAACAATTATTGCATGCATCTTTCACAGGTATCTAGCCTTAGTATGAAAGAGTTGGAAAGCTGCTCCATTTTGCAATGGTTACCAATTTGCCAAGAAAAATTTCTAGAAGTCAGCAGCTGTGAAGATATTAAGATGGCCTGGATTTTTTTCTCCTTTCCACAGCCAGGATTCCTGTAGTTGAAGAGGGATGGTATGACAGCTGCTACATCTGCCCTCTGTCACCCTGCGGGAATTGACTGGCAGTCATTTAATCAGGTGTGAACAGAGAGTTATCACAGAGCAAGGAGAAGTGGCCTGATAGTTGAGAGAACTAATTATGGACCACTAGTTTTATTTAGTATCTCTATGGTGTGAGTGTCAGAATGTCCACTAGATGCAGGTATCTGATCTCATTTACACTGTTAAAAATTCTCAGTGGGTTTCTTCCTACTTTCAGCAACAAAAGAGATATAAGAATATATGAAGACTGTTTTGACAGACTAAGCAAATACAGTACTAAGTAAAATATGCCTCTTCTAATAGCGTGTTTGTCTGCATAAAATATTTTTATGTGCATTTAATACATAAATTCAAATTCATTCTCTTGGTCACCAGAAATTTATGAAGATAAAATTTAACTTTTTTCAGTTAAACCCATTTGTTTCATTTGGTTTGATTTTTGTTTTTTTTTAAAATCAGACTACTTAAATGTGATGCTTTTGCTTATGCAATAAGCATAATACTTCTTTTAATGCCTGATGCATGTGACAGAGCACCCATCAAATCACTAGTAGCCAAGAGTGTACTCTCTCTTCCAGATTCGAATAGGAAGTGCCATCCAAGAAAATCATTCATGTGTGAGGAATATTTTAACATGGGCAAACCACTTGTCAGAAAACGTTCTTTTTCTTCCACCTGCCTCTGAGCTAACATTATGTGTCCTCCCTTTCCTCTCTGTCTTGATTCTTACCAGTCTGCCAGAAGGGTTATCAAAATTATAAAGAAATCTGCAACATGCTTTGTGATTACAAGCTGATTATGCTGAAGAACAGGTAGAGAAAAGGCTGGACATTTATTCTTTGTGACAAGTCTCAGTGCTAAAAACCTATAAATATGGTTCTACAGAGAAAAAGAAAGAAGCAGTACACTTGCTGAGAACTGAGTTTATAAAAAGATTAAAAAGAACATCTGAAAACAGCCTCTTCAAAAGCACAATAAAAATTAAAGATTTCAAAATTTTTCATACTCGTGATATTCATGTTAAAATATCTCTTAATCACATATAATTATATGGGGAGTTTTAAAACGAAAGAGCTGTTTTATGTAAACTGCACTGCCTACATGTAATAAAATAGTCTATGTCTTTTTTCAGAAGGTAAATAATCAAATTCATGGAAATTACAGCCTAACTTGTACGAATTCTTAGAGGTTTTGCAGAGAATATGTATTCCAACTTTTTCTGCACATGTAAGGATTCACACTTGCCTACACAGAAGATTCCTGTTGACTATCTGACTACCACGGGGATATTTTAAAGGCAGAAAATGTGTTTAAATGCATTACCTATTTGAATTCCAAAATGTGTAATCTTTGTAACTAAAATATCTTTAAAAGATTTAATAACTGTATGGTTTCCTAATAGTGATACTGCTGATCCCAACTTTTTATAGTCATCTTAAAGGATGTCTATAGAGACATTTGGTGCCTTAAAATATTGTAAAGCAGAGTCTAACTAAAATGTAGGGATAAAAGATATTTTAAAAGCTTAGTCTATACATTTTGCTTCTACTTTAAAAAATTCTTTTATAAAATAAGCCAAATAAGAATAAGGCATCTCATACTATTATAATAATGAAATCCTAACATATTATCTTTCAGCTCAAAATGATAAGTATCTTCTGCAGTTTCACATTGTCTGGGGAAGTTTTAATTTAAAAAACCCTCAACAACAAAAATTTAGCTTATAAATGTTATCTCTACATAAATTTTCTCTGTGTGAAAAGAGCAAAAGTTAAAATCCAAAGATTAAAAAAAGACTGAAATATCTGACAAACCTTTGAAATTAGGCCTTATCCTGGGATCATAGCTGAGCAATAGCCTATTCAAGATATTGCTGGTAGAATTAGCAGGTACTCTTGCAAGATCTTCCGCTGATTGCTGCCTGTAAAAAAAAGTTCACTAATTACTATCAAGACAGAAAAAACTGTGTGCTTAAACAGAAGTAATTTTAAAGTAATGCCATAAACGCCATTTCACAAGCAAAATATGTTCATTATTTTCAGGTGCCATACTGTATAATCTTCCTTTCCTTGAGAAATTTCAATATTTTTCAAGAAACTATTTGTGTAATAAACACAAATGCTCTCTGACATACTCTTAACTGTAAACTTGGAAGCAAATAAACTGAAATTCACTAATTGTTCCCTTTCCTCCTAACATAAATATCCAGAGGGACATGATTTCTTCATCAGTAGAAAGTAGCCACCTGAACTATTTTTAGTGACTGTCAGATTAGGAACCTTAGTAAATTGACAGCTGCTTTGTAGGTGCCAAACCATGCAGAGGCTTTTGGCAGTCTCCTGCTCTCGCATGCCAGCGCCAGCTATTCCACCCAGAGCTGGAGGATTGCATAATCTCATTGTCAAGTGCTAATAAAAGCTTTGCTACAGAAAACAAGGCCTTGGACTCTCCTCTGTTTTGCAGGAGGGATTTAAACATATTCATTACCTTGCCATTATTGTGCTGGGTGTTAAATGAAAACCATTGCTACAATCAAAAAGAACCTGTGACAGGTAAATGTAGCTACAAGAGTACATTAAATTGAGTGTAATGAAAAGCAATATGGGTGAGGCAGTCCCCTCTCCAGGTATTTTAAACACCAAGCAGGCTGATAATGTTATGTAAATGAATTTGTATGGTTCCAGAACCTGTTCAGTGACAGTTTCCAGTTTTGAATTCTGTCTCATAATCACTTTTTCATCCCTTTTATGACTCCTCTGCCATCTTTATATCATTATAATTCAGTAACCAGGATGCCATGTAAAAATAAGACACCCTACAGAGGTATAAGTCATATGCATCAACACTGTCACCTCTTGCAAACAAACGCATGAATGTATTTTAAAAAATGATCAAGTTTATTTCCTAAATGTTTTCCATAATCAGCATCAGCTGCTGTTGCCTTCTTTATCCTGTAATTTCTTTTTTCGTTATTCTCTCCCATACCAATGTCAGTTTGACAGACCTAAAGGTTATTCTTTATAACATCTCAGTTCACTGCTCTTTTTCTTCTCATCCTTCAGTTTCCTTCATGTCCTCTGGGATTTCTGCCTTATTCAAACATTTGTTGAAGGAAACATTAACTCTACAGAAGGCTTTTGACCAGTTAAAAAAAAAAAAGCATGAATGTGTTAGACCTCCTGATTTTAAAATTCCAATTATAGTAGCTCCTGTTAGGCATTTTCCTTTTTGATTACTGGGAAATTAATTAATTAATAAATTACTGCCAGTATAGCATGACATCACTATCTGATTAAAAACTGGAGATGAGACCAGATCTTGGCCCTTGAAGAGCTTTTATGAATAACCTCACCTTTAAAAACAACTGGTTTAACTCAAACCATAAGAGAAACAGGAAAAACCAGATATGCTGACTTGGTAGCACTCACTATGCCTTCCCAATGAGATTTAATCTCCTCAGTTAACATGTAACCGCTAAAAAATTTATAAATAAAACTATGAAGGAGTTCCCTGTTATTAAAAAGGTGTCAACCTTTTATGAGAGCATAACTACATTTTATTATACCGTAATGTCCTTGATACCTTTTGAGCATTTTATTCTTTAGGGAAAAAAAATCAGATTTCTGTTTTCTCTGTTGTATTCAGGATATTTCTGAAACCTAAAGGCGCGTACCTCCTTAGCTGTTTTCTTGTATTTGCTTGATGTTATAAATAAGGAAAAAATGATGGCAATAATATGGCACTAAATCCTCCTTGAAATCTCGGACTATTCAACAGTAATTAGCAGGATAAATATGCATTCCAAACAGTACACAGAGATGTACCTACCAAGAAGTATGTATCCAAGAGGATAACTTAAACTGTAAGATACAGGAAGGGAAAAGAATTGTGGAGCAGCATTAAGTGGCTGCAGTATAATTCCCCACCCATCTCTTGCACTTAACACACTAAAACCTCTGTGATCTGTAACAACCACATAGGTGAACTAATTGTTCCAGCAGAAGTTATCCAGAGATACTTGGTTTTCTAATAAAACACGGAAGTGTTTACTTTCAGCAACATATGTTAACTTCCTGTTATGTATACAGAACTACATGTTCTGTATATAATAAGCCTCTGCTAATGTAATATTCGAGCAAGTAAAAAGTAATATATGTTCTAACACCTTTGAATAATTGACAAATTCACTTTCAAAAAAATCTTCCCAGGGCTGAGTTTATAAGTTTTTATATGTGACTTAGAATTGGGTCATTATGCAAAAGAATTGATTTATTTCCTCATTTGGTCAGGCAGCTGGACTAGATGATCATTGTAGGTCCCTTCCAGCTGAAATGTTCTGTTCTGTTCTGTTCTGTTCTATTCTATTCTATTCTATTCTATTCTATTCTATTCTATTCTATTCTATTCTATTCTATTCTAATTCTGTAATTGTGAGATGTGTTCAGTTTTCAGAGATTACCTTTACCAATGAAGAGGTTGCTACAGAAATACCAGAAACCAGCTCTGTATGCTTTTTTTGCAGTTACCACTAGTTGGACAAAAGGAAAACATAAGGGTAAGATTATTTTTAATTTCCTAGAAAGAGCAATTCAGAAAAGAATGTTCATTTAGCTATTAAAAAGGCAGGCAAACACTCTGCATGCTGCATTTTATCTGATACAGAAAGGTTCATGGCACTGCTTCCTTGCAAGTCACACATATTAACATCAAAAACATCTACATCAGATGTCTACAAGAACTACATTTATAATAGAATCTCCTTAATACCGAAAATAAGATTTCTTTTAAAAATATGTATGTCCAGTACAATGAAATATGAAAACAAATCCAAGCAACAACTAATGAACAAACTTAAATACTTTTTTTAAAAATTTCTATTGTGGGTTATACAAAGAAGTTTATTAAATAGTGAAAACAGGAATCTGAACCACACAGGGTAACATGGACACATAAATGAAATACAGATGCTCATAAAAAGCAATGAGAAAAAGAAGAAAAATTTTGAGAAATTAAATGACCGAGCAAAAACCAGCAAAACAAAGCCAAATAAAGCTGACAAGTTTATTTGTCTCTTCAAGTAAGAGGAATAAGGTGGTAGTTTTGTGAGATATGAGCTGCACTGCAGAAGTATAGTAATACAAGTATCTGTTCAGACTGTTTGTTCAAAAGCCATCCCCAAAAATTGGGCAAAGGAGATTTATTGCATTGGGAAGACAGTGATGGGAAGAACAATGACAGAATAGCTTGCTGGTAAAGAACACCTCAATCACATCTTCCACAAGTTGTTGGGTTGTATTTTGAACTTATACAAGTGTATAAGTGCATTTGCCCTTGCTTGTCTAAGAACCAAGTGAAATACAACGTCATTGACTGTTTTGAGTTAGGAGCAGAAGCATTGAGATTCAGTAATTGCTACTTCTAAAGGTCACTTTGAATGAAGTGGTTGAAATAGCTACTGGAAAAAAAAAAGCTCTGCTGAGTATCAGTCATATTTTCACTGTGGTTCTTTTACAGCATGCTGTCATTAAACTACCATCATTCAATAGCACACAAGGAAACTTCGTCACAATGACTGGATATTCTTCTGAGAGCCTTGCTGACCAAAATGCCTACATTTCACCTGCAAATCAATACATCAGATGTGTTCCTTGGGGTGAGTTAAGAAGTTAAGACACTTCCAGAGTGACAGATGAGCAAAAAGACTTAAAGAGACAGTAAATGAGATGTGTTAGGTGCTTGGATAAAGAGGCTGGGACTATTAAGGTAAGATATTTACCTAGAGCAACAACCACCCCTGCTTAATTGGCCATTATGGAATGAATAATTGATAGGCATATTTGTATATTACATAAGAGAAAAAGTATTTGAGCTGAGATCTGCCTTTCTAGAAGAATCATTACTTCAGTGTGCTGAAGGCTGAGTCCCATATAACAACACTCACACCGAGAAGTTACTTACCACTTCTCCTAACCAACAATTTTCTCACTTGTAAAAAGCTGGCAACTTAGATTTCCACCAGTTGCAGCACGCATTTTAATTTTAATGCATTTATTTCAACCTGTGTTGAATGCATGAGGATCTGACAAAAAGCTTTAAGAAATGGGAAGGCAGCACTCTTTACAGTAATTGATGGGTTCTAAGCAAGATATAGTGAATACCAAAAAATAAGGCAACAGAAGCCTCAGAGCTGCAATAGAGGGAATTTAAAAGCAAGTAATTGTAAAGCTAGAACTTGCCCTACCAAAAATTTTACCTAAGTAACAATTAAAAAAACCCCAGACAACCAACATACAAAATACCTAAATCCAAAGTATGATTTTTCTTTTTCTGAACAAATAAAAGGGAAAATGACCAGTATTCTTGTACACACAAAAGAATCTGCACATCTACAAACACTGTCCTCACAATTCAGAAAGAAAACAAAGTACAGGTAGTCTTTTGCTATAACATCTCTGTGTGAAATGCCTGGTCTTTCAAAGGTTACATCTGGTATCACTGACAAAGAATTACTTTACGTACTGTATTTCACAGGATATACAGTAAGGTGCCCATCTCCTCTTCCACTGCAGCTCTACACATTTATCACTGCCTTTTAAGATCATGATCAAAATTTTCAGTTGATGGCAACAGATAATTATTTTCATCACTCACTAATCAAAATCCAGAAGTTTAGATAAACAGATATGCATGACAAAAGGAAGAATGTATTACACTTGGTTTGAAATTTATATAGCTTTACATTTATGTTAGGCAAATGTGTCAGAAGACATTATATCTCTACAGGTCATCATGACATTTATTCTCTCAGAGCTCACACAAGTTACGACGAGTCCTTACCGCATGCAGTGCTACAGGAAGAAAGAATATAAACAATATTCTACACAAACAGGAAGGAAACTTTTTCACAGTTCTAGACTACTGACAGATAAAAATATGTATCTCCATATTAACTGTTATCTCCAGTAAAATTTCCTGTATGATGCTGAAACAACAATTTTAGTGCAGCTTATTTAATCTTCATGATGGAAACTGACATTTTAGTCATTTAACATGTCTGTGTATGTGTGAGAAAGGTAAAAATAAGTTTTGGGAAACATAGTGTCTATTATCCAACCATATATTTTGAGCACAATTTTCCTGATATAAATTATGAGTGTTCTGATTTGCAGGCATTTGGTTTTCTGAGCGCAGTAACTCCAAGCATAAAACCAGGTTAATCCATATCAATGACATACCATATAACTCTTCTGAGTGATCTCTCTGATCTCTAGTATGTTTAATAGCTACATTTTTAAACTGTGCAAAGTGACATGTCCATTCCTAAAACTCCAATGAAAAGTGGTATCACTAATTACATTAAAACTATGGACCTCTGAGTCCCCATTTACATGTCTTCATGAATGCAGTTGACAGCTAAACACCTAAAATTAGATATGTAGCTTCAGTACCTAAATTTGGAGGTAATGCAGTGTGGTGGACAAAAAGAAAGGCTCCTTCATAGCAAATTTTGAAATGGAAACCTAGAGTAGGCACCCTGAATTGTGAACTGTGAGTGGAGTGGGTGAAACACTTGTCTTTCATCTCATGCTGTAGATAGACCAGAGAGAATAGTCTCCTAATGTGGACACGTAAGACAACGTTCCCGCAGTTAGGTAGTGTCAATAGCTGTTCGTGTCACTACTTCACTCCTTGTCTAGCAGAAACCTTTTAAATCCAGCTTTGGTTTCACATTCAACATTTCCAGGGTTAGACACCTTAAGCAGTGTTTATATGGAAATCTGAAATGCCTTACTATTCACTAAACTTGAGGAAAGCAAGCTGGTTCATCTGCCTGCCACAGAGCTGACAGCCCCCAAATTAGCAGAACCCGGTTAGCACGATATTTCACCCAACCTGAACTAGCACTGCTCACAGCAACGTTTCTGTTTCTTAAAATTAGCTTGTTTGCTCCTAGCTTAGGAATCTCTGCACCCCACCGAAGTCACCACCTGTGACCCCTGTGCATAACGGGTGTCTTGATATAGCACACAGATATAAAATATGACCAGCATCCAAATGTTTAAGCAAAACTACAGACATTTTTAAATTAATTAAAATAATTAAATTTATCCACATCAGTTCCTTGTCCCAGTATTTTTTTTCCAAATGCTGTAGGTACGGAGATAATAGAAGGACCTTGGTAAAATCTAACCACCTGCATGGGGGTATAAGTGGCGCTATAAGAGGAAAGCATAAGCTAAGATACATTCCATATAATTTGTCTTGACAATAGAATTTAGATCTATGTTTTTCCTTGGGCTTAGGTAAAGGTGGTGCAATTTAACCCACAGATCCAAGTTTTTTCCCAGTCTGGAGGTTGTATATGAAATACCAAGTTTGTCACTTTTCCACACAACTAGAGTGTCTCATCACTCCAGTGTTGAGAATGGAGCAAATGCTGCTCACTGAGAGGGAAAGTTACTGAATGAGAAACAGTGTGCTTAATTACTGTTTTACAAGACAGCTTAGGTTTTGCTTATATAGCTTTATTTTTTACTGCCCACCACATTTAACCACTTTGAAAACATATTCGCAAACCTTCTGGAATGTGGCCCTATCTGTCTGGGATCATGGCTTCCCATGAGTTACGTGATACAGAATAAAAAAAGCATTGACCAACTTCTGTTACTACAGGGCAGAAGAATTTTTATAGGAACAAGACCTGGGATCTGCAAACTACTTATCGTTGGAATTACTGTCAGATGTATCTTCCTCCACAACCAAATTCAGGCTTTCCTTTCACCTTCATTCCACCTCCTCCCACAAACTGCATCAACCCTTCCACCACACCTACAAACGAAAATATTCACAGACTATCAACAGTGTCTTCTAGATGGCGGGAATGAAGACAGACGTGATTCCACTTTCCCACCATTTACATTTTGGGGTTGTTCACATACTACAGATAGAGAGATGACGTATACCCAAACACTTGATAAAAAGAATTCTAGTCCATGAAGAAGTGGAGAGGACCCAAGGTATAAAGTAAGTTTTGAACTTTTACTTTAGTCTTAATAGGAAGAGCATGTCAGAATCTTAAAGTTAACCAAGGGAAATTTTAGGACAGTTTCATACAGCTGTATGCTTTAAACACATCAGAGGCTTTTTTCCCTAGTTCCACTGTCTTTAGTTTTTTTTTGTTTTGTTTTTTTTTAAAGAAGCTGTTTATTGAACCTTTGCATCTGTGACCTTTCTAAGCTTCTGCCCTGGCAGATGGCACAGGCCATGTTTTCTGGAGGGCTTAGAGGGCCATTTCACAGTTTCTGAAGTAGCTGATATGCTTTATTGAATGCAAGCCAAATATGATTTGTACTCCTGCTTTGTGGGTAAAAAAGGTCTCCATAGATCTTACACAGTATTTAGTTAATCATCTACATGAATATAAATCTCCATGTGGACAGATGCATAAAGGTGAAGAGGGATGCTGTTTTAAAAGCACAGTCTTGCTATCTAGACAAAAGGGTGAGATTTAGTGACTGAGGTTTATCATCTCAGCATTGCCATGGCATTAGGGATGCTGAGAGATCTTCAGAAGTGAACACTGTGCAAGTGAACAGCTAAGTCATCCTAAAACTAAAATTAACAGGGATAGCTGTGATGATGACCACAGTCATTACTGGTTTTGTTAGCTGCTATGTGACACTCTTACTTCTTTATACCTTCTCTAACACTGTAATAATCAAATTTCCCTTTCCTTATAATTTCATTTGTCTAGAGATCTTGCAAGTAGTTTTGAGTAGAGACATCCTAGGCTACTAAGGACTGTGGGGGTAAGAGCAGCAGCTCAAACATCATAAAATAACTGAAGTATTTATTATGGTGTAACAAAAGGGAAAACATTTTTCAGCAGTGCTCTAAGTCACAGCTAACTGTCCCACATGTTTAAGAGAAGCAGGTCTTATAAGGAATTATGAGGAAGTTAATAAGAACTAAGTAACAAAGGTCATGCAAGTATGGGCAGTCTCTATGAGCAGGAAGGAGATCAAGTGACTAAATACATCTGTAGCTGTATCAAAATCATCTGTATTAAGTATATGAAATTTCAAAATAAGCTTTGAAGAAGCTAAGAAGATGTATTACATTCTAAGAATGTAATACACAATTTTTTTTTCTCTTGAAGGGGTGGCCCTGATTGTTTTTTTTTTAAAGATTTTCCATGTAAACAAAAGGCAAAAGTTTGTTACTGAAGCTTTGTATTTCATTGCACCATGCATCTGTGGAAGCCAGTTTCTCAGATTTATGGTGCAAAACTCCCTATTACATTTTAGGTCCAATATGTCAATTTCTTTGTTAATCAACAGAGATTCAGGAATCAGACGGAAGTATAATTACTCTATGCTTCATTTGGAAAGCCTGAGGAAAGACGGAAAATGATCTAAATGTAAGATGTGAAATCTTACATCTGTTCTGAGCAAGCATTAAATCAAAGTAAGAACAAAATGATTCAGCATCAGCTTCAAGAAACCCTTCAATAAAAAAGTTGGGAAAAACAGTTTCAGGAATAAGTGAAAATAAGATGGCAAATCAAGTCACTATCACACAATGCACTGAGAAGTACAGCATCATTAATAATCACAAGTAAAAGGTTTTGCTGTAAGATACAGAATAGAATTTTCCTAATTTAAGGAAGCAAATACCTGTTTATGAGAAAATAGTGAACTTTTTATGGGGTTTCTAATCAGCTTGTTTTCATCCTGTCCTAACAGTAGTTAATTTCATGCCAGAGGGGCACATTTGGCGAAAGGCTTGTATTCTGGAGAGCCATAAAAGGAAAATTTAAAATATGCTTAGTTTTTATCCAAAAAAAATCATGCTAAAGTCCAAAACCAGTCTTATAGCCATCCATTTCTTAACATCCAATTAAGGAACTCAGGCAGTAATATCAGGTTCAGTATGAATTTTTCCTGGATAATGATTTGCATCTAAGAATGTAATACACAAAAGTACTTGAATTTCATTATAAAGTTTACAAGAGAAGACTGTTCTGTATACAACTACTAATGCAGTTTTTTGTTCTCTTGAGGAGGTAAAATTTAGCTTTTCACATGTTGAAAGGAAATTAAATGCAATAATTTGTTACAATTATGGTTTAAATTTTATTGGACCAGTGACCAATGCAAATTAAAGGTGGATTAAGAGTTTAACTTATAAATGTACCTTTTCATTAGGAATTCATACCATTCAATTTTCTAAATTATGAAGAATCCTATTTTTTTTGTTAAAAAAGTAAAATGCATTCTTCTAAAATATTTCTTTTATGCTTTACTAGGAATTTTTTTTGTTTAGACACTTCCTTGAGTAGTTTTAGTCAACACTTAGTGCCACTTAATTCCTACTCCACTGCATTGTGTTCTGGTTTGATTGTGAGGAAAGATTTTTTGCTTTTTTCACAAAGGAAAAATTATTACTAGTAGACAACCTCTTTTGTAACACAGAGTGTCACCAAATCAAGAAGTTTTGTGAAAGATCATTTTAAAAAATGCTGATGATTGGAAGTTTGCCAACAGCAGCCTGAGATAAGAGAGCATTAGGCAATTTCTCTGCCAGACAGAGCTGATTTTCATTGCTCATTCACATGAGAGGTCTTCTAGATGCCAGCCACAGAAACAGCAACCCCACTACCACAAGTGGTTGTCTCTCAAGTTGTGAACTTCAGCCAAGCAAGGTATAGACAACTTGGTCATTATTCAGGAAATTGAACAGGACTCATTGCTACAGCAATTCTAGCAGGCAACACTGCACAATGGATCATCACACAAGTACTGGATTCCATCAGTATTTCTGCAGACAGCTTCAACTGGAAAAGTATTGCTTTAAAAACAATAGCATGTATTCAATGTTTTTTCAAGTGTATTGCTGATGAATGACATCAAATTTAATGGTACCAAGAAATATAGGGCTTAAAATAAAACCAAATAAGAAAAATCCACTCACTTACTAAGATAAAATGACATTGCTGTTTTGAATTCTACTAAGACTAAGTCAAGAACAGGCAGAAATGCTGGCTATTTAAACAAGACTATGGAAGACCTGGATTCAGTTCCCAGCTGCCTGACTCACTTTCCAAGAGCTTCTGTTCTGATGCCTGTCCTGGGAACCCTGACATTTCTCTCCTTGTTATAAACTCTCAGAGTAGCTCAAACCAGAAGCCTCATTCAGAACTCAACTTAACATATAAAAGAGAAAAAAATGGGTAGGGGTCATTTTAGATGAGTAATGATCACATTTGAGACATATCTTAATGTATTCAAATGTAAGGACAAGTATAATTTTTTAGGTTTGATATTAAAAAAAAGGAAAACATGCACTATATGTAGCAACATTCTAAAATTTGGGATTACAAATAAACATCACTGTCAATATTTGAAAAGAGTGGAAACTTTAAAAAGTATTACTTGAACAATGCTTCTGTCTGATTATTCCACTTTTTGTTTTGCTTTATTTTTTCTTTGGAAAAAGTTGATTAATGTTAAATAGCCAGTCTAACATTCTGTACCTCTTCCTTTATGGTCAAAGAAGAAATATGTTTTAAATTTGTCCAAACAATTTTATTATTTCAGTCATAGTGATTTTCTACACTTACTGGTAACTTATCATAGTCCATCAATTTCCTCAGATATTTACAACTTAACACTAAAAATTGGTAACGCTGGCCAAGAAAATGATAAAAACAACACTCATAAATAAAACTTTTGCATTTTTGTATGGATCACAACCTAAAATGTGGTAGGCATTAGAAAGAGGGAGTACTTTTAACATCAAGTAATCATAGGTGTCCAGAACACATCCTCTATTCAACTGGGCAAACACAGATTTTAATTTCTGTATTTTTACAGGTAGACTATTCCATAAGGGCATACTTTATAGCAACAGTCAATCAATCCACCTCCATAAAAGTTATAGAACTGTAAATGCTTGATGAAAGATGCTGAAGACCTTAGTTCTATTCAACATGCAATAAGAATATGCATAGGACAAGCCTTCTCTTACAGAACTAGCTAACCAGAAGCTGGATTTCAGCACGACAGTTTTGCACCCTCCTTGCTTTCCTCAGTACACCTGCAACATGATGCTAGACAGCACAGCACTATGGGACCATGCTGCTGGGTCCCCATAAACAGCAAGGCACTGGGTTGAAATCCACCACAACGAAAGGAAGGATTACTATGGCTTACATTTTCCCTTTCACTAAAACAGAGGACTTGCTGCAGAATGAACACATTGGCAGAACATAGCTATGATGCTGGTCAAACCCATTCCCACCACAGACCCCATCCTTTCAGCAGAAAGCACTGCCTTCTACTTCAATTGCCACATAATTTCCACTGTTAAAAATAGGGCAGAATCACCATCATACGAAAGCATAAAAGAAAGCAGGAACATACGATGGACATAGATATTGCTTCTTTTTCCCTTTTCCTTTCTTTGAAGACTTCTCTTTGGAATAGACTTCTTCAACCCGTAAGGACAATGAGATGAAAAATAAAATCGCTAGTAAGAAGAACTTCATCTTGAAGATAACGCTTCAGAGAAATCTTCAGTCTGCAGTGAGAGAAAAGAAAGAGGTTTATGCTAGTAGGCCTGGATATGGCAAAGGGAAACGCATACCTGCAAAAAGTAAACAAATGTTTCACAGGCGTTGGGATTTTTGTTGTTCCACATTGTCCTGGGAGAGAGAATCTGTTCAGGTGTATCCCTGACATGGAACTGACTTAGGCAATTTTCAGAGAGTCAAGTAGCTTCCCAAAGTTGAGACTGACAGTGAGGAACAGATTTAAATGCAAGTTTGCTCCAGTGTGTTTAAGAAATGTGATGTCCTTCGAAGACTGCCTAACCCAAAATACTCAGATGCTTGGAAACAGGATTCCTCAGCAGAAATGTCATACATCAACTGCATTAAATACAATGTCAACCAGTCATGTAGCAAGGCGAAGAACTGCAAGCTCTCTATGACCTTGCACAGATAAAATAGCAATCATTCCAATGCTTGTTATGAGAAGGGGTTATAAATATAATTTTATGTACAGAATTTAAACACAACTATTTTGCATGAAGCATTTCCACTGCAGAGCCAGCACAGAAAGGGCCTTGCAAAGATGACTAAACACAACCTGCAATATCATGCTTTATTGCATCGTGCTCAGTTTAATATTTAAACTTCTCTGGGGCAAAAACACGTACAGCAAAGGCCAGGAGCTGAGTTTGTGTTTAGCCAGAGCCAGCCCCACCTGCCCCTGGCCACAGCACTGCGACACCCCACGCATTTTCCATTTGTTTCCCATCCCACAGATAATTCCCAAGCATTTCCTTGGGCTAACAGAAATTTCACAGATGCCTCAGAACCTGCTGCATTTTCTACTTTTATATATTTGGATTCCCGCCC